>CM017466.2:5436579-5933020 GCA_007827005.2 Populus simonii | reverse complement strand
AGAGGTAGTGTCGACCTGACCCAACTCCTCATTTAAGTTTGATGTTCGTGCTTGAGCAGTATTGCCAGTTTCTTCATCATACATATGTATGTCTTGGTTAATGAACCTTGCTTGAAACACCTTCACAATTTCAATTGAGACATATAGAGAGAGAAATGGGTATTAAATACCCATAAAGGATGAGAGCAGTGATCAAATGTGCTACCCCAGACTTGCCAGGATTGGCAGGGTCATACAAATTATTTTCATTCCAGGGTTGCATGTACGTCCAGTCTGGCATTTGAAACTTTATCTTCACAGCAAAGCCAATTGAACTAATGGATGAAATCAGTACAAGAAGGCTGAGAAGGATGTATATAATTTTGTCCATTTTTTTTCTCTTTTGCTCCTTTTTGAAGGAGACTTTGTTGAGTTCTGCATGACTTTGCTATCAAAACCAGTGAATATCACAACTCCATATACATAAGATGTATTTCTGAGCTTTGAATCTCTAAGAAGAATCTGAGTAGGGTCAAGAGGATAAACCTGACGTTCATACTCAAAATTACCAACAAAGGTGTAAAGATTGGGGTTTGGATCTTCGCACTTTATTATTCCTGTAAAGTTCTTGAAAGACTCATCATCCTCCAAAGGCAAGGTTACCTCCAATGATCTCTTAACCTTCAAGTTAGTCTCACCATCTAAGTTCATAGTCTCCACATAGCAAATCCCATCATCGTAACTTGTTGACAACAGAAGCAAATCAGCAGGGAAAAACTGGTCTTTTTCCACTTTCACCACATCACCAACCTGAATCTTCTGCCATGGCTTATAACCAAAAACACCCCCGCCTTTATGAACACTAGCTTTCCGACTATTAACCTTCATATCCTGCGTAAACCTGCGCCAATCTTCTAGAGCTTCTTTTGCCATACTAAGGCCAACAACAAAAGCCAACGGTAAAATCATGCTCAGAGGCGAGAATGGGGCAACAGCTGTAAGTGAAAGAACTGCAGCAACTAGGAAATAGAGATTAGCAAGCCGATGGAACTGTTCATACAGTGCCTTGGGCAAGAATGTAACTATATTGTACTTGGTGGTAGATATATAATTTGAGCAGTATTTCAAGGGTTTTTTCTGGTGCTTATGGGGTTGGTTGCAATGAACAATTCTGGAGAACCCAGGCCCTAGTAAAGGATGCGGCCCCTCACTGTTGTTGGCATTTGGCCTTAAGCAAGAGAACGGGTGGAGATGGCTCCGCCGGAGCCTTGCTCGTATCCTTCCCCGTGTCATCTCTCAAAATTTGATCTCGAAAGCACTTTTGCAGCTGATTCAATATACCTAGAAAAGAACAACCCCAAATCTTGCTTTAAATGCAGAAACCAACTGGTCCTGCTTATAGGCAATTCTTTCTTCTAAGGCCTAATTTAACAAACAAAATATTGGATGCATTTGTCAACTTGCAACAGTACATAACATCATTGTTGTAACTCAGCACAAATGAAAGAAAGAATCATACTTCATTCATTAGAATTCAAGAACACCACATCCCATAAAAGGCATTCGTATTCAAAATTGGATTTTTCAAATCTTTCATCCCCGGATTATGCAAACTTGAAACCTCATAAGGAAATGAATGAATATTTAAGCAAACAGAAGGACGCACATAGGAACAAATCTACATTCATTTAAAGCTACAAAATTTACAAAAGATCCTGAAAATTGACTGGTTTGTCCGGCTAAAACAACAAAAAAAATCTTTAAAATAGCAAGAACCTTAAAACTCCACAAGAAACGAAAAAGAAAAAGAAAAAGAAAAGTCAATGATTTGCAAGAACGTTACAGCAAGACAAAAGCCATCAACCAAGAAACAAGAAATAAAGAACCCAAAAGAGAAGAGGGCAACCTGAAATCAGGAGGCAGACCCGTCTTTAGCAAAAATAGCAATGACCCATTTGAGCAGGTGCATGAGCAAACCTGAAGCTAAATAGTTGCAGATCAAGAAACAAAGGGGAAGAAAGAGCTAAAGGGGAAGAGAAACAAAAGAAAGCTTGTTTTAGAGAGAGAAAATCTGTTGTTTCAATTAACGGAAAAAAGAAAAAAGGAAACAAAAGGACTAGAGAGACGAACAGGGGTTTAGTCCACGAAGAAAGAAACACCCATCTCTCCCTCCTCCTCTTTTCCTTTTCTTTTTCTTCCCTCTTTTCTTTTTCTCTCTCCTCTGCTGAAAATCATACTAAGGTCTTTGAGTTAGATAATGCTACTGCTTGACAAATGGACCCTTGTAATGAGCCATCAATTTAGGAGGAAGCTTCCCTTGGCTACATGTTTTTTTTAGAAGATTAGCTGGTCAAAGGATTTATGGGAAAAACAAATATTAATTTAAATCTAATTATCATAAAAGCTAATTCGAGAACAAATGCATCATATAATATAATGTATGTGTGTATTAGATTATATATATATATGCTAAAATCTAATTCATATGTAGAGTTGTTGTATATCCTAAGGCACTTCAAATCTAATTCAACAATGCATATCATAATTTTATAGAAATTTTAATTAAAAAAATACTACAATTTATAATTTTTTTTAAATGTATTTTTTAAACTTCAACCGCAAAAATTATCATAATAAAAAATTTTAATTTGTGGTTGGATGAACAAGATACTTAAAAATCAAGATTGAGCAAGACAAATAATAAGCTTGTGTTCTAAACTCAAGTCTTGTTTAGTGTGTTTGGGAGAGTAGTTACGGTTGTTTTTCAAAGTGCTCTTCACTTAGAAATACATTAAAATTATTATTATTTTTTAAAAATTATTTTTGATATTAGCGCATCAAAATGATCTAGAACACTTAAAAAATATTAATTTAAAAAAAATCAAAAGTTTTGAGAACGCGGGTTCAACCGCGTTCCCAAACGGTCAATGTATGTGTGTATTAGATTATATATATGCTAAAATCTAATTCATAGATAGAGTTGTTGTATATCTTGAGTCACTTCAAATCTAATATACATATCATAATTTGATAGAAAATTTCCCTTGAAACTTTAATTAAAAAATACTACAATTTATAATTTTTTTTAAATTTTTTTAAAATTTCAACCTCAAAAACTATTATAATAAATTTTTTTAATTTGTGGTTAGATGGACAAGATCCTTAAAAATCAAGATTGAGGAAGACAAATAATAAGCTTGTGTTCTAAACTTAAATATTGTTCAAAAGGATGACGACTTTTGCTTTTAGGAGTTTTTTAAAAATATACTTACCTTGAAAAAAATTAAGTATCAAATTGATACCATTTTTTAGTGTTTTTTTATGATTCTGACATGCAGGTGTTAAAAATAAAAAAAAATTAAAAAAAAAATTATTTTAATATATTTTCAAGTAAAAAAATCACTTTTAAAAAAGCACTTTACATCATAATACTAGCGGTTACTTTTTAAAGTGTTTTTTATTTGAAAATATATCAAAATAATATTTTTTTAAAAAAATTATTTTTAATATTAGTACATTAAAATAATAAAAAATCATAAAAAAATAATTTAAAATAAAAAACTTTTAAAAATGCTTTGTAAATACAAATACAAAGACACTTGAACGCACAATTATTGCCAAAATCCATGTACAGTACAGTACAGCACAGCACGTTTATGGCTTGCTGGTCGAATAAATACAAGGATATGATATGAGGATTGTATTGTACCTTAAAATAAAATTCCAACAACAATTCATCAATTCGGAAAACGTGGGCTGGGTCCTACAATAAGGTCCCCCTCCCCTATTTATTTCGATCATTACATTAATGCGATGAAATGATAGGCAACCAGGTAGTTGTTGTTTTTTAAAATAATTTTTATTTAAAATATATTAAATAATATTTTATTTTATTTTTTAAAATTAATATATATAACTAATTATTATAATAATTATTCCTTTTTTCCTAAAATAGTCATTTCAGAGAAGAATATTAATTGGCAATTCTTAAATTGAAAAACATTTGAAACTTACCGCATTAAATGAATAATTAATAATACATTAACCAAAAAGCATTTTACTATCTAGTAGGCAAGGAATTAATACAAGATTAAGTCACCATTTTAATATGAGTTTTAACCCTTTTTTTTTTTTTTTGTTAAAATTTGATTTTTTTATTTCAAATTAATTTTTTAGTGTTTTTTCAAGTAAAAAATATTTTGAAAAGTAATTAACCACACTCATAAATATCCTTTAAGCGTCCCCAGCTAATGTTATGGGATATTTTTTATTAAAATAATTTAAAAAACTTCAATAAAATAACTTCGATAAAATATTAAAAATTGAATAAATGGATCTAGAAACTTTTTACGAAATAAACATTATCTTGTAAGAAAAACAAATATGTATTTTTCACCTACAATATGAAACTTGGAAGGCTCGCACCCAATATTCCAATTCTGTAATTAGAACATTAGAGTCTCAAACAAACATCAAGCTCTAACCACAACAGTGATATTCTGAAGACGTAACCATTCCATACATAAATAATGTCATGTTTGGTAAGTACAACATCGTTTTTTGTTTTTTATTTGTTTTTTTAGTTTTAATTTTTTTTAATTTTTGTAAATAATTTTATATACTGATATCAAAAATAAATTTAAAAAAATAAAAAATTATTATTTTTATATATTTTCAAGAAAAAAATATTTTGAAAATTAATCTTTATTATATTTTTAAATAAATATTAAGACCGTAACTATTTCATCATGAAAATAACTCAATATAAAAATAAAGCTAGTTTTGTATTTTTCTGTATCTTTGTATTGTGTTTTTTTAAAGCATTTGTAATTCGAAACTTGATTTAATTTTCAACATTTTTTTTTAGGAAGATAATACTATAATGATCAAGTGTGGAGCCCCTTCATAAAAAAGAAATCATCAAAAAGTTAGTTTGGCATCCCTATAATTGATTAGTTAATAATCAATTGGTTGATCTCCATTTTCCGATGATTAGGTGGTAAATAATGGTACTATCTAAACATTAAATTAATTAATTAAAAGAAATTAAAACATCTAACGAAAAATATATTGTAGCAAAAATCACAAATCATTGTTCTATAGACAGAAAACATCTAATAGTGATAGGATGAAATCACCGAAAAATTTCACAAAAATATTGATTTTCCTGGTTGATGAGATTTGAACCTAAGTTATATCTGTAAAACAAGTTTCTCGTGAAATAAAAAACACTCTGATATTTAAATTAACATTTAATTTTGTTTTATCAAGTGATAAGCAAGTAAAAATAAAAAATAAAATAAAATATGTATTTTTTATATAGAGAAGAGATATGTGTTGTCTCTCTCATCTCTCATTTAATGTGTATTTTTGTGTAGTGAAGAGATGATACGTATAGGATCTCTAGATTTATCCTTCTCCTGCTCCTCCTCCTCTCTCTCTCCCTCTCTCCCTCTCTCCCAAAACCAAAGAATATATAGCTTGAGAAATATCTATAAGAATATCTAGAAAAATATCTGGAGAAATATAGGAAAAATAATATTGATGAATAGTAATAAATAGTACCATACAAATAGTACTATTCATGAATAGTAAACTAAGCGAGATGAGC
Source organism: Populus simonii (assembly GCA_007827005.2). Classification (NCBI taxonomy): domain Eukaryota; kingdom Viridiplantae; phylum Streptophyta; class Magnoliopsida; order Malpighiales; family Salicaceae; genus Populus; species Populus simonii. Next base: position 5,927,430 of record CM017466.2, on the reverse strand, counting down.
TCAGTCAGACCGAGGTGAGGGAAGAGAGAGAGAAAGAAAGAGGAGAGAGAGCTACCTAGTAGCCCGTCCTAATCGATCCTTAAAGCTCAATTAGGTTGAAAAGTGAATAGTATTGGAGACTCATTCTGAACAAGGTGAGTTTTGTAGGGTATAAATAAACTTTGCATAGTAAACATTATTCATGAATAGTGAATGAGCCTCAGTTAGACCGAGTTAAGGTAAGGGAGGAAGGATAAGAAATAGAGAGAGAGGGGGGGTGTACCTAGTAGCTCATCCTAACCAAACCTCAAAGCTCGGCTAGGTTGAAAAGTACTATTGATGAATAGTACCGAAGACTTGTTTTGAACGAGGTAAGCTTTGCAGAGTATGAATGAACTTCAAATAGTAAATATTATTAATGAATAGTATTTACTATTCATTAATAGCAAACGAGCTTTGATTAGACCAAGTCAAGGTAAAAGAGAGAAATAAAGGAAAAAAAAGGAAAAAAAAGAAAGGGAGAGAGATGAACAGTATCATCACCTTTTCTCTCTCCTACTCAAGAGAGATACTAGATCTCGATTAGGCCACGGTGCAACCAACTGTGTTAGACTCTGCTGGGTCACGACCAAACCGACTGTTGTGGGACTTGGTTGACCTAACCCACCTAAGTTTTTTTTTATTATTGTATTATTATTTGCCCTTTTAAAGTCTTGTAAACATACATGTTTGGAAGACTTTAAATAGCTAAAGAGGGGGGATAAAATACTTATAGTGTAAAAGTTAACATTTGTGACTATGCTTGTACAAAAGTGTCGCTTATATAGGCATGCCTTTAAATGTATATTCATTGAGATATTTTTATCGATATTTTATGGATAAATACCCATTGATCTTTCTAGATACATTAGTTTCAATGATCTAGAGACAGTTGGCCACGGGGACTTAGAGACAATGGTCATAAAGACGTAGAGACAGTGGTCATAAAGACCTAAAGACATGGTCAAAAGACCTAAAGACAATGGTTATAAAGATATGGAAAAATAGAGAAACATGGTCATAAGAACCTGGAGACATGGTTACGAAAACCTAGAGAAATTGATCAGAGAGACCTGAAGACACATGGTCATAGGGACCTGGAAAAAATAGATGTACATATGATTAGGAGATTGACTAGTTGTCATCACTTACATTCCATGCCATTTACAAGCCATTAGCCATTAGTAATATTCATGGAATAGTAAATTGAATGTAAAGCTCGGTCAGAATGAGCCTTAAAAAATAACGAATACTATTCATGAATAGTAATATACTATTCATGAATATTAAAATCAAGTTATGCATAAAAAATAGTAATACTATTCATGAGCAGTAAAACTGAGTTATGCATAGTACTAGCTTAGTTAAAATAAAATACCATTTTATTTGAAAGACATAAAAGATGGAGGTTCGAATCTATAAGTTTAATTCATGGTGGATTATTAGATCTCAAGTAGTTATGTAAGAGTGAAAACTTTTCTTCTTAGCTTTGACTGTTTTTTTCCAAAAACTAGTGAAAGTAACCTCTAGTGAGTAATCATTATATCTTTTTTTTTTTGTGTGACACTCCTTAGTGTCATACCTGTTGTCATGGTGAAAAAAATAATTAGGTTTTCTTGTGTGTGTTTGAACCACCTTTCATTGGAGGTGGATGTTGTAGGAAGTCTTTTCCTTGAATAATAGTTAGCACCTTTATCCATGTGATGGTCAGAGGCGTGGTCGTGAGCTCGGGAAATGTTAGATGATTATGGATGTGCTCCTTGGTGTTTCTTTTAGATGCTCTTATTGGAGACTAATAGCATAATGAAGATACATGGAAACGTGGGTGACCTTGTCTGGTCATGCTAGCTTCTTCCACCCTGATCAGTTTTCTATTGTGTGTTTCACACTGAAAAGATTTTATCAAGGATGGTGTATAACTTTTCCCAAAGGGAGTATTGTATACTTCATTAATTAGAGTTTCTATAACTAGGAGTTCATGGAGTCTTTGCGCATTAAGCATCTATTCGTTGAAATGTTGAAGATAGGCTTTAGTACTTTTATCTTCTCACTGTGTGATTGTGAAGAGTTTTGTGGTGGTTTTTTGTTTTTTACAGGAATACTTGTGTTGAAGTGAGAGATTAAATTGGAGTTGAGATCATGAAACTAAAGAATAAAGCTAGGTTCTAGACTATGATACCAAACATGTGCAGATTCACAAAGTGTTATTAGAAGAACTTTGCACATAACATCAATGTCTTGTGTGATAAGTTCTAAAAGGCTTCTTATATTTTGTATATGCTCCCGAGGGTATATGAGTCTCTCATAGTTATCTAAATTGGTTTTTATAGAGACAGTCTTTAGAGAGTTGAGTGTAGAACACTTCATAACAAAATGAAGACTTTTAGTGAGCACTTTGTTGTGGCTCACAAACTTGTAGAGTCATAGAGATTGTCTCACTCCTAGTTTTTTTTCTAGTGGAGTGAGGTGATGAAGATTGATGGTGTCTGGATTGTTTGGAGTGTCTCGTGTAAGAATAAGGTGTGTAGCTCCTTTTGAGTGTAGGAGTGTGAATATATTTATCTATATGTCATTCTGCCATGTTCCTCAAGGAAACTATAGTTGTATATGCATATTTGGTGCATGTATAGAGGCTTGTTGTTGTGTAGGAGAAAGAGTGCGAAGATGTAGTTATATCACTATAACAACATCATTGAGCAAATGAATTTGATTGCAAAAATGTTGGAGTCCTAGGGGAGCTGAAGTCCCTATAGGGAGATCAATCACTCTTCCTTGTTAATGAGTCTTGTCGGCCATGAAAAGTTTTTGAAAAAAAAAGTGAAACGAAATGAACTGACTTTTTGTTTAGGTTTCTATAGACAGTGCCATTGATGAAGTCGTGGAAAAACTTTATAGAAAAATATTGACTTCCTTTGGTTGATGAGATCTGGACTTGAGCTGTACCTGTAAAACAGGTTTTTCATGGAACAAGGAATACTCTAATGCTTAAGTCAATATTTAATTTTATTTTATCAAGTGACAAGTAGGTAAGAATGAAAGAGAATGAGATATTTATTTTTTACATATAGAAAAGAGATATGTGTTGTCTATCTTCGTTTAGTGTGTTCTTTGTGTAGTGAAGAAATGGTAAGTGTAGGATTTCTGGATATACCATCCTCTCTCTCTCTCTCTCTCTCTCTCTATCTTAAAACCAAATAATATATAGTTTGAGAAATATCTTGAAAACATCTAGAGAAATATAGAAAAAATACTATTAATGAATAGTAATCAATATTACTATTTATGAATATTAAACTAAGGTGAGATGAGCTCGGTCAGATCGAGGTGAGAGAGGAGAGAGAAAAGGAGAGGAGAGAGAGAGAGTAGAGGGAGCTGCCTAGTAGCTTGTCTTAATTGAGCCTCAAAGTTTGGTTAGGTTGAAAAGTGAATAGTATCGGAGACTCGTTTTGAACGAGGTGAGCTATGTAGGGTATGAATAAACTTTGCATGGTAAATATTATTCATAAATAGTAAATGAGCCTTAGTTAGGCCGAGTTAAGGTAAGGGAGGAAAGAGAGAGAAAAAGAACACTATTTTATAGCTCATTCTAACTGAGCCTCAAAGCTCGGTTGGGTTGAAAAATATTACTGATGAATAATATTAGAGACTCATTTTGAAAAAGGTGAGCTTTGCAAAGTATGAATGAACTTTGCATAGTAAACACTATTCATGAATAGTTAAGGTAAGAGAGAGAGAAAAAAGGAAAGTGAGGGAATAAAGAGGAAAGGGAGAGATAAATGAATAGTCTCATCACCTTTTCTCTCTCCTATTCAAGAGAGAGACTGGAGCTCGGTTGGGCCATAACCCAACTACGTGTGCTGGACTCGGTTGCGTCATGACCCAACCAAGTGTTGTGGGACTCAATTGGACCTCGCCCAACCTTTTTTTTTTTGTATTATCATGAACCTATAGTGTTTTTTTGTTGACTTAATTTTTTCCTTCACTTTCATCCCTTTTATATTGAGTTGATTTGAGATCAAACCTGCTGATTAGCTTTGGTTGGCTTTATATGGGATTCTCTAAATGTTAAAAAAATATATGGTGCTTCGTTAATGCTCAGTTTAGCAAAAACAAAATTGGTTTCATTGATTTAAAATAATAAAAACTTTCGGCACAAATTCAAAACTTACCAATTCATGGACTTATTTGAACAAAAAGAGTGATGAGCTCTTGGTGCATGTCAAATGCTCGCCAGTGTGTGTGAGGGAGCCACAACACTATAATTGCGTATAAAGTGGCTTTAAACCTCTAAAGGTGCTCTTCCTTGGTGTTGTTGAAATCAAGACATTTTAATTCCTGTTATGATATGCATTTTCTACTATGTTTTAAGCATTTAGGGATTATTTTAGAAGAATAAAAAAAATTAAAGACTTTAAAAATATTTGCTATTGACGCGAATGTTTTTTGTTTTTATGATAGATGTCGAGCATTCCACTAAAGCTGAGAGTCTGACATTGAAATAATGGGCTTTAGGATTAAAAAAAATTGTAGATCAAGTTTTTAACATGTCATGAATGAAATAATAAAGTTTGGATAGTCAGTAATGCAAGAAACTAAGTCAGAAACAAAATCTAAGTTGCAGTAGAGTTGTGACAGCAATAGAGTCAGTTTTCAACACAAATTCTAAGGGACATAGCCAATCTTAATGATCAGATAAAAAATAAAGGAATTAAGTGACATTAAGGACTCCTAATTAACAGAAGGATCCTAATGAAAGTCAACAACTGAGAGAGAGAATAAAGGAAGCAATTTATGATAGAAACATGAGGGTTCAAAAAGAGCAGCGTTCTTTTCCTCTCTTTTTTTTAAAAAAATTTCAAGCAACTATGAACTAAAATTTGGTTTTTGGTTCAAAGGATTTTGTTCCATTACTGTTTTAAATTATGGGAAGAGATATTTCCAATACTATTTCTGGACATTCAAGTACTTATATAAATGTGGTACGTAAATTACTGTTTTCATTCAAGCTTTTTGAATGGTTTTAGTAGTAAACATGCTTTTCTTTTTATGATTTTTTCAATCCATAATTGTTGATTTGGATCAAGAAGGAAGCAAAATAAATGAATTTGGTTGATTTAACTTTCAGGTTAAAAGAATAAGACAAGTAAAAATCGTTAAGCTTCATAAGGTTAGCTTGGAATACTTGATCGTTTCGCTCTTAAAGCTTTCGTCACCAAATATAAAAATTGATTTTCAATATTTAATTCAATTGATGTTAACGAATTAATTGGGAGATTTTTCTAATTAATTTAATATTTTTTTATCTTCCTTGCTTAAAGGAATTTTAGTATTTGTTTGAATTAAAAGAATATTTATTTTACTTCAATGATCAATTAATTTGTTGAATGGACAATCTCTTTTGAATCAAGCATATAAATACTAATTATCTTTTACATTTTTATTTTCATAATTTTAATTTCTTTAGTTTTCTTATTAATCCCCAGTGTTTTTTTAGTTTCTTATAAGAAGAATTATAATAATTTCTCTTGGGTTTGACCTGGCTTTCACTACCATGCTACAAAAATCAATTTCTTAAAAAGAAAGAAAAGTCAAAATTAATTTTGGTGGTTTCAACAACAACCATATTTTGGCATTGTTGCCAGGGAAATATATTTCTTCCTAATTTTCTATACAAACTAACTAATATATGCCAAGATCTTCCTGTACAGGTGCACTAGTATTCGATCTTGAGATTGCAAGAACAATTAAGGCAAATAGGAAAACCAAAAGACAAGAAGATAGCTCACTAAGCTCATTAAATATAAATGTATATTCCAAAAATAAAAAAAACCCAGAAGTGATAGTGCCAAAACTGAGGACATGGCCAAACAAAGGACATTAGAGAGTTAGCAACTCCCAACATGAACTAACAACCTTTATGCATTGAATTTCTGAATATTAATATAGCTTTTGAATTAAAGTCATGTTTGATTCACTTATTACCTATTTTTCGTGGTCTTGCAGGTGAGGATCTACATAAACACTTCAAGGATTCCATGTTGATGAGGTAATACATTCTAATATTGAGAAAACTTTCATAACTAACATCTATTGTTATACAAGTTGTTTTGAGACAGGTTAGACAAACCAAAATCTGCAACATCTATTCTTTCATAGACCATCCTACTAATAGATGCCCTCAATTATGAAATGATGACATGCCTCAAGTTAATGCTATGAGTGGATTTAACAGCTAACAAAGAAGATATGACCTATTTTCCAATTAGTACAACCTTGGGTGGAAAGACCACCCAAACTTAAAACACATCCAACCCTCAAACAAGCAACCTTTTTAGCCTTATATCCACGACAAATCAACCTTTTCTCCTTAACAATCATCAAGTGTAGGTATGTTTCTAGAGGATATTGTAAAATCCTTTGCCGCTAACACATAAAATTTTCAACAGGAGACGAGAGCAGGCATTCAAAATTTAGAAAACCAAACATCACTTTATTAAATGATTACATAGTGGAAGGATGAGCACCTTAAGCTGAAACCATTGCCAGTCCTTCTGAATGCTTGATGACTATAGTAGCTCTCAGGTGTCATCAGCTATTAATTGGTCATACAAACTATTATTAGCTCTATTTCAAGGTCATACACGCTAAAATACAAGAAATGTTGAAGTTTTATTTTCAGAAATTGGACACATTTTAATAAAGGTCATGTTTTCAACCTCTTGCCTAATGGAATAAAAAGCTTGGTAGACAAATAACGTTCTCCAAAACTAGGTAATACAACCTGCATGGCAAGCAAAAAAAATGATATAATTAATTGAGTTGGACACAAAGTAAGCACTCAACTACTGTTTTAAGTTGTTGGTGTGCACCTGACTTGACCGTCTATACTTAAGGAAGAAAAGCTAAGAATGTGTTAATATGTATATTGTAAAATCAATCATGAGCTTGAATACCAATTGCAGCACGCAATAGAACATACAACAATGAGTTCCAACATTTTCTAGTCTCTTAGCTACCTTCATTGCAGCCGTTACTATTGCCCCAGATGATATCTTTGAACCAAACATATAAACATTGAATTATCTTTTACGTTTCCTTTTTAGAAATTTAATTTTCTTTACTTTTCTTATTAACCCCCATCTTTATTTTAGTTTCTTGTAAGAAGAATTAGAATAACTTCCCTTGAGTTCGACCTAGCTTTCACTGTCGTGCTACAAAAATCAATTCCTTATAAAAAAAGAAAGTTAGAATTAATTTTGGTGGTTCAAGAGTGACCACCTTTCTTCACCAACGGCATATGTTGATCGAAGCTCTCTAGTTTGGCTTCAGTGATGCATTTTCTTTATCGCTATTTTTAGCAACATTTGTTTTTTCAATTTCATCCTTTAATATTGGGTTGATTGAGAACTAAGCTTTATAATTTGTTTCGATTTGCTTTCCATAAGGCTATCTCGGTCTCATCATTTAGGTCACAGGTCTAGCTAGTTTGCTTAAGTTTTCTCGAGTCATTTTTTTCCCCATTTTGTTAATTGATTTTCTTTTCAATTTTGTCCTTCCATATTGGGTTTGTGTATGATAGGTTAACCCATATTGATACATGTTGCTTTTTTTGGGTATTTTTTCTTAAACTGATTTTTTTATATCAATTTCATCCTTCAACATTGAGTTTTTTTTAGAATTGGGCTTTGAAAGCTTTTTTGATTTTTTTCTATTGGGTTATCCTAATCTTATGACCTAAACCACGGGTTTGGTGGGTTAACCTAAGTTAATTCGGGTCTTTGTTTGTCATTTTTTTAAAATTTATTTTTTAATTTCATCATTCAATGCCAGGTTGTTTAGGAATTGAGCTTCATAATATTTTTTTTAATTAGTTTTCTCTATAGAGTCATCTCGGTCTCATGACATGAGTCGAAGTTTTGGAAGGTTGACAAGAGTTGACTCGAGTCATTTTTTTAAATTGAACTTCCTTTTCAATTTCCTTTAACATTGATTTGATTAGGATTTCTCTATTTCCTTTTTTTTTGTTATTATTAAGTTGCTTGAGGGTAATTTGGTCTTTTAATAAATATAAAATACTATTAAAATAGAAAATATATTCGAACGTGCACTGCATGCTCCATTAAATGGAAGGCATCTGCAACCTTTTAGCAATGCATGCAATATCTTTTGATGGCAAAAAATGTCCTCCATGTTGTTATTGGAATCATTGTGGCATCTTTTTCTTGGGGAGAGGCATGTGGCGATATTGGTAGGACGAGTTGTCACCAGTGGGACTTTATTTGTTTTTTTTTTTTCTCTCTCTTATCTCCTTGAAATTCATATTTTCCTTGTAATTTTTTTTTATTTCAATTTTGATTCTCATTCTTTTAATTGCTATTTTTTAATCCTTTTGTGTAATTGATTTTTTTTTCCAATTTTATCTATCAATATTTGATTGATTAGAGATTAGACTTCACTTTTTCTTCTTTTATAGTGCTTACAGTCTAATGACCTGGGTCACATGTTTGAAAAGTTAAATTGTGACATCTTTTTTTTTTTTACTTATTTTCTTTTTCAATTTCATCATTTGATATTTATTTTTCTAAATGAGCTTTGTGGTTTTCTTTGATTTACTTTTTATCTGGTTTTCTTATATATTATTACTTATTACCAATTAATTCCTTGGGATTATCTTCTTATTTTTTTCTTCTTCTTTTATCAATTGAAACTCATCACCAGTTTCCGACATTATGAATTTTAATCTAAAATTTATAATTCTCATTTCAATTTTAACAATTCCTTTAAATTTATTTTTGAAGATCATTCTATCCCTTACACATAACATTTATTATTTATTTCCATTATTAATTTATTTCTTTTCATACTAATTTTTTATTACTCTTCGAGGTCTCATTACCTCTTCCATTACAGTTATTATACACGATAGTTTAAATCCATAAAATTTTATATTTAAAATAACAGACTTCATTACCGGGTAAATTTTCTAATATTTCACTAACATCGTAAACTTTTAATCAGGGCCTTATGACCTGAAAGCTTTATCTTTATCTTTTTTGTTTTTAATATCAAAAGTAAATAATTAAAAATTAAACTAACATGATGAGATTTTTCATCAAGTTTTACAAGCATCGCATTTTTGATCTGGGGTTTACAATTTTACTTATAAAAATTTTCTCTTCAAATGTTTTACATGTAAAATATTCAATGTTTTACCACTCAACCTAATTAATTAATAAGACTTTAGCATTTGACATCAAATTTGTCTAGTCCGGGCTCTCTAATGTACATCTAACTATCATGTATATGCCTCAAAATAGAAGATCACTGCTCGTCTCGATCACTTGTACAAAATACCATTGAAAAAAAACATGACACGCAAAATGCTAAGTTGCTAACCCTAGATCTAGACTCCATAACAACATTTTCTCATTTAAAATCAAATTCAATGGCCAATAGACATTTTTAATAATTAATATACAAGAATTTTTTTAATATTCATTTAATAAATTAAACTTTTGGATTAATTTATAGTATTAATTTTTTTTAATACTAAGTAACTTCTTAGTATAGTATTAAATTTAATATAACCATCTAGGTAGTGGCTTAGTAGTAAGAGCTTGGGACCAAGATGTTTGCTCCCTCTGTGGTTTCATGTTCGAGCCCTGTGGTTGCTCATATGATAGCTACTGGAGGCTTACATGGTCGTTAACTTCAGGGCCCGTGGGATTAGTCGAGGTACGCGCAAGCTGGCCCGGACACTAACGTTAAACTAAAATTTTTTTTTAATATATTCTTTTTCTAATAAAAGTAGTTAGCATAAGATTGCTATGAATTGTGTAAGGTTAAGATTCAAGTGTTTTTTTCCACTTAAGATAACTTTCAATTGTTACTTGAAATATAGATGATATCTATCCCTCTAAACAAGACTGGGTTTAATAGATTGTTCGGTATTGTAATAATTTTTAATTTTTGTTTAACAAAAAAGAAAAATTTATTTAATTAATTAAATAGTTTGTTCGTAGAGATATATTTTTATTTATTTTATATATAATACTTTATCTTACAGTAATTTTAATCAAATATATATTTTTAAAATCATAAAAAATAAAATTAAAAAAATAAACAGCTTCTCCGAACCTCATTCTAAAGCTACACTATCAAAGATGGAATTTTGAACCTGAAGATCTTAATTCAAACAAAGAAGAATAAAGCATCACTGGGAGTTTTTTAATTTTTATAAAGTAATATTTGCGTGGTGTGAATTTAAAGTTGTCATTTCATCTTTTCCCCACCTGTCTAAATGTTTCCTAACAAGCTTTCTTCAATTCATCACTTCTTTTCGTGTTGTCCATTACATCAATCGTTCTATTAGGTTTGAATTTTCAAAGCGGTTCATCATTAGAAAAAAATTAAAGAAACCCTTATAATATATAGATGCATGCGTGTGCGTGTGATTTAGGTTGGGGTTAGGTATTCGTGGAAATTAAGTTTCAGGAGTACTTGTACTTGTATGCAGCTGGGGGGGCCATAGGATGGGTTAGAGGTTATTAATTGGGATTCTAAGAAATTAATAAAAACATAATATTTTAGCCAATCTATTCCCCTCTGATGATTTAATTTGATTTTTTTAAAATTGAAAACATTTACAGATTAATTAACAAAGCAATAAATGGTATGGCTACATCATTGCAGCTATACTCGTATAGTATTATTCATTGAATAGTTTTACTTTTTTGTTTAGTTTTTTTTTTAAAATTTCATCAATAAAACAACCTCATTTTTTTAATTTTTTTTTTCAAATTCATCATTCAATATTATATTGTGTTGAGAATTATGCTTCTTATTTTTTTTTAATTTTATTTATGTTGAGTTATATACTAGTCTCATGAATTTATTATTTTTTTCTTCAATTTGAACCATCAACATTAAATCTGTTAGAATATGGGGCTTCATAATTTTTTTCCATTTGCTTTCTATAACTTTCTCATGATCTCATTACTCATGTCGTGGGTTTAACAAGGTAACCCGAGTTGATTCAAGTAGTTTTTTTAACCACCTTTCTAATTGATTTTTAGAAATTAGGCTTTATAAATTCCTTTGATTTGATTTCTATAATGTTATTTTTTTATCTCGTGACCTGGGTTGCATTTTGATAGTTTGACTCATGTTGACTCTGTTAATTTTTTTGTGTCCCTTTTATATTGAAATTTTTTATTGTTCTTTGTGATTTTTCATGATGTGTTTCTACGAGGTTATCTTATTTTATGACCCAAGATGAGGGTTTGGTAGGTTGACTGAGTTGACTTGATTAATTTTTTTAGTTCTTTTTACTTGAAAATTTTATCTTAAGTTCACTCTCCAATAACTCATTTTCTTGTTTTCTTATTTAGTTTTTCAATTTCAATTTTATCTTTCAATATTAGGTTGTTTGGGAGTTAAGGTCCGTAACTTTTTCAATTTGCTTTATGTGGAGTTATTCCAGTCTCATGGATTTATTTATATTTATTTTTCTATTTCAAGTTTCAACATCAGATATGTTGGAAATGAAGCCTTGTAATTTTTTTATTTGCTTTTTATAAAATCATCATGGTCTTATGACCCAAGCCACGAGTTTAACAGGTTAACATGAGTTGACTTAAGTTGTTTTTGTTTTGTTTTTTTTTCTATTTCATCCTTTAATATTGAGTTGGCTGGAAATTGAACTTTATAATTTTTTTTATTTTCTTTCTATTAGGTTTTCATGATCTTATAACCTAAGTTGCGAGTTTAACAGACTACCCTGATTTTATTTGGTTAGTTTTTTTTTTGTCTTTTTTTAATTTAATATTTTTGTTCAATTTCATCCTTCAACGTTGAGTTGATTAGGAAAATACCTTCGTAATTTATTTCAATTTAATTTCTGTAGGGTTATCAAAGTCTCATAATTCAGATAACAAATTTCATTGGTTAACTCGGGTTGATCCAATATGTCACCTTCATAATTTGCAGTTACATGAAATCTTGTAAGAAAACTCAAACAAGTAAAGAATTAGAGAGTGAAAGAGAGAGATTTGGGAGTTGAGTGATTAAAGAGAGAAGTTGATCAAATTGAAAAGAAAATGGAGGAATCTTTGGAATTGATTTAGAAAGGCTTTCTAGTTTGATTAGCTAGTTGTGGTAAGAGGTTTTTCTTCATCAAATTATGAAAATTAGGGTTTATACATTATAGGAATGCGATTGTGAAATTGTGTCAATTATTAGTTATGTTGGGTTAAATAACATTAAAGAATTATTTAAAAAAATCAAAAACCATATTGGACTTTACAGCCAGCCATGATGAGAATTTCTTTTGGGAATTGATTTAAATTGGTTAATTGATGATGTTTTATTGATATTTGAGAAGGTTTAAGACTTGTTGTGAACACCGTAATATGAATTACTAATGAGTGATTGTTGTTGTTATGTATGGAAATAAAAACAATTGGGGAAATTGTATTGAATTGTGTTTATTGTTAATGTTTAGTGATATTGTAAATGTTTGAGATGTATTGGAATGCTACAATGTGAAATAATTTGGTTGATTTTTTGTTGTATAAATTAAATTGAGAAAAATGAAAATATAAAATTAAGTGTCATGTTTTAAATGATATTCTTATGCTTAAAATTAAATGGTGAGATGATATAATGGTGTCTATATGGATGTGATTCATATGAAAACATAAGGTTTAGAATATTGAGTTATGCTTAAAAAAAAAAAAACAAAGTTGAATATGGAACAAGGTGAAATTGTAACTAAGATACAATAAATGGTTTGAAGAAAAAATTAATGGTACATTTGATTAAGTTTGAAAATGATAAAATAGTTCGGGGGTACTATTTGTGATGTTTTCCTTAAAATTAGGAGGGGCATTCAAGATTGGACTCATAGTCGACATAGTATGCGCAATTTGAATGTTAGGTAGATGCCTAACACCTCAACTATTTAATTAAAAAAAATATCTTTGTTAAGATTATAATACTTGTGAAATGTATTTGGATATGATTACAAAAAAAAAAATAAAAAGAATTTGATAAGACTATTTATAGGGTGTTAAAGTTAGTTGTATGGACGGAGCCTATTTATTAAATGTTAAAGTTGGTTGTTTGGACAAAAATTAAATTTTATATAATAAAGTCAACCATTTAGATGGACAAGACTATAGATATATAAAATTTGGCTATATATATATATATATATATATATAAAAGTCGATCACATAGATGAATGTCTGGTATAAATATATGTTCTAAGTTTGGTTGTAATAGTGGAAACTGATGGTTGTAGGAATTAAGCTAGTTGTGATGGTAGGAAATAACTATGTAATGTGGAATTGGTCAAATTGAAAGAGTACAGTGAAGAGAAGTAAAAGAAAAGTAATTCATATGAAGTGTATTATTATAGTTATGCATGTAACTTATTATCTTATAATATGTATCTAAACTAATGTGTATGTAAATCCTTTATTTTAAAATTGTAAACAAGTAACATGATGGGCTCTTAGTCCTTTTGGTTTCATTTCACATGCATATGTTTGTAAGTTGTATTTATTTCATAAAATAAAATAAACTCTATTAGTATATCAAAGTGGTGAATGATTGTAATTGATGAGTTGTTATGTTGGTGGCAAGTTTAAGGCTACCTACAAGCATTGGTTGTGTGATTAAATGCAAATTGATTGCAATTATGTTTTTATATAGGTATAAATTGCGCGACAAGATTTTAAATAGAGCTCTATATAGGAGAGATTTTGCCAAAATTTTACTAAAATATATAAATCCGTAATTTAAATGGAAAACTTTTAGCATGCCTTATGTTTTTGCGTAGAGTAAAACGTATGTTTGATATGTCAATTGGGACATTCTTCGTATAGGGGAGACTCTATTTGTATATATATAAAAGGAAATGATCTCATTTATCATGTATATTGTCGATACACGACGTCGGGCGACGGCTCCCGCTTTTTTTATTATGCATGCTGATAAAATTGTTGCTAAGAAAAAGAAACAATCTTTCTTGATAAAGCCTCAAGTTTTGACTCGGGTACCTTGTTTTCTTGAAATTCATAAAAGGTCACCTCATCACAGACAATCAAAAGATATACCCAAAATTAGAGTTTAAAATGGATACAAAAAACCATGGAAAAAGCCATTTTAATCTTACAATGAGTCAATTTCTTTTCTCTCAAAATACAAGACAATCAAAGGACTACATTGAATAGCGTGTGTTGGATCTTTGACCAATAAAGCTTGATTTCCAAAAATACTTTCAAAAATTGACATCTCTCTGATTTCATTTCAACAATTAGACTTGAATAGCCATGACCTTTGAAATGTGAGATTTGATTCCAAAATAAGAAAGATTGTCAAACAAGAAAAACATCGACCAAGTTGCACATTACTGACAGAAATGACATCAATTCTCTTCGACACTCTTGGGGGCAATACAATGGACCTCCGAGAAGGAAAACAAACAGTGGGTGTGAGGAGGATGTAATATTCATATATTATAAAGAGATGCGGTTTTGACCCGAAAAACGGTTTTGACTCGAAACGACCCGAAACTCATTTTTTACCCTGGTCGACATGGTTTGACCCGTATTGACCCGGTAGACTCGGTTTTGATGGAAAGATGCGGTTGACTCGAGAAACATATATTTTTGAATTTTTAAACTTTTTCTTAATTTTTTTGGATTTTTATAAAGAATAACAGAAATAAAATAACATTCGAGAAAATCTTTGTGGATCCAAAATTAGGTTACAACATATATGATTATCTTAAAAAAAGAATTTAAATCATAAAGAGATGGGTGTTACATGTTGTCTCGATCCTTTTTTCATGATATTCTTAACACTATTGGCCATATTTTACCCTTAACTATATATAATATAAACCATTTATAGTTAAAAAAAATAACTTGTCATATAACACTCAGTTAGATTATAAGTTTAAATCTTAGCTATCTATCGTAGCCTGTAATTAGTATTATATGTATGTCCTCGCATATGATTATAATTATCTTCAAAAGCTCATAAGTTTCATTCTTAATACAAATGTAGTGGCATGTAATTGGTATTATATCCTCACATATGATTATAATTATCTTCAAAAAGCTCATAAGTTTTATTCTTAATACAAATGCAGTGGTAGCCTTCTAAATATATATAACAAAAAGTGGTGTGAGGAGGATGTAATATTCTGTAAAAAAATGTGAAATAATCTACCTGTTTCATACATTTCCATTTTTCTCACCAAATCTTTTTTTTAATATAGAACATCTTCATGGTATATAGTTGTCGATCTCGGCCCGATCATTAGATCATTCAGTCAACCCCAATCAATCATTTGTTATCAAGTTATTTTTATTTTAAAAGAAGTTATTTGTTGTTTACCTAGCTAGCTTTAGATTAGGTTTGGTTAGGTTAATCGGTCACAAGTCAACCAGTCAGGTCAACTAGATTATGTTGGGTCAATGTCTTTTTTTATTCAAATTGAAACTCAATTCGGGTTAGGTTCTAGATCGTTGGTTTACCATATCAACTCGCTAAGTTTAAGCTAGGTTATGTCAAGTTAATAACTATGCTATTGTTTATTATGTTTTATATGCTCGAAGTCTGGAAGCATCCTTGAATTAAGTTTTCATGAAGTCGTGAAAAACTTTATAAAAAAATTAGGGTTTATATGATTAGGTTGATTGATGGTGTGACTAAGTCGATTACTAGTTGATAGACTTGACTAATGGATGTACAATTCGTTTAAAAAAATTAAGTCCTTTGAGAAACATGGAACTCTTTGATGCTTAAGTAAATAAAAGTATGAAAAGGAAAAAATATGTCTTGGAAGAGAAATAAAGATTAGAAAATATGTATTTGCGTGTGTTGTCTTAAGAATGATATAACCTAGCCTAGTTTGGTCTAGATTCCAATGTGTTGAGGGTAGCTTTTTATAACTATGAATGGCTTGTATGGCTAGAATCACTCTGGCTTATAAACCTAGTAGCTGAATTTATTTATACACATATGCCTTAGATTTCTTAATGAAGAAGGATATCATATTATTAGAAGAGAAATTGGATGCTTTGGAAGTGTCATCCATGTTTTTTGTATAGAAAAACACCATTGGCTAGTCATAATTGCTTGTTGGTTGATGTGTCATGTTATAGTTGTTGTGTAATGTGCATTATTAGCATAGAAAATGATACATGTTGTATATAGAAAAAGTTGTGTGAACAAAAAAATTATGCTTGAAACATTTATATATGCAGCTCCTAAAAAGTTGAAAAATACATAAAAGAACGTAGCATACAAGATTGGACAGGTTGGGTTAACAGTGCTTATGGATTGGAGTTTTGAGCTGAAATTTCAACCAATTAAAAAAAAGAATTTCATAAAAAAATTATGTATTATAAAGTTAGGTATCAATATAGATTAAGAACTTTTCTTGAATATTGATTTCAAGATTTGAGATTAGAAAATTAATGAAGAAAACAAATCTCACTATCAAAACTATCTTTTGAAGTTTGTTATTGAGTGTGTATGTTTCCTTGTCTTTTTTAGCAGGTAAGATAACTCACATGGTTACTAAACTTAAAAAGGATGGAAATTTCCTTTGTCCTTTCAAGCAAGCAAATTAGCTCTCAAAAAGATTATTTATTAGAGTGTTTTGGTAACTTAACACGGTTAAAAAAAGTTATTTTTTTTAATAAAATGACATAAGTGAAAATTATTTAAGAATCTAGCATAGTTGAGAGACTTGTAATTGGGATCTACAACATGTATATCACAGATGTCAATTGCAACTCATTTGTCGTAGATAAGATTTGCGACTCCTCTAACATAACATAATATTTTATTAAAATTAAACTAACTATACATCTATTTATAATTTTCATAACAAATAATAACATGTAACTATATCTAATAATCGCTCTAGCTCGTAAAAGTGTTTGGAGCACTTGGGGACGGACCTGGAGCACTCGTGTATGGGTTTAAAACATCACCCCAACTCATCCAACTTGAGAACGGATCTATAATATCCATGTAGGTGTGAGGAGAACCAATATCATCTCAACTCATGAATGGACTTGAATCGCTCGTGGACGGGCCTGTAACACTTGTGGATGGACCAACATCCCTAACACTTCCATAATACACATGCTCATTTAGCACTAATGCAACTTCAAGACACTTAACCTCCCCAACCTATTGAAGTTCACCACAATATAAATTAAGTATAGTGTTGGCCACAATACATCCCATCTCATTCACACCTCCTGCCTTCCCTTTTGGGTACGAGTTTCAATTGGGAGAACTTGAACTCACAAATAGTCGTTGTTACTTTCTGAGCTTCCCGTACCAAGTAATTAATCTATATACATACATTAAAATTAATATGATATTTAATAAATATTGAATGTAAAACAATATTGCATACCAATCGATTATATCTTAGATATCGGGGGGCATAGTGCATCAAATTATGTGGATGTCTCAGGAAATGTGACTATGTAGGTGTAATGAAATGTCGTGTAATACACATATACCATCTCATGTACATATTTATATCATCGTCAAATGTCACTCCTTAAAAAACACGATATCTCCTAGCATCCCAGAGATCTAGGTAAGATGTACGAATTACCAACCAATTCTCCCTGTGCTTACCCTGACGATCAATACTGTACAACTAATCTCTGGTATCAACATAATTTGGTATATGCTGAGATAGTTCAAACTATCGTATTACCCGATCTAAACAATGCATCTCAACAATATTAAAGCAGTGTAACGAGGCATGTGTTAACAAAATGTCAAATCCCTCACGGCATATAAGTGAAGCTAAAAGTGTCAAGTTCTTTGTATATAACATCCATATAACCTATAAAAACATATAAAAGACTTATTTCAGATAATAAATCGAAACTAAATAACTAAAGTTTAAATAACAAATTTTTTAAACATATTTGTAATACATACCTAATGTGGCAGCTGTGTATCCAACTCATCCCAATAAAAATCATGGACATAAGTGGTATTTACTGTGAAATGTCTAGCCCCATGCCATCTAACAAGACAAGCCATAAAATTAGTTTGTTATTACATATGTATGCCCAAGCATACATAATCAATTGGTTTGTTATTACATATGTTAGGAGGGTCTTAAAATTAATATTCAACCATGCCAACTTGATGCAATTGTGCCTTATAAGCACTAAATGAAGGCACTTGTCCTAATAGACGATGGTATAAAGTATCTCTATTAATAGACCCTCCACAACCTGTCACGGGGGTTCCATCTATCAAAAGACTGGTCAACAAGGCCATATCCTGAAGTTTGGATGTCATCTGACCAACACGTAAATGAAAGGTGTGCGTCTAGTGCCCCCATTGATCAACTAATACTGCAATTAATGTGTGGCCAAGATGTATGAGACATAGTAAACTGGTCTCATAAAAATCAACCTTGATAACATACGATCGGACACACTCATGTAACTACATCAAAGCATGTTATCTAGGTGTTACCGGATCACCGCCCTTAAAATGAAGCAACTTAGGTATTCAAACAATAAAAATCATTAAAATTGTAATAATTTACAACTCTTAATTAAAATATTTACCTAATCTCTCCTCTCTAAATATCATCATAATGATTTTGATCTTGCATATATAAAACCGACCTATTATCAAAACCTACATTAGCAACAAAGTGGCCCTACCTGTTGTCATTTCTAAAAGTCAAAACTCCTCTAGTCCAAACCATGTTTCTTTTGAGATCCTGTATAAAAAGAGTATTACCATTTGCAAAATAATTGAACATTTATATAGTTAGATTAAAAACAATAACTGAAGTTCACATAATTTGAAACAAATATAAAAAATAATATGTGCCGTCTAATTTCACAAGTTTTTTTGTTATGACCTCTTTGACCGCATATGCCACATCTAATTATATCTAATTAACAACTTAAATTACATCTAATTAACCTAATTTCTAATTCAAAACCCTAATATTCAATAAAATTAAATTAACACTACTTAAACATAAATTACATCAAATTAATTGAGGGGAAGTGTTCAAAATACCTCTAAATATGGAATATGGGTGGTGAGGGTAATCGATGGTGGTTGGAAAAATGAGGAGCCACCGCGAGTAGAGAGAGAGAGAGAGAGATTAGTGATGTAGTATTGTTGTGGGTGTTTTTAGCGATGGAGAGAGATAAATCCAAGCGGTGGTGAGAGGGAAGGGGTGGTAGCTATAAGGAGAGAGTGATATAAAAGAGGAAAAAAGGAGAGAAAAAGAAAGAAAGGATCTCTGAGGTTAAAATTCGAATGAATTCACATATGACATCTTTGACTCGCATGTTGCACATGCTATCTGTGAAATAGAAGTCGTAGATGTCATCTGCGACACATAAAAGTGTGCTAGATCTCTAATTATTTTTTTAACTGTGTTAGTTTACTTTTTTTTTTAAATTGTGCTAAAAAAACAAAAAAAACCCTATTTATTATGTTTTGGATCTTACAAGGAATATTGGATGCTATATATATATATGTGTGTGTGTGTGTGTGTGTGTGTGTGTGTGTTGATTTTTTGGATCTTACAAAAAAAACACTCCATTTTGCAACTTTCTTCCATTGTATGTTGATTTTTGGATGCGGGAGGGTTCCATCATTTGTTGGGCCATTCCTTTCATCTATTATTAGTAAACCATTTCATCCTTCTTTTACAGCTTCTTGATTGTTGTTCACTATCGCCTACAATGTAGCCATTATGAATCAAAACTAGAAATGAATCGATCATTCTTCTTGTTTTATTCTTTTCATTGTCTCTGATTTATTACTTTCCACTGCAAGAACTCCTCGTGTATCTGTTGCATTTTCTCTTCCAACATTTTGCCCTATTTCTCCACTACTCTTAACTTGTTACTCTCCACCATAATTACTTGATAATTGTTGCAATCAATCAGATTGTAGTGGATCTTTTGTAGTTCTGGTACCAATGGTTAAGGTCTCGCCTTAATAAGATAGGAAGAAGATGGATTTTGAGAGAGATTGAAGAGATAGGGGGGGAGCTCTGCTGCAAAATGCTCTTCAAATTTTCCCTCGTTCGAAGATACTTAAACAAGCTATATTTATACCATATTGTTCTTCCCTGGTTACTAACTAACTGTTGTTTAAGTACTAACTAACTGTTACTCAACTAATTCTTTAACTATTAGAACCATCTAAGTAATGAATCATTTGCACATTTATTCCAGCGTATGCAGAATAGCTGCTGCTTCTGGTATTTCTAACCAGGGTTCATGACATCCTACCACCCGGACAACCTTCATTCCCCGGCGAAGCCACCATGCGCAGGTAAAGGAGACAAAAGGAGGGGAACTGAACCCACATTATCAAAGCGCCTTCAGGCTGGGCACACCCATAGACCCACCTGCTGGACAACCGGCGAACAACAAACAGACCCCATTTCACAAAATAAACGACCAAAGTATAAGGTCACCTGGCATTATTCTTAGCCAGGCACCTACAAATGGTGGTTCTAAGAAAAAAGGACTTTCCAACTCCCTCTTTAAGATTAAGGCTTCTTTTCGTTTGTTAATGCAGTGCACAGCACAATGCAAACAACACTAAAACTTTAGGGTATAATGGTTTAGGTGACACCTTTTTTTTTTCTTTGTTTTAATCAAGGATATAATAATACAATCCAGTTACAAACATGCCAACTTCACGCATTTGTTCCCAATGCGCTTCTGTGTAGTTTCTTCAAATGAAGTACAAGACACTACATGTTTTACATCATGCCTGAGGGACCCAAACTTAAGAAGTTGAGAATAGCTACAAGGTTATCACTAAGCAGCAACCGTATTAATTAGGTCACAGTCATGAGATGGCCAAGAAACATACAGAAACACTAAGGATCACAATGAAAGAAGAAGGGACATTATTGGCTGGATAGAAGTTGCTTGATTACAAGCCTAAATAGAATGATCCTCGATGTTCAATAAACTCAGGCAAAAATACATGGAAAGAACAGCTTAAATGCCAATAGATTGAAAAAAAAACAACCAGAAGAATAAAACCAAGCCACCTTCTCTGAGGGTGCGTGAAAACTACTGAAAAAGGGTTCTCGTCAAGTGTTCACGAGCTGTAGCCAATGCTTGACCTATAGTCTGCAACATTAGAAGGGAATGTAGTGGTCATGTTAAGAAACTAAAGGGAGGAGAGTATGATTTCTACAAATAAAATAAGTTTTTCGAGAATTTTGGAGCAAGCATTATCTCATGCAGTTTTTAAAGATTGATAATTTTATTAGCAATTTTCAGTACTTCTGATTCCATAATAACATTTAAATACTCAAATACTATGAAGAAAGTTACAGGCAGGAAGAGAATCAAACCTGCTCTGATAGAGGTGCAGTAGGATCCATGCTATTCACAGCCACCTTTCCAGCAATAACATTGGCATCTGTTTCTAGGATCATGCTGCCAAGCAAGAATGAATGCACAAAATATATGTAAGAGACCTTGACTGTCATATTAACCAGATAGCATCACAAGCAAATAGATATACTTCATAGAGAGGGAAGCATGGAAGGGACTTCCACTCATTCAATTTTTTGTTGCTGTAATTGGCAGCATATGGTTTAATGTGTCAACGTAGTAACATAAAGAATGCACCGCTTTTATTTTTGAATGATTCACATTGAGAAGCAGGATCAGAAACTTATTTTTCACAATAATGAGTTGATACAAGTCAAACAAAATTAAATTATCTTCACCAGTGAAATGACAATGAATGAAATTAATTTTTTTTATTTTAAAAAAAACGATGTTCAACTGGGAGGACAGACTTTACCAATCAAGTTAGGATGCCAAGAACTCATCATCCAAGTATCACATATGAAATAAGATAATAGAACTTGTTCACAACAAAAATAGTGATTCTTAAATGCCACCATTTTAACAGTCATTTAAGTTTCCATTCATTTGGTTTATTTTCCATTTTACTTTTAATTTAAATTTTCTTCCTATGGTGTGCATAGGAATATGCTTCTCTTAAAAAATTGTACTACTTTGGCTTCCTGCCAGTCAAAGTACACATCCATAAGGACCAACAAAAGAGGCTGAAGTGAAGCTACTGGTCAATTCTTTTTCTGTAGATAAAAGGCTACTTCCTATTTCATACTTTGCAAGGGCGATCTACCAGACAAAAATACTTTTCAAGGAAAAGATAACAACATGTTTGGGAAAGGAGAAAATGACGGGAAAGAAAAGGAGGGTAATGAAGATGAAAGAGAATGAAAAAAATAAATAAAAGATTATAATTTTCCTCCTTTGGATGGGTTGAAAATGAGAAAATGATCCTAAACAATACAAGATGGAGGGAAGCGAGAGATTCTAAAAATAGAAGTGCATGCCCATATCACACTAATGTGAAGGATTAGTAGGTATTAGGTAAATTGGTAAAATTAGAGGACATCCAGATTGCTGAGATTCTCTCCATCTTTCTCCCCACTTGTGAGGAGAACAAAAACATGGAAGCCAAAATGGGAAATTTTCCTCCCATTTCCCATTCTCTTCCACTTTCTCTTCCCTTTCCAAGTAATCAAAGAATTTCAATCACCTCAAATTGTCATTCCCCTCACTTTCTCCTCTCCTAAACACATTTTATATGATCAAGAGGGTCCTAGGAAGGGAAATTTAGTGACCCCCACCATCCAATATTAGGGCTTGAACATGCAACACTTTTTTTCAGTACAAGATAAAAATCCTGGGCTTATGAGACAAAGAGGTTGGGAATTCATAATCAGTTCATGATTGTTTGATTTAACCAAAAGTCTCTCAGAATGGTCTTTTAAAATTGATTGGATTTGTTTGAAACAGAATGTTTTCAGTTCCTCAATTATTTTATCATTCTGTAATAATCTTCATTTATATGAATACCTACTGTCCCGCAAAGATTGAGAAAAGGTAACAGAACCATTTCCCTACAGTTGATGTAAGCAGGAACACCAAAACAAATAGACAAAAACTATTAACTCACCTACACCATGCAAACTACCAATAACAATACAGATACATTAAAAGACAGCATGAATACAGGACTATAACTTCCAATTGATGCATCTAGAGTTCTGTAGCATATGAAGATTTCAATTTGCAGCAAGTTTATCCATCAAGGCTACAAGTAGAAAACTGCATTTCAATTAACATTCTTAGTTTAGTACATTTTCCCATATTGCATAGCAAGTCAATCCAATTCCCGAACAAAACAAAAATTGCATAATAAACATACCCAGTACCAAGATCAAAGTAAACATAAAAAAGCAGTTGACAGAAAGTATTAGTTGCATACCCTCTTTCAACAATCTCATCAAGGCATAGGAAAATGAGATCTAAGTTCTCAAGTGCCTCCCTTTTGTCAACATTGCTCCTAAATTGAGGACAGGGAAATGTAAATTGCACAAGAACAAAATCACACAATCATTAAATCAAATCAAGAAACAGAATACCTCAATAAGAGAGAGACTGAATCAAAGAAACCCTGAAGAACAGCAGCTAAGATGAGTTCATTCTCATCCTCACCCCCAGTCACATAGAAATGGAGATCCTGAACAAATTTGTAGATGACAATGTTGCTGTCAAACATTGTAATCTCCGCTGCATACAACAACACATCAGGAATGCATGTGACATTGTATCTCATAACTTCCACGCTCAATTGAACAGAATTAAAGGCTCATAATTAAATTTTCTATTTTAAGTTTCACTGGGACACATTTCCAAAACAACATGCCAGAAGCCAAGCCTGAGAAGATTAGATGACAATGCAGACATAAAGAACCCTATCAGTCCTAATAAATAATCTGGAAATTTTTTAAATGTCAAGAACCCCAATAAACAAACTTCAAAGTAAGTTGTAAGAGTATGAACTGTTACTAAGGATTATCAACTAACTAGTAAGAGCAGACTATTAAAGATAAAAAGGATGGATTGCAAAATGAGAACAAAGACAAAGCAGAAATTTAATCTCATTCAAAGCAGCCTCACAACTAAGACGAGACCAATATTTCCACATGCAGAAAATTCAGCCAATTAACCAACACCCTTCATCTCCAAATGATTCTTCAAAATAACTTTTGGAAAACATATATTATGATTTTTATGGTGTGAGAAAAATATGTGTTTGCTCATGCAGTTGGGGCCATGTAGAGCGGCAACTACTTTTCAATTCAACTAAAGAGGATTTTGAGCTGTAGCAGATTGTGCAAGATCTTGTCTCTCAAGAGTAAGAAGTGTCATAGTAAGCTCATATAACTAAAGACGCCCATATATTATTGAACACAGATCAGTGCCTGTATGCATATCTGTATTTGCATTTCTCACACAATACAAAAAAGTCTTTTTTTTCCCATGATAAACAAGCATTGTGATTTGCCCCCATAAGAAACTAATTTTGAAGTGAGTCAAAACTACCCAATCATCGTAAATGCATGCCATTAAACAGGAAAATGATAATCAACAAACAATAAAACTGCATAATTCCTCAAACTTTGCTTTTCAAATAGCTTAACAAATTTACGCAAACCTTCCGTACGAGCATTTGATTTCATAGTCTTTGCAAAAAGAGATTTTTCAAAAGCTAACTTTGCAGAATTTGTTGGCCAATCATCCGAATAGTATTTGACCGCAACTCGCTTCCCTTCTGAGTCTAGCAGAAGAATGTTTTTCACCACCGGGAAGGAATCCTATCCAAAAATAAAATAAAACCAAATTAGTCAAAACAGTATTTCCAGAATCCAGATTTTCCTTCACTTTCAAAGCAACCAAAATGATACTTCAAAATCAAATCAAATTCCACACGTAACTAACACCACACCAGATCTCAGCAAGATTCAGAACCTCAACACTCCGTTTGGTTACTAACAAATCGAAGCGATCATTTAGCGCCTCCAATTCCTAGCAACCAACCAGGGCGTAACTGAATCCATAGTCACCCATTGGATTCAGCAAACGGAGAAAACGATTCGATTGTGTGATTAGAGGCTAACGATTTAGATAATTAGATGCGTAATTAAGATGACAATAGTAAGAGATCAAAGCAGATTGGAACAAATTCGATGCGGATGCTACAAAACGACAGCAGAAATGGGATGTCAATAGCAAAAACGACAGCAGATCAATCGTCAATTTACCATTTTTGCAGATCGCGAGAGGTGGAGATCCGAGAGAGAAAGAGACTGTAAGTTAAGAAGAGAATTAACAAAAGCGCAACTGTTTATGGAGGGATCCTGTGGGGGGTGGTATAGGGTAAATGAGGCATTCAAACTCTTATATTAGTTATGTTTTTACCAATCCTTGATAATATTATACTTCAATTGACTGTTTTATTATCAAATGATTTTTATATCGATTTTACTAATACCTAAATTTTTTATTTCATAATTTTTTTTATTTTTTTTTTCATATTTTCATTCATATTATATCATATGGCCTAGTCTGCTTGGCCTTTTTTAAATGACTCTTTTGCTTTTTTTATTTTTAAATAAAATTATTAAAATAAAATTTAAAAATTTATATAATTATGCTATGTTTTTCAAATAAAATTAAAGGTCTGGTAGTATTAAAAATTATTTTATGAATAATTATATATGGTTTAAAATATGGAATATGTTTTTAAAATCATTTATTAATATTATTTGATGAGAATAAAATATCTATTTTGTAACTTTGCTATTATTATTTTTATATAAATTTATGAAATTATTTATTCTTTTATTTTTTTTTAAAAGCCCTTAAAAATTTCCAAGTCATGATTTTTTTTTATCAAAACTTATTTTAAAGCCCCTTAAAAATATATTTTATTAATCTGACACCAGTAATTTCTTAGATGGGTTTTGCAAATGAAGAATCAAGGAGGTAATCGCTGGTGGTGCAGCAAGCAGGTGCCATTGCAGAGCGCAACATTCTTGTACTCTTTCTTCTTTTATATGTATGTACATATTTCTTCACCAGAGTTGGTGTTGGGTTGTTGCCATTGCATGTGCAGAAAATGGACAAGCACCAACCATTGACTATTGGCAGCCACCATTGTTGAAGAAGAGCTGGAGTTGGCAGCCACCTTTGTTGAAGAAGAGTAGGAGTTGGTGGCATCATTGTTGCCTATAAAAGGGCACCAAGAGTGAGAGCAAAATGTGAGAGAGAATGGTAGAGAGTGCAAAGAGTGAGAACGTAAGAGTGGAGAGAAAGAGAGAGCTGCAATGGCAGCAAGGCTGCTGCCATTGCAGCAGCTGTAAGAGCACCAAAGAGAGCTGGGAGTTGAGTGATCCTCCTCCTTGTATTTATTGTATCCTTTCTCTATCTCTAAATAATATGGACTCTCTCCGTGGATGTAGGCGATTTGCCGAACCACATAAAATATTGTGTCACAGTGTGCTTCCCCTACTATCTGAGCAACTATCAGTACACCACCGGTCCGCGCATGGGGTGCCGGAATCCCCAACAATTGGTATCAGAGCATATGGTTTAAGTGGTGTTTGATATTGCTCAAAAATGAAAGTTATCAAAATGGTGTTTTGACCATACCACTGTGTAGAGGAGGAAGAGACGAAGCCACTGTTGAAAACAGCGTCGAAATCGGACGTCTGAATCGTCCTCACGCGCCGGTGAGGAGACTGCCCACGCGCACAGACGCGCGCCACGCGTCACACGCGTCTTCTCCACCCGGATAAGCCAACCCGACCGGAATACCAGACGACTCGACCCACGTGCCAGACCCGAATAAGGATGATGTCATCATGACGCCAGCATACACAGTCAGCATGCCATGTCAGCGTCTAGTAAGCAGACACGTCAGCACAGTGGGACCCACCTGCCACGTCACCAGCCGCGAGCCGAGCTGAGCCGAGCCGTTATGGAGCCGAGCCGAGCCGCAAGCCGAGGGATAAGAGTCTGTGCAGCAGAGTCTACGTGCAACCGGATCTGAGATCGAATATGGGCCGTTCATCAGGCCAGAATTGTTTTGATCAAATCTTAGCCGTCTGAAATGCGATTTGGACGATTTCAGACTTGTTCCAGCTAATTTGATCGTTTCGGATGCAATGGTACGGTCCGATCGTTGAGATTTGAGACCGAAAGTGGTGGTGGTGAATTATTAAAGAGAGATTGCCCGATCAGGAGGCATCCGATAGTCTTTATGGTGGTCGATGAAGATTAAGAAGAACATATCGCACATGTTTACCCAATTGCATGTGCTGAACTGCTAAGTGGGGAGAATTTTAATTGCCTTGAGGGAAGGCAAAATTGGGACACTCTAGACACCCGATCATGTGGGCAATTTGAGGTGTATAGTGAAATTGACGAAGACCAATCTTGACGAATCTAAGAACTGGTAGTCTCGCTAGATGTTGAGAAATCATGTATTAAATCAGTATATTCCAGATCACTTGTAAAGAAAAGCCGCAACAAAGCTAGCAAATGGTTGTATATACGGAAAGGTAGTACGATGGATAGATATGGCCTGAGAAGTTCTGTCTAGGAGATTGGGTTTTAAGCGGGACCAGTGTGACCCCTCCAATCTTTCCTGGGAACTTGCTTAGTGGAACGATTATCCATACGGTACTATTTTCGTATACATAGCAGTTTGTAATGAAACGGTTGAAGACTAGCAGGATGACGGCACAAGGGAACAGTTGGGTTCCGTATGATCAAGGATATGATGAAGTGGTGATTTCTCCAAAGAAGTTAGATTCGGTGACTGTGATTTCTCGAGGGAGAATTGATGAAGACCCTGATAATGGAAGAGAAATACAGCAAGGGGATAAAGATTGGCACCTATTTTGACTTGGACAAGTGTTATGACAGGATGAGCTGCTGTCAAACATAGCAAAATAGGGGAAAATCTGGAGAATAGAAATTGCACGAGGGCACACGGAGATTGTGCAGGAGTACCCGTAGGATCCAACGAGGTACTGTAATGAGACAACAAGTTGCAAGGAAAAAAGTGTTCCCAGATGAAGCTCAGAGCAGACTGTTAAAGTTTGTACAACAGGAAGTCTCTTATGCTCTTGATGAAGACAACATGCGAAGACCTTTCCAATGCATGCAAGGATGGAAAAGAGCTGTAGCAAAGGCACCTAATTGAGGGGGTGCAAATGCCTGTGATATAAGGCAACCGCTATGTGAAAGGCGAAGACACCAAAGAGAGTTGGTGTACGTGGAGCTGTCAAGCAGAAAGGCATAGAAGCTCCAAACATAGAAATCAAGGTGGAGGATTGCGAGGAGTATACCGCAACTTTCTCTTTCTATGTAAGCAGTGGCAGTGATCTCCCATAGTGCACATGGTGGAAGATACTTTTGAAGCCACTTTGAAGCATCCCAGTTGAAGGAGGATGCGACCGCCCCATGACAACGGGCGAAGACACCTTAGAGAAGGTGTGAGGGCCGCGATAGGAGCCCTATTTCAGACCGCCGCATGACGACGAGCGGAGACACCTAAGGAGAAGGTGTGTGGGCCATGATATGAGCCCAGTTCAGAACGCCCCAAAGCCAATGTGATGGCTATATATAAGTGGACAGGTGTATGGATAGCCAATAAAGTGGCTATGATGAGTATGGAGACAAATGCAGGATTGACTTTCATGGATATTGCCCCCATGCTAAAGATCAATGAGCTAGAAGACATTTGCCTTGGACAATAAGTGTGTGACTTGTGGAGCATTAAGACGTGGCTGCTATGAAGGCAGAGGGCATGCGCAGGTTCCGGGAACGAGTTGACTCTTGTCAAGGTGGTGAGCTCGGTAATGGCATTGTAATACTCAGAGTATGAAGATAGATATGAATCAACCTTTAATGGGCTGCCCCCATGGTTAAAGGTGGAGAGCTACCTGGACTCTTACGACTAAGAGCGAGAGACTCACGGAGAAGTAAGGCATGGTTCCTAGGGTGGAACAAAGGGTAGGCGCAACTCCTGGATGAGTAGACTCTTGAAGAGTGGTGAGCTTGTGATCACATTGAAATACTCAATGACTGTCGCACTTGAGAATATTCATTTGAAGGGGTGTTGTAAGCCTTGATGAATCATTCTGGACCGAGCATGGTTGATACGCTCGAAGGGGAATGCAGTGTGTCCCAGAGACAAGCGTTAACACTCTTCAGATGTGAAGTGGCAGACCATCTGGTTGTAGTAATCCTTTTGTGTGAGAAAAGGTGTGTTTTGGTAACTCTGGTGATTGAAAGGTTTGGCGAGTACCTGTAAACTCAGCCACAGATGCTCTCAGAATGGTAAGCTTGGAAGAGCTGCAAGATGCAAGCCTGTGCTGAAGAAGCAAGAGGACAGTTGCCCCACATGAATGGCAAAGGGGGTGA
This sequence comes from Populus simonii, assembly GCA_007827005.2. Taxonomy (NCBI): domain Eukaryota; kingdom Viridiplantae; phylum Streptophyta; class Magnoliopsida; order Malpighiales; family Salicaceae; genus Populus; species Populus simonii. The sequence goes on along the minus strand of CM017466.2, from coordinate 5,898,025 downwards.
TTGTTGGGTTGTTGCCATTGCATGTGCAGAAAATGGACAAGCACCAACCATTGACTATTGACAGCCACCATTGTTGAAGAAGAGCTGGAGTTGGCAGCCACCTTTGTTGAAGAAGAGTAGGAGTTGGTGGCATCATTGTTGCCTATAAAAGGGCACCAAGAGTGAGAGCAAAATGTGAGAGAGAATGGCAGAGAGTGCAGAGAGTGAGAACGTAAGAGTGAAGAGAAATAGAGAGCTGCAATGGCAGCAGCCTTGCTGCCATTGCAGCAGCTGTAAGAGCACCAAAGAGAGCTGGGAGTTGAGTGATCCTCCTCCTTGTATTTATTGTATCCTTTCTCTATCTCTAAATAATATGGACTCTCTCCGTAGATGTAGGCGATTTGCCGAACCACGTAAATATTGTGTCACAGTGTGCTTCCCCTCCTATCTGAGCAACTATCAGTACACCACCGGTCGCGCATGGGTGCCGGAATCCCAACAATTGGAATAACCATCATGCACATGTTATATATCAGCCCTATCTTAGCTTTGATTCGAGTTGTTCTTGAGGGATCATTGCTTGTGATCTCGTACTCCTTTCTCTTTTATATGTATGCTGGGTTATCACTATTCTTGATGGTCAAAGTCACGGTAATAACCCAGCATATCTAAGTTGGATTGAATGTTAAATGCCGATAATATGAGTTTTACTTGCTTCCAAGTCTAATGTATTTTAGGTTCAATTTAGTGCTGAGTCTAACGAGCTGCTAGATTTAATATTTTTGAGATTAACTACATACTGAACTCAAGTGCATATGGGTCTAACGAGTTTCTAGACTCAACATCCTTGAGTTTAGCTATGTGTTGAGCTCAAGTACATGGCTGTCAGACCTAACACCCTTGGATTCAGCTATGTGCCGAATCCAAGTACATGTGGATCTGGCGAGTTGGCAGACCCAATATTATTGGATTCAACTACATGCCAAATTCAAGTACATGTGGGTCTGGCGAGTTGTTAGACCCAACATCATTGGATTCAGTTACGTGTTGAACCCAAAGTATAAATGAGTTTAACAAACTATCAGACTCATCACCTTGGACTTGATATTATTCCAACTCCAAGTATAAAAATGACGATCATTATAGGTCTCATGTTGGGTCACAAGGCTTTATTTTGTTATTTTTATGACTTTTAATATAAATATTAAAAGTCATATAATCATTTACCTGCATAACTAGATGTATAAAAATCTTTTAAAGATCTACCATATTTCTATAAATATTAATATTAAATAAGGATATTTATCTTTTATTAATATTGTAGAATGAAATACACACACACACACATCATATTAATGTTATAAAGATAAATGACACTGCAATCCCTCCATTCAAGCAACATTGCAAGGTTCGGGGGCTATATATACTTCTTAAACCACCCAGATAAATGATTCACGTTTTTCTATTATCTATGTATTCATATTCTTATTCTTAGAGAATTTATTATACACAAACAAGAACAAACACTCTTGTTCTTAAAATTTAAAACTTATTCTCTTATTTATAGCAATTCTTTATTAAAAGTCAATGACTTTATTGTTGGAGGGTCCTTAAACTTCACCAAAATGGATTGTTTTATAGGTGTTAGGTGTTCTACTACCAATCATCAACTTCGTGAACTCTAGAGGAGGGAATATTGACGTGAACGTGTGATTACCCAATATTCAAACACTCAAAAAACCTATTTATGATCATATTGGATTTTAGAACATTATTAATTAGCGTCGTTTATGGGAACCTGATAAAAAAATCATCAACTATTTTCCTTGGACTGTTTTTAACATCCTTAATAACCATAAATGGCCAATAATCAAACACTTCTAAAATAAAACATATGATAGACTTTAATGTTATAGTAAACACTTCTACCCAACCAAACCTTTAATTGCTCATCAATCAAGTGCAACTTCTTACCTAGATTGTGCTGGCAACACAAGGATCAAATTAGATTTTTCCACCCTCGACAACATCCTCCTTTACACCTCTACAACTACAGGCTACACCCAGTACCAGTAGACAATGACATTATTCAGAGAAGTTTGGGCATAATGAAATGTTGGGGGGTTTTCAGTCTTAATAGTCACTAAGCCTTTCTAGAGAGCATTTTCTTTGTCATGAGGCTCATGCACGACACCCAACTAAACATCGCGGGATGGAGACCAGCCATCGATTATGTCGTTTCATGCCAGAAACATCAAACTCCTAAAACTCTATTCCTAAAACTCTGTAGACATAGGAGTGGAAAGCAGCCTCCAGGAGAGTATATAAATGAAGATGTCTGCACCCTTGTCAAAATCAAGATTCTCCCCTGTTAAGACGAGTGTGCATACTCATATACCCGGGGATTACATTTCTATCAAGGTAACCCTGGACAACTATGACGGTGTTACTAACATATACAAAACATACGGAGCAACCTGGAATTGGTCATTTAAGATAGCTATTCTTTGTTCCTCTACTCTCATTCTTTTTCTTCTTTCCTTTAGTTCCTTAAGAATACCAAGACTCCCTAGGACTTTATCTTGCATTTGGAGCTTTGGCTGGGTTATTTGGATCGACCTGCACATATCCATTGGAAGTAGTTAGAAGACAAAGCAGGTAAGGCTCTAAGTTTGTCCTTGCCTGCTAGTGTGACATGTTTTTCTTGGTTATATGTCATATGGTTTCTGTAACCCCACCAAGTTTAGTTAGGAGACAAAAGCAGGTAAGGCTCTAAGTCTACCAAGTTTAGTTCTGCCTCTTTAGAGTCATTATCTTCTTATTAATCAATAAATTTGGTTTCTATATAAGAATATCATAGAAGGTTGATTCTATAATCATCATATAGCTGTAAGCTTTCGATATTCAGAAAAGCCCAATGTAGACCTTGGTTCCTCGTATATATTTCCTTCTATTGTCCTAATTATGATGCTTTACTTGGTGACAAGTTCTTTGTGTTCATGGTTTTACCAGGCTGATTATCTACGACAGGGTGAGGCAAGGTACAGCAGCACAAGACGGGGGCATACTTCCATTCTCTGAAATCAAGGAAGGAGACAATTGTATGCTGGTTTGAGTATAAATTATATGAAGGTAACTCCATGAAACTCCCTTGCCACTCCTAAAAATCTTCTGCCCTTAATTTGACACCAAATGAGTCATCCTGCATTAATTTTAGTGATATCTCAACAGCTTGCTAGAATATGCAGAACTTTGTTTATGGTGATATATAGAGCATGTAACACTTCTGAAAAAGAAATACAGAAAAACTGAGTTACGTTGTATTGTATTCCATATTCTTCCAATGAACAATAATGCTGCAGGCTGTTCCTTCTCTATCTATTGGATTTACAGCATGCGACGTAATGAAGTCTTGGCTACATATCCAAACCCAATAGAGGCCTCGATTATGAGCATTTACTGCATGAAGTGATGAACTTTTCTTCTCTAGTTGATATAGCAAGAGTTGGATGGCCAACCCCTGCTATCCCAATTGCTGTTTTGACCATTGTCCCATAGTAGCGTTGGTGAACTGAAGATTTTACAACAAAGATCGCACTGGGTTGTCAGATAACAAGTATTTTGCTCATAGCTGCTTGCAAGTTGCTGTATAGCATATGATTAAGGATTTGTAACCCTCTATCCTTCTGATTGATTGTGATTATTTCCGGACTCCAACTGTATTTGGTTCCAAGATTGCTTTCATATGGCTACGTGTTCCCCAGACAAGCAAATCATCACATTAAACTACAGAGTATATAGCCCCTATGATCTGAATTGTTTGCTACTTGAAGTGTGTACTTTTAGACAGTAACAAACATGGAATTATATTTCTTTTCTTTAATCTTGTTATTGAAAAGATCTTTATGGTGCTGTTTCTATTGATTTGTCATTCAATGAATAATCAAGATGATTGTAGTCCACGCAATCCGATTTGTGGAAGAGGAACAGTGAGAAGAAAGGTCAATCTAGTTCTGTATTTAGATAGACAACACATGTATTGCATATCTTTCTTTGTCCTTGAAAAAATTGGCAAAACGTTAAAATTCACATAAAGATCACTTGAACTAATATGAAAACGAAAAATATGTACAGAAATAAGGTGATCATTATCTCGAACATAAGCAGAAATGAGTCAATCAAACTGCATGTCTCTGGAGTTCAAGGGCTATAGAAGGAAGGTCCACATTTGCATTTCCAACCTTCAGGCTCGTAATTTGCATAGTTTACACTTAAATGGTGGGTGCCGGTTTTGCTGATGGCTGGCACTTGAATTGCTTCACAAGGAGTGCAGCCATGGCACTTGTGCTCACAACTTGGTGGGGTGGACCCGATTTTAGTAATGCCTTTAGCATAACCTGCTGCTGCCTCGATTATCATACCACCCGCCACCCCATCTTTGGTTTTAATGCCCTTCAAGATTCAAATCGAACTATCCTTTTATCATCTTGTTCAATTGGTCATAATAACTTGTTTAAACACAAAAGAAAACGAGACAGGGATCGATCATACGTACTTTTTCGGAACCTGATTGGGGGTCAAAGTTCGAGTCCAGTGGAACTTGTAAAGATTGAAGGCTGTGTCCTGTGACTGACCATAGCATTTAATTAAAGTTAGTACTTACAACATCAACTATTCAAGCCATAGAATTTGCATAGAGAGAGAGCAAGAGAAAGAGGCTTAAACAGGATGGCAGAGAGAGGTTCTGAGAAAATGGTGATACAAGTTCAAAATAAATTTAAAAAAGCGGTCAAGAGTCAAGAATCACAAGAAACAACAATCTTTTAACTCCTTATGGAAAAGAGAAATTGTGGGTTTAGATCGAGTGGGTATGTTGTATTCCTGGTTTAGCCCCCTGTAAGTCAAAAGAGAACACTTGAAAAGATGAACCACCACACAGATGAGTCGCATGAAGCCAAGGGCGTGTTTTAGAGTATAGGCTATACAGCCAGGGAGACAAAATCAGAGGACACAATCACAATTGTAAGAAACAGAACTCTTTTAGTGTCAAAGGGATCATCGGTCAGGCAACATATACCTGCTTGGTTGACAGCAACACCGCTATTAGGTGCAAAAGGCCTGCTTGCTGCAGAAACCAAACTCACTATCTGCAGTGCTAGCAGTAAACAGCAAATAGAACTTGCCTCCATAGAAGCTGTGATGATGATGGCGACTTGATTGTAGCGAGTGTGCGGGAGCAGGAGAAGAGAAGGAGTTTCTGGATCAGCCACACAGTAGTATTCTGGGAGAAATCAAGTGTATGGTGGGGATTATTTAAAGGAACAAACTCACTACTCGCATTTCCCAAAAGCCAAGCCTCCAGAATTTCTTGGGTTTCTCCTGGTGGAGTCTCTTATCTTGCATTGGTACTTGGTTAGTTTGGTACAGCTTGGAGATGTTGCTTCACAAGCAAGTGATTCTGGTTTTCGTCAAATAGTGAAAGTCTACACCTGTGAGTTTCCACTTCACTTGACAACTCACTTGGAAAACCTTATCATTAATCTGTTTTCTCTGTCTCTCCTCCTCCTCCCCCCTTGATTTTCTTGCCTTTCAATACAAGGCAACTTAGACACCGGAATTTTTTATTTTTTTTTAGTGGTTTTTATGACAATCAAAATATTTTAAATTAAATTTAATATAATCAATAAATAATAAGATTTTTTAAATTATTTATAATAAACTAAGTTAAATTTTTTTAACTCTATAATATTTTTCATTAATTATCTTTTTTTAATTGTAGATAAACACAATAAAATTTTTAAAAATAATAATTAAAAAAAACTTTCTATGGAACAAACATCTTATACTTCTTTCTCTCTCAAATCTGTTTAAAATGGAGCAGTACTTTTTTGTGAGGAGGTCCTTCTGCGCAAGATAACAGCTCCCTTTCCTGAGGCATCTGGAAAATCTGCGAGGCACCCAATAAATCTCTGATGTACAAAAGAGGATCTGAGCTAAGCCTAGACTGCAGAGCCCTTTTAGTTGTAATCCCATAAAAGAAAGATAAGGAAAATAAATGTCCACCATAACGCAGGAGAGAAAAAAGGCACCACTTTCTGCAGGAAACCATTAATGAGTTAATTAATGGTGTACTAGGGTCAACCTTTCACAGGTTGGTGGAGGGGGGACACTCAATCTTGGCCATCCATCTGAAGATCCAGCCATGGTCGCCATTAAGAGCTTTTGCTGTCCCTTTTGCCTCGCTGATGCTTCCTCCAGATAGGAGCATTCAATGAATAGTAGATTCCATGGCACCCATTCCACAGCTTTCCTTGTTCACCTGCTCTCTTAACTCCTCAGCTGTTGAGTCTGTAGGAGGAGGTGGAGGTAGGCGACGGTGTAGCCACTGATTTGGCAAGTGTCTTTTGGAGAGAAGAGGTTCCTATTTGAGGAGCTTTCGTGGACTGAAAAATGAGAAGTCGAGCTGCCATGAAGCGATGAAAAATGGGAAAATTGAAAGCCGTGTTGATTAGAGTGATTTGATAACTCAAGGAAGCATTGCCAGAGCCCTCTCTTCCCACCTGCATATTGAAAAGAAAGACTCATGAGAGACATCCTCATAGGCATTTCTGCCTCTCTCCCCCTCGAACAACTCTCTGTTGTCATACCGAAATTCAACTTATATCATGTCAAAATTTGAGTTTTTCAACTAGAAAAGTAAGCAGCATCATTATATTATATTTCCTCGGACATATTGCGTTAATTATGGAATTCAACCAAAAACAAGACAACCTTGAGGTACCGAAGACTACAAATTCAATGAAAGTAAGCTTCATCTCTGTACGAATGAGACTAACAAATACACTTTCGTTGTTGGAAACATGAGAGTTGTCATACAAGGGACTCATTGTTGTCAATGAAGCTATTAAAAAAGAAGCTAGAAAATATAGGGCCTATTTTTTTCAGCATTTGCCCATTCAAAAATATATATAGTAAATATTCAAATAAATTGCATCTGTTTTTCCATCGAAAAGCAATTATTGATTGTGATGAAGTTTTAATTTCAAATGTGCTTGTAGAATAAGGTTTTTTTTTTGTGTGTGGTTATATTATGGGTTGATCAATTGACCATTGAAATAACTTCTTTTTTTCAATGTAGATGAAATTATTTTGATTAATACCTTTTAATACTGCAAAAAATCCTCATTCGAGGAATATGAGAATTTTCTTATGGTAAAGACAGTAATCTTATAAAGAGAAAGAATAATAAATATACTAGAAAGCATTAAATTTTAATATGATTGTTCTTGTATTGAATTTATGTTTTTTGAATGTAAAAACTTCAATCTCTTACCTGGATGACTCAAGAAGTATTTATAGTCTTTAAATCTTGTTTTTCCTTGAGCTGAGAGCTTGGAGATAATTTTACTATAATAATATTTATGAGAAACAAATATCTCTTACACATATATTAATGAGAGAGAATATCCCTTACACGTGCATGAATGAGGGAAGAAGCAGATTGACTTAAGATACTCATTGGTTCTAAGAACAGCAGGTCATGTTATTAGGCTAAAAAAAGAAGATATGAACCAAAGGGGACTAGGCACACCTTGTGGGTTCAGACCCGGGAACACTACCTAGGCCCAGAGAGATACTAGATGTTTGCCCAACACTTGAGCTCTGGCTGTGCACCTGAGCCCACAACAAGGTGTTGTAACGTGCCCAACACCTCTTCATGGGCTCGAAAAGGTTTTGGGCGATCGCCGAGCACCTAGGCTTGGGTGCTCTACCCGAGTTCATTATAGGTTTTTGCTAAAAGAGATAAATCTTAACCCATCATATAATTATTTTAAAATAATATCAAAATTTCCAAAATTTTAATAATACTAGTTAAAAAGTTACCTTGTAAATAAAATATAATAAACATCCAGATAAAGGCCTTTACCGGTACTATTTTTATTTATGAAACTCTATTGATTCGATAAATAAAATAAATTTATTGAAATTCTATCAACTAGTTATTATTATTCCAATATATTTACAACATATTATTAACAATAAAACTGAAAAAAAAATTTCCTTTGAATACCTAAATATTTAGACATTAACAATTCGACATTTCTATTTCATCATTTGACAAGTTTTTTTTTTCTCAAAATATTAGACGCGACAAGTTTTTTAGGGTCGCTTATTGTTCACATGATGATGTTGATAACTCAGATGCTATCTTCATGCGGATCAGATCACCACATTGAAGCACATAATCGAACACATGCATATATAAACTTAATAAAAAAAGTTGATGATATGGGCTTGTTGGGTAGGTTAATGCAAAGCTGGCTTCTTTAAAATCTTTCACCATGATTCCGACTTTAAAACTTATTACCAAAAAAAAAAACAAAGAAAAACCACGTGAGTCATTTTATCATCGGATTATAACCATATTTATTTAAATAATTTCTTTTTACTTTTTTCATTTTTCATTTTTTAATTCATTAGTGTTGATACGATTAGGTTTGGAGCAGGTTTGTTTAGGTCCATCAAATCATTAAAAATATGGCTAAATCAATAAATTTTTAATAGGTCAATGTTTGATCCAATTCAACTAAAAATTTAACATGAATCGAGTTTCGCTCTATACTGCTGGATGAAAAAAAAATTAAACCCAACATAATCGAATCTAACTTGTAGAAAACCTTTTAGCATTGTCATTAATGATACCTGGTATAATAAGTCGAACTTAAGCACTCATAACCCAACTCTTTATTTAAATTGAGTTTCAAATTCAATCGTATAAAAGTTGCACCTATATGCCCTCGTCAACTTGGCAAGTTTAGGGAAACACAAAATCAAAGGAACAAAAAACAACACAACCCATGTTAACCTATGAACAAGGTCATGAATCTCACTGGGTTCCATTAATTTTTATTTTATTTTACTACATGATTAAAAACAACATTTCAAAATCAATACAAAATTAGAGGATAAATTGGAAAAAAAATACATAAAAACCCTATATTATAGGATGAAATTGAAAAGAAAAGAAAAACATAAAAAAAAGAAGAAGTAAAGAGCAGAAAAACCAAAGAAATCAATTGGTGCGAGCCCACGTGGCCTGTTGATGCAGCCTTGAGTGGCCCAGTCATGTGGGCCTCAGCCATGTCCACTCATTTGGACCATAATGTTTTTCCTTTTAAAAGGAGTGAATGACAAGTTGAAGAAAATCAAAAGTTCACTGACTCAATTGTATTTCAACAACAACAACAACAACAATAATAATAAGAGGGTGGATGACATGTCGATCGCCTTCTATTTTTTTTGAACAAAAATTAACATGGATAATGCGTTGTTTGTTAAGGAAAACGATGTTTTGTTCACTTACCTGGTTTCTGACAACCTTAATAGCAAAAAAAACTGGGCATAAACTCTCCAATGGATTTTATGAACCAAATAACTCATTTCTAACAAATCTTTTTACTTAAAACACATGGAAAAATAAAATACACAACTTAATAAAACTACTTGTTCCCTTAAAGAAAGTTTCTAAAAATCAATGAAAAATAAAAAATCAACCTTAAGACCCCAAATCCTCTCAAGTATTGATCTATTGTTTCAACCAATTTGAATGTCAATAACCAACATCATCCAACTCCCCTAGTCAAGTGGTACATTTGGGTACCAAACTTGATCATTTTTGTGGCTGGAATCACAATTACCAGCCATTTTCTCTCTTTACCGCTGTTTTCTAGCAAGTCTCTTTCTTACGTACCCATGAATCCAAAAATAAATAAAACAAACTTATGGATAAAAAATAAACATTGGAAAAGATCTTGGATTAGACTTATTATTCCCTAAAATATGAAATAAACAAATGAGCTTAAAAGGAGTAAAAAAAAAAAATAAGCAAACCAGAGTAAATCTCCTAAACATGAGTTAATCTTCCAAACTCGTAACCCATGGAATCCTAGACCTAGACTAAATTAAGAAGCTCAATTCTTAATTAATTTAATATTGAAGGATGAAAATAGAAAAAAAAATATGAATTTAAAAAAATTGTCAAAGTAAAAAAAAATAGCAATTAAAAGAATGAGGATCAAATATGATATGAAAAAAAAAACTTAAGAAAGATGAAATGCAAATGTATATATGAATGAGCATGGATTTTCTATAATTTGGAAATAAAAGACTATGTCTATACATATTGTTGAATAGATCAATGTTCATACACAAAGAAAAACATGTTGCAACGATAATGATAATGATGAAATAGCCAAGAACAGAAAAGGAAACAATATGCAAAATTTAAAAGATTCGGCCAAATACATTCAAACATAAATATCAATCCAATAAATATTGCTCAATCCCAAAACCTTATCATAAACACATCAAAATAAAAAATAAAGCAAGATGCAAGATTAAGGGACTTGGCCAACATCATTCAAGCTCAAATATAAATCCAATGAAAATTAAACAATCTTATCACAAAATACATCAAAATAATCAATACAACAAGATAATTTTTCAAGAGATATTTAGAGTTCAAAATAGACCTACCAGGTTGGCCAAGGAGGACAAAACAAAAGTTAGAACAACAACAAAAAACTGTTGGACTGAGAGATGTAGTGTTGACACATGACAACCAAGCTCTAAGAGTGGGTTGTCATGTTCATCGTTTCACACGACATCGATGTTTGATCAATGTGTGAAGGGCCCCCCATGGTGTGCAATTCTATGCTGCTCCTTCCTATGGTGGTGATGTAGGTCACCACCAGTTGGTAAAGGAAATTCGAGGCGTTGAAGGTCTGATGGTCTTTTCTATCTCTACTCATTTGTTTTGTAACTTTTAAATATTCTCACATCAAGGTTATTAGGTTACATGGCTTATATGTTTGTGTAATGCTCATTAAAGAGAGAAGAATGACAACGACATTGCCTTGTTTAGAGGTTAGAGGAGAGAGAAATAGAAGAGAAAAGTTTTGGGGGCTATTTTATCTTTCTTTTTTTCATTGATGATGATGCAAGGATTACTGGATGCAATTGATTAAAGGATTTTATACAGGGCTTTAAGGTAAAGAGAATGATGGTAGTCTTGTCAGAAATGGAGTCGAAGGTAAGAGAAATCAAGGAGGGAAGTTTTAACTTTAAATTGAAAGATAAGGTTAGAATTTTTTATGGGAGAAAGGTAAATGAAGACTAATAATGTTCTTCTAGAATTTATTTCTTCATATTTCAGTTTATATTCTCTCAAGAAAATTTATGGTGGTAAGGGTTTTGGTGGAAAAGATGATGAATAGCATAGTTATAAAATCCGACCCAAGGGTTGACCCTGCCAAGGGGCCGGGTCCCGAGTTTCATGGGTCAACCCGGAAAAATTAAAAAAATATATTTAAAGTTTTAATATTTCATATAAAAAAACTAAGAAATAATCCATGTGAATATAGGCTATAAATGTTGTAAATAATGAAGTTTAAAAGAATATTTTAAAAAGTCTTTTATCCCACATTGAAAAGATACTATGTTATCCTTTTAAGTTGAAGTATTTAAATCAAATTTTTTTGATCACACATTGGAAAAACATAATATTTTTCTTGTGAACATAAAGTATATATATTAAAAGGCTTCAAATCCCACATTGAAAAAATAACTTCTTTCTTGTGAATATAAAGTATATATATTAAAGGGCTTCAAATCTCATATTGAAAAGATATTATGTTATCATTTTAAATTGAAGTATTTAAACCAAAAAAGTTTTTTTTATCCCACATTGAAAAAACTTAACTTTTTTCTTGTGAACATAGAGTATATATACAAAAGAGCTTCAAATCCCACATTGAAAAAATAACTTTTTTCCTTGGGAATATAGAGTATATATACTAAAGGGTTTCAAAGCCTACATTAAAAAAATAAAATATTTTTCTAGTATTTATATAGTGAACTTTAAAAAGTGTTAATAACCAACTAAAAATATATGAAAAAAGGGGTATAGGAGAAAAACCATATTTGAAAAAAAAACACCGGGTCTCGCTTGGATTCGCTCGAGTCATGGGTCAACTCGCCGGGTTTTGCCGGGTTTTTGCTCTGGCTGGTCTTTTGTCTTACCCGGACAGGTCTACCCACTAGGTCTCGGATCGACCTGCTAGGTCGGCCCGGGTTTAATAACAGTGATGAATAATATTTTTTTTTATAGAATTTTGATGCAAGAGATGATGAATAATTTTTTTTTTTGGTAACCCTTCTTTTCTCTACAATTCCCTCGTCTATTTATGGACCATAAATATTGTTCTCTTCTTTTTAGTTACTTGGTCCCCAACTAACTCAATTTCACTTTGGCCCATCTTTTTCTTGTTTTATATTTAGCTCCTTGTCTATTTTGCTTTTTATTTTTCTTATTTTTTTAGTTTTTTGTAAAACAACGCTAACATCAATTCGATAAGAAAAGTAATCAATAATTACAAAATGAATGTGTAAATGGATAAAATACATCAAAAGCTTATTTTTTAATTTGATTTTTAAAAAGATATTGAAAATTGCAAAATGGATGCAAATACATCAAAAAAAATATTTTTTATTTTTTGATTTTTTCGAGAAGACATTAACAAGAGAAAAGTAGCTGAAAATCACAAAATTGACGTGCAAATAACCAAAATGCATCTAAAACACATTTGTTTTTAATTGCTTTACCTTTTTTGGATCATTGGAAAAAAAATAGATTTGAGGGTCAAGTTTTGAGTTATAACAAGAAGTACATGTATTTTTGTATGACTAGGTGAAGAAGAAAGGATCAACAAATTACATGTGGTCACATTTCACAAAGTACAACATGTAATGAGGTATGAACTTGGTTGATGATAAAGTTCCTATTTACCATAACTACAACTTTCATCATCAATGTCAACCATTTCATGCACTTTTCTTTGAACACTTGCTATTTAAGGATGTTTTAACCATTTCGAGCCACATATGCTATAAATATTGTCACATCAGCAATTAATTTAATTAAGACAACTGAAGACTTCTTGGAAATTCTTTAATTTTGGCTTTTTATTTGATAAAATATTTATTAGACCTAAAAAAGGTCATCCACACTATAACTATTATAAGAATGCCACAAACACTTTTCAATATATTATTAAAAATCTTAGATAATTTAGTGGTTATATTATCATAATAAAAACCACCAAAATCATACGAGAGTTCTCATTTCTCTTAAGTTTAACTTTTAACTTTTTATGGATTCCGTTGGAATTTTCTCATCTGAAATTTGCAAAACTCATAGTCCAATGTCTCAAAGTTTAGATGATATGCATGCATCTTTACCTGTTTTGAAATATAGGCCCCCATTTCTTCTTAGTCTTCTTGTTGCTTAACTGATGAGGACTTGCTACCTCTGATTTGGGTCCTCTTTGTCACTTGGCTTCTAGCCCACTCGAGTTGGCCCATGTAAGTCTATTTCCAGATTTGTTTGCACAACTTAGCCTTTGTGGTGCCCATCGTGACCCACTTGCTTGCTAGAGATTTTCTGTCTTGTCAAATAATTTGAAAGGATCATTCATTACTCCTCGTCTCACTACTAAAAACATTCGGTGTCACTTGCTGAAACGATCAAACTGTCTTTCATAAACCAAAATGCCCTCTTGTCTTGTTGTAGGAAATATTCCTCTCTTTTTCTAGAAGAGAAAATACAATGTTGCCCCTTGTACTGCTCATTGCCCCCAAGTGTGCTTTGCCAGCGACTTAGACAAATAATGGTTTTAAAAGACCATTCTCTCATTTCTTTTTTTTGTTCATTTTGGTGAAGGAATATGGGTCCAGAATAAATCTTGAAATCTTGATCTTGCATTTTGAAAACAAAAATTGTTTCGATGTGAGTCTAAAATAATTTGCTTTTGAAATCTTGCAACTCCTTGGTTATTTTCTTTTTTGGAAAAGAGATTGTTTGCTCTTGTGTTTGGCAAATAGGTCTTTTGGTGAAAATATATCATGAGATGACCTTTTGTTTCAAAGTGAAGGGCTCGAGAAAAAGCTCGAGGTTTTGTTTGAGAAAAACAACTTGTCTCTTTTTTTAACATTTATTTTTATCAGCATGAATAATAATGAGTAATTTATTCTTGATGTCATGAATCTTATGAAAAAGTATTCTTTGCATTTGGAGAGCATTGTTTATTGTTCTAGGTTGCTTGCTTGCTTGATTAGAAAGGACTTCTACAGGCACGTAATGTAGGCTGTGGTTTTTGGCTATGAAAGAAAAGGATTCATAAGGCTCAAAAAGTGTTTCAGGGTTTCAAAGATCGAGGATCACTATCAACAGTTTGACTATTGGCGTCATTCATATTTTCTTTTGCCCCTCTTCTTTGATTCGTTGCTTTTTCTTTTTTTATTGCTTTGCTAGGGTGTACTTACTTTATCTTAGATGTCACTTTTCTAGTGATTTGGGCATGCCCCCTAGCATTTGAGTTTCTTGAGCTTTTATGCCCCTTTTTTTTCACGTTTTTTTGTCTTTTCTTATTGAAATTTTTTTCTTGCCCCCCAGTGTGGGGTGTGATCCTAGTCGGGATTTTTTTTTCATGAAAGAAAAATTATTTAGGCTCAAAAAGGGATCGCAAGGGATGTACTTATTTCAGAACATGAAAGAAATAACAAAGATAGCATTTCCTCATTTCAAGCGCAAACAGTTAAGATCAATAAACTTTGACCTCATCCAGTGTGATGGTTTGGTCTTTGCAAAGATGCATTTCATGGGTCATAAGCAATGAGTTCACTACATACCATTATTCATACATTTAAAAACACATGATTCAAGAGTCATGGGGTAAGGGTGTTCATTCATTTCATTTTTCTTTTTTTCTTTTTTTTTGGTTTATAATAGTCACCTCAATGATAGAGTTGCTTGATTCAATTGTCATTCTACAAGTAGAATGTTAAAAATATCATTTTTGAAAGAACATCAAATTATTTTTTTGAAATCAAAATACCAGATCAAGTTTTCAAAACTCCAATAGGGAAATGGATTTTGGTACAAGAGATGAATTGCGTCTATGAGATCACGCGAGGCTTCAAAGGTGTATTCGTGAGCTCTTATAAGAAAACTCTCTTAAGAAGATGAATAATGCTTGGGCGTAAACACGATTGAATGAGAAACTCATTATTTCATTGAAACTTTGGAAAAAGAAATTTAACAACAAAGAACTTATGCCAACATGAATACTGGCATGATAACACAAAAGGGGTTAAACATTTAATGATCATTCGTTGGAATTTTTGAAATCTTTCAATCATCCATTCTCCTCGACAAATGCATCTTTTCAACACTTAGTTGCAGTCATATGCAGACCATTCTCGACCTACTATCACCATAGCTTTATCTTCAAAACAGTTGATATCTGGGAGTCGGTGCAAAGAAATTAACTATAAGAACGATAAGTGCCCTGGCAACCCCCTTCAATGTCCTTTCCTTTTTCGGTGAAATCGTTCTTTTCAGTCGGACCAGCAATTTTACCTAACCCAATGGCTTGTTCAATCCTCTCAGCTATAATAACTAGGTCAGTGAAATGTTGTGCAGAGCTTCTAACCATGTATTCAAAGTATGGAGCTTTAAAGGTGTTGGAAAATAAATTGATCATCTCCTTTTCCAACATGGGAGGGTTAACTTGTGCAGCTACCTCACTCCATCTTTAGCGTATTCCCTTATGGACTCGTTGTTGTCCTTCTCCATAGCTTGCAAGCTTAACCAATCAGGGCCCACGTCTATATTGAACTTATATTGCCTTGTGAAAGCATCAACTAAATCTTTCCATTTTTTAACCTTGGTATTATCCAATCGCATATACCAAGTGAGGGTAGCGCCACTTAAGCTGTCTTGAAAGAAATGAATCAACAATTTCTCATCATCAACCACCTCAGCCATTTTGTTGCAGTATGCCTTGAGATGAGTTATAGGGCATTGGGTTCCCGTATATTTAATAAATTCCGGCACCCTGAAATTCTTAGGAATGACTATGTTAGGCACCAAACACATATTGACAGCTTTCACCAGGTCACACAAACGGTTTTCCTCAACTGCCCTTATCCTCTCTTCTAGGGCGGTCCACTTTTCCAAACCCTCTTCTTTCACCATTTTGTCCTTTTAAGATTCTTTCTTGGTAGAATCAATGGTAGACGAAATTCTCGAGGGGTATGCTGGCTGGAAATGCATAGCTTGTTGAAATTCAGATGACACCCTATTTGCCCCCAGATTCTGTGGATCGAAATGAGTTACATGCATGTCTTCAATCTGAGCTATAAGTGTTGCTTTTCTAGATTTATCTCTCAAGGCCTGCTCAAGTAAACTAGTAAGCCTTGCGACTTCTTCTTTAAGATTGTCCATCTCTTTTTTATGTTGGGCTTCCAACTGGGCTCTTTCTTCGTTTTCCATTTGTTTTTTTCTCGAACGAGTGTAATAGATGAGTTTCAATGGGGAACCTATATTTCAATCTGCTAATATGTAAATCATGCGATTTATGCAAAAATATTGATAAATAAATAAATGCGTATGAAATGCAAACTTGCCCTTCACGGGGTGACAACCTAATAGGAAGATCCTAATTGTTGAGTGCATCAAAGGGTTGGTCATTATCTAGTTTCAAAAGGTCTCTCGCATGCTCAGTGATCATCCTTGAAAGGTCGATATGAGGCTTAGAAGTAGTGTGAAGATAGAGGCCCTGAGTAATATCAGTTTGGCATATCAACCACTTCCAAGTAAACAATCAAGCGAGAGTTGGATAGTTTCACGAGTCTTACCCAGGCAAAAACCATTGGGGTACTGTTACTCCCCCACTTATCCTAGGTTGTAAAGTGTGTGCTTCCAAAGTGATGCATGGCAACATAAATAAAGATGCATGCTAAAGCAGTAAATGCAGGAAAAATAAACAAATAAACACAACAACAAAAAAAATAGCAATAATAAGACAAAAGACAAAGCTTAATCCTAAATCCCCAGTGGAGTCGCCATTCTGTCGCACCCGACATCGCTGCGGCCCTAAAAATAAATCTTCTAATATGGAAAAAGAACAGATTTCTGGCATCTTGTTCTTTTAGGAAAAATGTCTTGTTTGAGGAGTCGCCACCTAGTATTATGGTCACTAGGAACCCTAACTGGTCAACAGAGACTCTATGGTTCGGGACTGGTTACGTAAAAGGGAAGATATTAGTACCCCTTAAACGTTCTGCCTAAGGCAAACTGCATTGCTGTTTTGTCTTAAATTGCTAAATGTTTATTAGTTTATGCTTTGATAATTTGCTTATAATATTCTTGACTCTGACACCAGTGAATATTCGAGCTCGAATAATTCCAACTCTGGCGTTGGTAAAAATTCGTAGCTACGAAAAAAAAAAATTAGATCAATATTTTTTATTCCATACTCTAACGCCAGTGAATAAATAAATAAAAACAAATTTATTTTTATGCATACACATATTTTTTTATTTTTTCTAACTAAATAAAATAAAATACAACAAATACAAATAATATAAATTTAAACCGGTATTTTTGTTCCTGACTCTGGCGTCAGTGAATAAACCAATAAATTTACATTATTTTTATTCATGCATACACATTTTTTATTTTTTATTTTTTTTATTTTTCTATTTTTTTCTGTTTTCTGTTTTATTTTTTTTGGGCTGGGCCCAGCTCGGCCCACATGGGCTGGACTAGACCCATCCAGCCTAGCCCGGTCACTAGCCCAAGCCAGTGACCCGACTGGGCAAAGCCAGTGACTGGGCTGGGCAAAAATCAAAGAAAGCACGCGTGAAGTGATTTCACGCGTGCATGAGCAGAATAGAGGAAATGAGTTAGAATGTGTGAATTAAAATTCAAAGTAAACAGTATCGGTGAATTAAAATGAAAAGCGGGGAAGAGGAAGAACTTACTTGGTCTACTAGAGGCGAAGCTTTCTTGTTCTCTGGCTCTTCTTCATTTTTTGTTCGCCTGGCTTGCTCTCTGATTCGGGAGACGGAGGCGTGATGGATGACGGGCCAAAGCTCTGCTTTGGTTCCCTTGTACGCTCCTGCGTTGTCCTCTTGTTCTTCCTCTGTTTTGGGTTTTTTCTTGCTGGTTCTTGGTTTTTTTCTCCTCTGTTCTTTTCTCCGGTTTCTGGTTTCTCGTCTGGGTTCAGCTCCTGTTTTTTCTTTTCCTTTTCAGTCCAATTCCCCCAGTTTTTCTTCTTTGTTTGTGTCTCTGCCTAGTCTTCTCCATTCAAGACAAAGACATATGGTGGTAAAAGCATGAGGATTTGTTGGTGGTTGAGTGACCAAAAGTTTCCCTGGGTTCTGTCTCTCTTCGTCCCCTCTTTTTTTTTTTTGTTTCAGTCCCTCGTGTTAGAATAATTAAGATCAAACACAAAAGGGAAAAGGGAGGCTAGAATTCTGAATAATTTGTATATTATGAATGAATTGTTTTAACCTAAATACAAATAAAGTATATATAGGTTAAACTGAAAGTACTATTCTACCCTTAATAAATAAGACTACATAAATATTATTTAACATCTCCCCTCAAACTCACGATGCGGCAGCTACAAGCATCAAGAGTTTGCCAACTAGAAAATGAAAACGAGAGATGGAATGCACCTTGGTAAAGAAATCTGCAATCTGCAAGGAAGAAGGAACAAAAGGCAAAGCAATGGTGTCATGCTTGAGATGATGACGAGTAAAATGACAATCGATCTCAATGTGCTTAGTTCGCTCATGAAAAACCGAGTTGTGAGCAATCTGAATAGAACTCTGGTTGTCACAATACATAGGAGTAGGATGAGAAAAGGAAACTCCCATATCAGTAAGTAACCAACATAACCAAACAATCTCTTTGGTAGTAGATGTCATGGCACGATATTCTGCTTCGGTGGATGATTGAGAAACAATAGATTGTTTCTTGCTTTTCCAAGAAATAAGAGAATCACCTAAAAAGATACAGAACCCGGTAACAGACTTGCGATCTATGGGATCACTACCATGATCAGCATCAGAGTATGCACGCAACTCCAAGGAAGAGGTGGATGAAAGTAAAAGACTCTGAAAAACTATACCCCGAAGATATCGTAAAATATGAAGAACAGCTGCCCAATGAACAGTAGTAGGAGAAGCAACAAACTGACTAACAACATGATCAACATATGCAATATCTGGACGAGTAATGGTGAGATATACCAAACTCCCAACAATAGTGCGGTATAAAGTAGGATCTATCAAAGGTAAACCATCAGAAGAAGAGTACCTTGCATTAACCTCAATGGGAGTATCTACAGTTTTGTTATCAGTAAGTCTAGCCCGCTCAAGAATATCTGCAACATATTTCGACTGAGAAAGAAGGTACCTCTAGGTGAGTATGCTACCTCAATACCCAGGAAATATCGAAGATAACCCAAATCCTTCATTTCAAATCGTCTAGCTAACTCTGTCTTCAAAACTGAAATACCATCAATGTCATCACCAGTAATAATCATGTCATCAACATATAAAGACAGAATGATACGACCTGCATCAGTGCACTTAATAAAAAGAGTAGAATCATGACTGCTAGAAACAAAGCTAAGAGATGAGATGACAATAGAGAATTTCTCAAACCAAGCACGGGGTGCTTGTTTGAGACCATATAATGCTTTCTTAAGCTTACAAACATATCCAGAGTCATGTGAAATACCAGGAGGGGGTGCCATATAAACTTATTCTTGAAGATCTCCATTCAAGAAGGCATTTTTAACATTAAGCTGAGAAATATGCCACTGACGAATCGAAGCTACGACAATAAGAGTACGAATAGTAGTCATTTTTGCAACTGGAGCAAATGTCTCCTCATAGTCCATATCATACTATTGAGAGTATCCTTTTGCAACCAGCCTAGCTTTGTATCGCTCAATAGACCCATCAGAATTAGTCTTGATCTTATACACCCAACGACAACCAACAACACTCTTACCAGGAGGTAGAGGAACCAGATCCCAAGTATCTGTCTTATACAAAGCACAAAGTTCCTCATCCATAACTTGCTGCCAAAGTGGATCAAGAATTGCCTCTTTATAGGAAGATGGCTCAAAGAGATAATAAATAGAAGCTAAAAAGGAAGTAAATGGTGAAGAATAACAAGAATAAGCAAAATCTGGTAGTTTTGTGGACTTACGAATGTGGATGGACTGACGTGGAGGTGGATCCACAATCTCAGATGAAGCTTGAGGGGCTGTAGATGAGAATGGAGCTTCAGGTGTGCCAGAGAGTAAAGTACCAGTACCTGCAGAGTTATGAGTACAAATTGATGGAACATGGGGAGAGGTATCATTACCAGAATCCTCAGAAAAGGGATTTATATGAATAATATCAGATGTAGTCAGGTTATGAGCGGTGGATGGAATAGAAAAGAAAGGTATATGCTCAAGGAAGACCATATGACGAGACACATAAAGTTTCTGAGTTATTGGATCAAAACAACGATACCCCTTTTTACCTTCACCATAACCCAAAAAGACACAAATAGCGGATCGAGAGGATAACTTACTGTGTTCTACATGAGGACAAAGAACAAAACAAGTACAACCAAAGACTCTAAATGAGGAATAATCAGGGCCATACCCATATAATTTTTCAAAAGGAGATAGACCCGAACTATGAGAAGATGGAATTGTATTAATCAAACTTACAGCAGTAAGAACAGCTTCTCCCCAAAACTCACTAGGAACAAAAGCAGACAACAAGAGAGAGAACGAACAGTTTCGACAATGTGCCTATGTTTTCTTTCAGCCACACCATTTTGCTTAGGAGTATCTGTACATGAAGTTTGGTGGATGGTTCCATCTAAGGCAAGCAATTGGCAAAATTTATTAGAGGTGTATTCCCCACCCAAATCACACCTAAAACATTTGATCACAGCAGAATGTTGAGTTTTGATAAGAGCTCGAAAAGCTGCATATATCTCGAAGAATTCAGAACGATGTTTCATTAAATAAACCTAACAATAACGAGTATGATCATCAATAAAAGAGACATAATATCGAGATCCTCCTTTTATGGCAATAAGAGAAGGTCCCCATACATCAGAATGAATCAAATCAAATGGTGAAGAAGAAATAGAAATACTTCGATTAAAAGGTAAAGCAGAAAATTTTACCAGTTTACATCCAATGTCACAAGTTTTTAAATTTCCTAAAGCTCCTGTGGATACCAAAAATCTCAAACGAGAAGATGAAACATGACCTAGACGGGAATGCCGTAAATAAAAACTAGAAGATGAAAGACTCAAACGAAAGGAAGACAAATCAACAGTAGTAGTAATAGCGGCGGCAGCAGCAACTGACACTTTTAACTCATCCAAAATATATAGTCTATTCTCCCTACGGCCTGTCCCAATCAGCTTCTAAGACTGCAGATCCTGTACACAACAAAAAGAACTAGAAAACATGACTAAATAATCACTAGAATCACATATTTGACCAACAGACGCAAGATTCAATTTGAGTTTTGGAATAAGATAAACATTAGGGAGAGACAACTGAGGTGTGACAATAGAACCAACATCTGCTAAGGGCATAGGAGTGCCATCTGCAATCATAACAGGAATGGAGGACAAAGGGGACACAGAGGTAAAAGATGAGGAATCTGGAGACATATGATGGGAAGTACCAGAATCCAAGACCCATTCAGCGTGTGACATACCTGAGAAACTATGAGGCAACTGATCTATGGAAGAAGAAAAAACGGACATTGCTTGTGGCTGCAAGGAGAGAAACTTCTGAAATTGCTTAGCCAATGTATTGGGATCGGTAATAGGGCCTGGGGAAGCTACTGCTGCAGTATTATGGTGTGGTGGTTTATAACTCTGAGGTGGTCTATGAGCATTAGATTGTGACTGACTACCAGATTTCCAAGCTTTATTCTGCTATCTCAACTTAGGACACTGAGCCTTCCAATAACCTTTTTGCTTACAGAAACTGCACTCATCGAAGCCAACCCTTATGTAAGGCTTGTTCTTATGATTAGAAAATGGCTTAGAAGGTACTGCTAGTATAGAAGGATTTGAAGCAGAAAGAATTCCCTTTTTAGAATAAGACTAAAGACGTATTTCTTCAGCCAATAACTCACTAACAATAGAGTCAACAGAAGGTAGTGGAGAACGATGCAGAATTGAACCTCTAAGTCCTTCGAAGTCACTGCGAAGTGTTGTTAAAAACTGTACCAATCGTTGCTGCTCTCTACGCTCAATATAGGCACCACATGCCTTTAACTTTGCTGATTCTGTAAGAGCCAATTGATCCCAAAGATCTATCATAGCAGAATAAAACTCTTGAATACTCATATTCTTCTAATGAAGAGCTCGTATGTCATTCTCTAATTGATACTATTTTCCAAAATTTGATTGCGTGAATAACCTTTGCAGATGATCCTAAACCTCTTTTGCTGTCTCATACTTCGCCAACTGCGTACCTATCGAATGTTCAACAGAATTGTTGATCCAAGTAATGATCTTTGCATTATTTGCCTCCCATGTATCCATCAAAACAACATCCCCCTCCTCAATATTCTTAGGTAACATATAAGTTCCACTAACATACCCCCACATCTTCTTACCCTTAAGAAAATTTCTCATTACATAGCTCCAATACGAATAGTTCTTCCCATCCAACCTCACACTCACAGACTGAAGCGAATCATCTCTTTCAGTAGCCATAATCAATAATTACAGAGAACCAGAATGCAAAAGCAGCGGAAAACAAAATACCAAATTGCAGTAACTGAACGGAGATTGCAGAAACTAAACAAATATCTTCTCAAAATTATACGATTACTCCAAAACACAAAATAAGTTTGCAGAAATTGAACGCAAATACCAAATTGTAAAAGCTGAAGGGAAGATGAAATACCAAAATAATTGCAGAAACTGACGAAATACCAAATTTTGCAGAAGCGGAAGACAAAATCTCACTCCAAATAATAGTTGGATCCGCGAATCTCTGTTCGGAATTAAGCCTCGTTCCATAAAACCAGCTCTGATACCATGTTAGAATAATTAAGATCAAACACAAAAGGGAAAAGGGAGGCTAGAATTCTGAATAATCTGTATATTATGAATGCATTGTTTTAACCTAAATACAAATAAAGTATATATAGGTTAAACTGAAAGTACTATTCTACCCTTAATAAATAAGACTACATAAATATTATTTAACACCTCGGTTCTGCCCCTTTTCCCCTAGTTTTTCCCCCTGTTCGTGACTCTTTTTTTTTTTTTTCTGGTTCTCGACCCCTGTTTTTTGTTTCGTTGCCTCTCCTCCTTCCCCTTGTTTATTTTTCTTCGTCTCTGTTCTCGCGGTTCTGCCTTCTTTTTTTCTCCCTTGCGTGCATGGCCTTTCTCTAGCTTTTATAGAGCTAGAGAATGCCATGCGGTCACCTCCAAATAATGAGGTGACCGACCGTTTGCAGGAGTAATGAGGGAATGAGGATCATGCAGTGTCCGTTTCTTGTTTGAAGAAGATGAACAGTGTCCCTTAAAACGACGCCGTTTTGAGATGTGAAATGGCCATTTGCATTTTGGCCCTTGAATGTTTGAAAGTTTTGCAACTAAGCCCCTAGTTAAATTGTAATTGAACCCCTGCATTTTGGCGCCATTTTCAAGCTAGTCGTTGGATTTTAAGTTTTGCAATTTGAACCCCAATTAAAACCCCAAACTTTGATATTTCTTTAATTAAGTCCTTGATTTCATTAATTAAATTAATTTCAAATTGAATTAAGTCTCAAAACTTATCAATTATCCAATTAAACCCTTGATTTGATTAATTAAATTAATTCCAAGCTTAATTAAGTCTCAAAACTTATCAATTCTCCAATTAAACCCTTGATTGGAATAATTAGATTAATTCCAAAGTTTAATTAAATTTCAAAACTTCCAATCATGTTGCCCTTAACCCAAATTTTAATTCATTCTTCATTTATTTTATTTTTAATTTTTTCATCAGCATTATATATATATATATATATATATATATATATATATATATATATATATATATACACATACATTCATCATTTTTTCTTTTTTATCATAAAATTAAAATAAAAGGATCAAAAATTGGGTTATGATAACAATATTATACAATAAAAAAGTAAAGGATATTTTGAGTAAATTTCATAATATTGCCTTAGGACTTCGTACTTTTCTAGTTATATATTCTCGTTTTATTAACGCTACTTTTACTTCTATAAGAGGCTTGTCAATGTAAAGGACAGGACTGGAGACCTTATTTTGATCGCATTCCGGTCCTTTACCTTGTTTTGACTTCTGATGAAATCAACTCACAGTCCAAATGAAAACGATTCAATAGCTTCTCGAAGTATACACGTTAACAATTTTAATTTTAATATTTAAAATGATTTTTTTATATTGTTTTGATGTGATAATATCAAAAATAATTTTTTTAAAATAAAAAATATTATTTTGATGTATTTTAAAGTAAAAACACTTTGAACCGTAACCACCACTATATTTCCAAACATACTCTGATTATGTTAACAAATTAAGTTTTCTTGGCACTATTTAGAATTGTGTTCCAAAAAAATATCCATGAAAATTTTGAACTTTTTTATATTTAAAATTAATTATTTTATATTTTTTATTATTTTGATATGATTATGTTAAAATAATTCTTTTAAAATTTTTTAATAAAAAATATAATTTTTATATATTATTAAATAAAAATACTTTAAAAAAATCCATTATTATTCAATTATAAGTAATGTTGCATGGCTGACCATTTCAATAAACCTAAGCTAGCCACGTCATTATCTTTGGATTTGTTATTTATTCTTTTAACAAACCCAATATTATACGTGTTTGGAGGCACAAGCAAATATACTTTTGACCTTGCGTGTCTAACTTGACAACATGTACTGGACGACTGGAAATGACTGTTGAACAGCTTTGGAAACCGCAATAAGTACAGTGGATGAAAAGAGAAATTATCAATAACTTGAGGACCTGTATTTGAAGCAGACTTTGGTCAAAGCTATCAATTCCATCAATTAACGTCAATTAAGGGGTACGTTTTTAAAATGTTTTTTAAAAAAATTAATTTAATTTTTTTATATTTTTTACTTAAAATTAAATTTTTAGTATTTTTAGATTATTTTTATATGCTAATATTAAAAATAATTTTAAAAACATATTTTAAAAAACAATCGATACCACACTCTCAAACACCCCCGTAAACTTTGCATAAACACAACTCCTATCATATTGATCCATCAATAAAACCTTTTAAATTAAATTAAAAAAATAAAATAAAAAGATATGTTTTTAGTTGATTGTCGGTGCAAGAAAATTGAGTTAGTATTTAATTATAGCAACAGTTATTTTTTAAAATAATTTTTATTTGAAAATGTATCATCAAATAAAAATGATAGAAAATTATAAAATAATTAATTTAAATTAAAAGAAATTTAAAAAACTTTTAAAAATGTTTTTTGAACACAAAAATAAATACATTCTTGAAGGGGGTGAAAATTTAAACTTGATAATTTGTTTAAGTTAGTTTTCTATAAATTCATAGTGGTGAAATTAAATGTTATGACATTAGGTTGATTGATGTTTGATTATACAAAATTAAATCTCATTTTATTGCATTCAAAAACTTAAATGGGAGCAAATTTGACAATATTTAGCAATCGTTGATGATTTTTTTTTAATTTGAAAATTATTCATTTTGCGTCTTTTTAAAGATTTTAGATTGTGAAATTTTAAATTTTAATATTTTATCCTTTTAGTTTGAAAATTTTATATTTTTAATATAAAACTTTATTTTGATCATATTTTAGTTCATGAGTTTTAAAAAAGAGAGAAATATTTATCAAAAAAACAATAGTTGAGAGGGAAATATGTGGATTGACAATATTTCATTTTAAAAATAACTTAATAAGATGTTTAAAATCTTTTTATAACCTAATCAACTCGAAAAAAAACAAGGATTATTAGTCAAATATTGCCGATATATATGTTTTATCACCCTATAATTTTTGAACTCCATGAATTTAGTACTTGGTAATTAGTTTGATGTTTATTATAAAGTGAATGCAACTTTTACGCACACATAAGATACATAAACTTGAGAAAATATTTCCACTCATTGTATATGATAATTTTATTAATAATTAATGTTTATTTAATTTTACCCAACCATCTGAATCCAAAACATTAAAGTATTGAATAAGATTTTTTTAATAATTTCATTATTTTAATTAAAAGTTTGTTTAACTTAAAAACTTGAATAAAACCATTATTTTATGCTTAATTTTATTAGAAGGAATAAAGCTATAAATCTTGAACAGTGTGGTTGTCAAAAACATTTTTTTGACACGACACGAAATATATAATATAAACTCGGATCGTAAAATTGTAAAATTACAAGAAAAATATTTTAACTAATTATATATTGACAATTTCAGTCAAGTAGTAAATAATAATATAACACAATTAAAATAAAAATGAAATAAACAATGCAAATGTCCAAACACCTTAAAATACATAATTCAAATAAAAATTTATACATGGTTTAAATAACATAAAAATATGAAAAGAAAAAAAAAAGATTGAACAACTATATTTTATTGATAGAGTTTCAGAACATTTTCTAGAGGACAGGTCTTGAAATACACTGCAAGCAACTAGTGAGATGATACAACATTCTAAGGTATATCACCAAGACACCAACTTCAAAAAAATTAACAGAGACCAATACAGTGAACTCGTGACAACGAGAACAAAAACGTACAAAATGACATCAATTTAATCTCATGCCACCTCACCTTCTACCTTTTTTATATTAGTAACAAGTCTTAGAAATAATGTCCAAATATCCCATCAAGCAAGACATGTATTGCAAGTTCTCTTGAGTCTTTGTTGTCTCTCTTTGTAGTTAACAAATAGTTCGTCTAAAACACAGTATTCTCTCTATATAAGTATTTCTATATCTTATTTTACTCATTTGATTCCTCACCATCTATTTCTGTCTTCCCATGGTTTCGATCCTCCGATCATGCATTCCCAGGCTAAAATACAGTATAAGGCTTCCCCATACCCAAGATCTTCTAATGCTGGTGTTAGTCTACTAAGATTGAAAATTTGAGATTTGGGCAACGGGGAAAGGGAAGACTGGGGAGTGGGGACTATGTAGTGGAGTGTCAGGGAACTCGGATAGAGAGGCAGTAAATTTTTTAACTTTTGCCTATTAAAACTCAAAATCAGTCAAACTCAGTTACACTCGTAAAATCGGTCCGATTTTACTGATTTTAACCGAGTTTGACCGATTTCGAGTTTTAACTGATTTGACACGTTATATATATATTGACTCATAAAATCGTAAGATTTTAAGAGTTAACTCGTAATTTTGAAAACAATTTTGAACACCTAATGATCATTAATTCTTTAGAAAATCACATAAAGAATGAATTAAGGCGACTAATTATGAAAACATATGTTAAGTGTTTTTGGGTTTAATCAGGTGGTTCTTACAATTTTCAATGTTTTATTTTTCAAAACCAATTAAAGTAAGCATATAATTAAAGTCTCGAAGAGTAATTTGAACCCTAGCTTTAAAATTCAAACCTTTCTTTTTTCTTTTTCTTTTTCTGTTTTTTTTTTTGTTCAGAAAAATTCAAACCTTTCCTTTTTCTTTTTCTTTTTCTTTTTTTTTGGTCAGAAAATTCAAACCTTTCAAGGACGTAATGGTTTTCACAATATTTTTTTTCCCCAGTTCAACTCAAGGTACTCTATTTGTATGTAAAGTTACGAAAATATTCCCATTTTTTATTTAGTTTTTGGCCGGCAGTCTTTGTCCATTGCGTATTCTAAGGTTAGTACTCGTAAACAATCGTTTTCCTAGCCGTTAACTTCCTTGTTTCACACAAAGAGTTCGGCGGTATAAATATAAGAGGAAGTTGTTGGTCTCAAATCAGAAAAAACACAGACATTAAAGAAGAATATTTTGGGAATATTGGTACGTAGTTGATTACTTTACTACATAGTTAGAAAACTTTGTTCACGATTATGAGATTCTGCATGCATTTCTTTATCATTTCTTGCGCTAACATACAACTTTGTTCATGATTATGGGATGATCATCCTTAAGAAATACTGGGGACCATAAGCTTCAAGAAGAGGGATTTGTCCAGCAGTGTGGTTGATTAATCTGATTGTGTCACAGAGGAATATCTATATATTCAAGAAGATCAAGAAGCCAGCAAAGCTAAATCTCCAAGCGTTCATGGTTATGAAGGGAAGGAACTTTGATTTGGTCAGCAAGGTACTGGATCGTAGCGCAGTTTCTTCAGCTGATCATTTTAGGGGGCTTGATGCTGCTGCAACTAAGTTGCAAAAAGCTTACAAGATTTATCGGACTCGTAGAAACCTTGCTGGTTGTGCTGTTGTCGGGGAAGAGCTATGGTAATTAGACCGATCTAGCTAGAATTATCGATGTCACTTTGCTTTAGATCAAGTACTTTCGATATACGTTAATTTCAATCAATACCATAATAAGTATTTATAGTAATCATTTTTAACTCGGATATATATTTTCATTATTCTCAGGTGGAAAGCATTAGATTTTGCAGCCCTTCGACGGTGCTCGATATCATTCTTCGACTCGGAAAGGTCAGAAACCGCTGTTTCACGATGGGCACGGGCTCGGACTAGGGCAGCAAAGGTATATATTGTAGAACAAAACTTCAAAAATTTTGAAAAATATTTTTTAAACAAAAAAACAAATATATATACTCTATATATATAGTTGCTACGGCAAGTAGTTTAGCTACCTTCTGGATGGCTTTGTTTCATTATAATAAATAAAACTTTAATCCAAAATTAAGAAAGATCATTGATCAGGCTGTGTTTATTGCTGTTGTTGCAGGTCGGGAAGGGTTTGTCGAAGAGCAAGAAGGCTCGGAAATTAGATTTGACACAGTGGCTTGAAGCTGTAATTAACTCCACATTATATATATAATTTCATTTATCTAAATATATACTTAATTAATTCCAAATAAATATAGATCCATGATAAAAGCTGCACTTATACGTACATTGCTGTGGTGTTACAGATTGATCCAGACATCGTTACGGAAGAAACTTGCACTTTTACTACAATGTCTGGTTTCATAGTGATAGCTCGCAACCTTTCTTGTATTGGTGAGGAAAAAAAAGAGAAATTGTTTGTTTGTTTTTATTTATTATTTATTATTTATTTTAGTGTCATTTCTAAGTAAGTTCTTCGTGAAAACGAATTAATTAAGGTTGGATATCGGAGATGGGAAAGGAGTAAACCTTGGCGCATGTTCCAGGACCCAACTACAGTGTCAACGCGTTAAATATCTTGGAAAGGTAGAGCGTCTCTTTGTATTTAATTAATTTCTAGCGCCAAACTCACACTAACAAATTTAGTTTTTTTTTAATTAATCTTCCTTCCTTTTCCAAGAAAAAAATTAATTATATTCCGATTTTTCAAATCTCAAACAAAAAGTGAGCAAAATATGGACCCATGCATTAATTACAGTTATAAATTATTCATATGATTTTATTTCGTGAAGAAATTAAATTACCAAATATATGACGGTAACTATTAATTGTTATAAAATTATATAAATCATATCTTGATATTTTATTTAATAACATAAGTTTTTTAGTGGTATATTTCTTTGATATGCTATCAGAGCTTTCTTGACCAAACAATCACAAGTTTGAATTTTACTACCATAATTATATTTGATAAAAATTAAATACAAAATACTACGGGCTTGTGAAAAGTTCAAGCTCAAATAACTTTTACTTGAAAGGATGCACTAGAGAATAATATAAATCATATTTTGTAATCTCATCTAATATCTAAATTTTTTACGTGAGATGATTTTTTGACATTACTTAACCCTTCTTTTAAAAAAATATATTTGGAAGCATCTTTCTAATAGAGCGTTTGGAAACACGGGCCAACCCGCGTTTCCAAAAAATTCAATTTGTTTTTGCTAAAATTTTATTTATTTTTATATTTTAGATCATTTTGATGCGCTGATCTAAAAAATAAATTTTAAAATTAAAAAAACATCATTTTGATATATTTCTAAATGAAAAATACTTTGAAAAGTAATTTCAACCACACTTCCAAACAGGGTCTAATCAATCCTTATATAATCAGCTCAATTTGAATTTCCTTTAGAAATCAAGTAACATTACCAATCATAAACTTGAAAACATAAGGTATGTATGATACCACACAAAAGAGTAATTTATTTTTTTACATGTTCTAAAAGGATACCTAAACAATTGTCACTGTTCTTATTACATGTATTGCAAATAAACTTGAATATACTTTCAAGTTTAATTACTATATATTACATATATCACAATTGATTATTTATTCTCTTGCAGCAAGAGAGGGAAGAATATGAAGTGATTGTGGAGGCCGAGAGGCTTATTTACAAAAAAAGTAGGCTACCTGTGGACACTTTTGATGGCAGCAAATGGATATTTGTTCTTAGTGCGTCCAGAAAGTTGTATGTAGGGAAGAAGCAGAAAGGCTTATTTCAGCACTCTAGTTTTTTATCTGGTGGTGCTGCCATTGCTGCTGGCAGATTGGTTGCGAGTAGTGGGTTTCTTGAGGTATGTACATATATATTGACGTTGCATGCACATATAAGAGTTCCATATTCCTCATTCCCTGTCATATTCAAGCAAAGATGAAAGAAAAGATAAAGTCCTCCATCTTGTTTGATTAGGCTATATGGACCTACAGCGGTCATTATCGCCCACCAGAAGAGAATTTCCTGGAGCTTATTAGTTTCTTAGAGGAGCAGCTTGTAGACTTAACAAATGTTAAGGTAAACATTCTCCATGCATATAACAATTAATTACGAAATATGCATCTAATTCTTCGTAATTCGCCTTCGCCTGCAGAAGTATCCCATAGACGACGACATCCCACCTTCCACAGCTAGTTTTTATGATAACGAGAGTAATGGAGAGAATCGAGGTTCCATTTACACGGAAAATAGTTCTTCCAAAAGTGATGGTGGAGATGTTGTTGCCATTTCCATTGCAAATTACCCAAATGGAGAAGATAGAGGGGCACTGGTGTTGTAATTGGGCAAGCCTTCTGCACGCAAATGGAAAAGCAGAGTTGGAGAAAACCAAGCACAGCCACAATTCCAGGCACTTGGTTAATTCTGGGATCAAGACATAGCCCATTTCCTAATAAAAACAATTTTAACATTGAATTTAGTAATTAGTTTGGTTTCTTTCAAGAGATTTAATTCTTAGGGATGCTGATTCTCAACTTTATATTTTAATTCTTTTGTTTATTTATTCAATATAAAATATATTCATTAATTAGTAAATTCTTCTTTCTTGTAATTCATCTTTAGGGATTGCTTAGACCATTAATCTTTAAGAAAATGGTTCATTCTTCACTTTGTATTTTAATATTTATTTATTTATTTACTCCATGAAGGAAATGCTCAATAAGAACTTCAACTGATCATTCGTTGAATGATGAGATGTTCTTGAAGATAATTTAATTAGGAAAGAATAATCTTCCTATAAAATATGCATTATGTATCACTAATTTATGGTTTCAAAATTAATGATAGATCTCTCTCTTTATTTGTAACTGAGAAACTAGCTGGGATCTCAATAATCTTTAGCGGACACTTTCGAGTGTAATTATGATGGATCTTGACACAATTCTAGGAGAGACGAGAACAAGACTGAAGTGTAAGGTTGTATATAGTTTGTGTCCGTACTTCTATTTACCTTAATTAATTGTAGACAATATATTCAATTATACCGAACCTAAAAAAGCTTAACACATCAGCTCATGTTATTAGGCGAAAAAAAGATGACGTGAACCAAAGAGGACCAGGCACACCTCATGGGTTCATGCCCAGGAACACTGCCCAGGCCGAAAGAGATACTAGGTGTTCGCCCAACACTTGGGCTCGGGCTGTAGACCTGAGCCCATAACAAGGTGTTGTAACGTGCCCAACACCTCTTCATGGGCCTGAAAAGGTGTTGGGCGATCGCCAAGCACCTAGACTTGGGTGCTCTACTCGAGTTCATTATAGGTTTTTGCTAAAAGAGATAAATCTTAATCCATCATATAATTATTTTAAAATAATATCAAAATTTCTAAAATTTTAATAATACTAGTTAAAAATTTACCTTCGAAATAAAATAAATTTATTGAAATTCTATTAACTAAATATTATTATTCCAATTATATATTTACAACATATTATTAACAATAAAACTGAAAAAAAAAAGATACCTTTGAATACCTAAATATTTAGACATTAACAATTCAACATTTGTATTTCATCATTTGACAAGTTTTTTTTCTTTTTTTTTCTCAAAATATTAGACGCGACAAGTTTTTTAGGGCCGCTTATTGTTCACATGATGATGTGGACAACTCAAATGCTATCTTCATGCGGATCAAATCACCACATTGAAGCACATAATTGAACACATGCATATATAAACTTAATGAAAAAGTTGATGATATGGGCTTGTTAGGTAGGTTAATGCAAGTTTGGCTTCTTCAAATTCTTTCACCATGATTCCGACTTGAAAACTTATTACAAAAACAAAAAACAAAAAAACAAACAAACATGTGGGTCATTCTATCATCAGATTATAACCATTTTTATTTAAATATTTTCTTTTTACTTTTTTCATTTTTTAATTTATTAGTGTTGATACGATTAGGTTTGGAGCAGGTTTGTTTAGGTCCATCAAATCATTAAAAATATGGTTAAATCAATAAATTTTTAACAGGTCAATGTTTGATCCAATTCAACTAAAAATTTAACATGAATCGGGTTTCACTCTATACTACTGGATGAAAAAAAAATTAAACTCAACATAATCGAATCTAACTTGTAGAAAACCTTTTAGCATTGTCATTAATGACACCTGGTATAACAAGTCGAACTTAAGCGCTCATAACCCAACTCTTTATTTAATTGAGTTTCAAATTCAATCGTATAAAAGTTGCACCTATATGCCCTCGTCAACTTGGCAAGTTTAGGGAAACACAAAATCAAAGGAACAAAAAACAACACAACCCATGTTAACCTATGAACAAGGTCATGAATCTCACTGATTCCATTAATTTTTATTTTATTTTACTATATGATTAAAAACAACATTTCAAAATCAATACAAAATTAGAGGACAAATTGGAAAAAAAATTAAATAAAAACCTTTTATTGAAGGATGAAATGAAAAAAAAATAAGAGCAGAAAAAAGAAGTAATGAGCAGAAAAACCAAAGAATCAATTGGTGCGAGCCCATGTGGCCTGTTGATGCAGTCTTGAGTGGCCCAGTCATGTGGGCCTCAGCCATGTTCACTCATTTGGACCACAATGTTTTTCTTTTTAAAAGGAGTGAATGACAGGTTGAAGAATAAAAATAAAAAATTCACTAACTTGATTGTATT
Source organism: Populus simonii (assembly GCA_007827005.2). Lineage (NCBI taxonomy): Eukaryota > Viridiplantae > Streptophyta > Magnoliopsida > Malpighiales > Salicaceae > Populus > Populus simonii. The sequence continues at coordinate 5,864,576 of CM017466.2, read as the reverse complement.
TCAACAACAACAATAACAAAATAATAATAATAATAATACTAATAATAATATTAAGAGGGTGGATGTCATGTTGATTGCTTTTTATTTTTTTGAACAAAAAATAACATGGACAATGCATTGTTTGTTAAGGGAAACGATGTTTCGTTCACTTGCCTAGTTTCTGACAGCCTCAATAGCAAAAAACTGGACATAAACTCTCCAATGGATTTTATGAACCAAATAACTAATTTCCAACAAATCTTTTTACTTAAAAAACATGGAAAAATAAAATACACAACTTAATAAATCTACTTGTTCTCTTAAAGAAAGTTGCTAAAAATCAATAAAAAATAAAAAATCAACCTAAGACCCCAAATCCTCTCAAGTATTGATCTATTGTTTCAACCAATTTGAATGTCAATAACCAACATCATCCAACTCCCCTAGTCAAGTGGAACATTTGGGTACTAAACTTGATCATTTTTTGTGGCTGGAATCACAATTACCAGCTACTTTCTCTCTTTACAGTTATTTTCCAGCAAGTCTCTCTCTTACCCATGAATCTAAAAATAAATAAAATAAACTTATGGATAAAAAATAAACATTGAAAAAGATCTTGGATCAGACTTATTATTCCCTGAAAGATGAAATAAACAAATGAGGTTAAAAAGAGTAAGAAAAAACAAGCCAACTAGAGTAAATCTCCTAAACATGGGTTAATCGTCCAAACTCATAACCTATGGAATCCTAGACTTAGACTCAATTAAGAAGCTCAATTCTCAATTAATTTAATATTGAAGGATGAAAATAGAAAAAAAAATATATGAATTTAAAAAATTTGTCAAAGTAAAAAAAATAACAATTAAAAGAATGAGGATCAAATATGATATGAAAAAAAAAAAACTAAAGGAAGATGAAATGCAAATATATATATGAATGAGCATGGATTTTCTATAATTTGGAAATAAAAGACTATATCCATACATATTGTTGAATAGATCAATGCTCATACACAAAGAAAAACATGTTGCAACGGTAATGATAATGATGAAATAGCCAAGAATAGAAAAGGAAACAATATGCAAAATTTAAAGGATTTGGCCAAATACATTCAAACATAAATATCAATCCAATAAACATTGCTCAATCCCAAAATCTTATCACAAACACATCAAAATAAAATAAAGCAAGATGCAAGATTAAGGGACTTAGCCAACATTATTCAAGCTCAAATATGAATCCAATGAAAATTACACAATCTCATCACAAAATACATCAAAATTATCAATAGAGCAAGATAATTATTCAAGAGATATTTAGAGTTCAAAATAGACCTACCAGGTTGGCCAAGGAGGACAAAACAAAAGTTGGAACAACGACCAAAAACTGTTGGACTGAGAGATGTAGTGTTGACACATGACAACCAAGCTCTAAAAGTTGGTTGTCATGTTCATTGTATCACACGACATCGATGCTTGATCAATGTGTGGAGGCGCCCACATGGTGTGCAATTCTATGCTGCTCCTTCCTATGGTGGTGATGTAGGTCACACTAGTCGGGAAAGGAAATTCGAGGCGTTGAAGGTCTGATGGTCTTTTCTATCTCTACTCATTTGTTTTGTAACTTTTAAATATTCTCACATCAAGGTTATTGGGTTACATTGCTTATATGTCTGTGTCACCACCAGAAATTCGCTAAATAACAACGAATTTACCGACAGAATATTTCTGTCAGTAATTTGAGGTCGAAATTACCGACGGACACTATTTCGTCCGTACTTTAGTCGGTAACTACCGACGGCAAATTTTCATCGGTAGTTACCGACTAAATTATGGACGGAAAAGTTTTCGTTGTAAAAAAAAGGCGGGTCGCTGACGTGGACGTTTTGGCGGGTTATTTTTTCCGAGGGAATCAATGATGGATTCAAAAAGATAGCCCGTACAGCGACGTGACCGGTTCGCAGTTTATATTGCCGACGCAATCACCGACGGATTTGAAATGGCAGATCCGTACAGTCACGTGTCGATTGTTCCGTCAGAATCATCGACGGTTTCACCGACGGAGTTTCCGTCGGTGAAACCGTGGGGAAAAGTTAATATATGTCCGCTCTGCCGATCCTCTCCTCCCCTATTTCTCCTTCTTCTTACTAATCCCAACTCTCCCCATCTGCAAACAACCAGCCCCCCCTCCCCCCCAAACATAAATCTCCCTCATATCAGCACAACAAGTTATATTTCATGAAGTTTTGTGGTCATAGCATCCGTGTTCTGATTTACCGATGGATTTTATTTTATCAATTTTTGTAAGTAATTCTATCTTTTTAAATTTTAACATTTAATTAAATGTCAATTTTATTGTTTTTTTAGTATATGTATTTTGTTAGTTGATGTACATGTTTTATTGTTATTTCTCAAACAAACTTGTAGTATATGAATGTATAATTCTATACCTATTATGGTTTGTTTTAGATTTTGTAAGATTGTATTTGTTTGTAAATTGTGAAAACTTTATGGAACTACCGAAGTACATATGTTGTTTTGAAATAATTAATAGCTTGCTTAATGGGTCCGTTTAAAGTTTTATCAATGGTATTGCGGAGTGGTAATTTCTGTAAATTTATATATTTTAATTTGTATGGACGTTGATAAATGATAATGAATATTTAATATTTATGAGAAGTTGTGATTGGTTTATTGGATAATCTCGAGGTAAAGTAATATTTTTGCAAGTTTATTTACCTAACTTAGTTAATTAATATATGATGTCATCATATTTTTTATAGAGGTTCGATATAAATCATGGATGATCGTTCATGGATGTATCGAGATTCACCCCAAGGATTGCGGAGGATGGATTATTGTAACGGGGTTCAAGGTTTTATTAATTTCGCAACATCTATTCCTAAAAATTTTACTGGAGGCGGTATTAGGTGTCTATGCAGGAAGTGTCAAAATAAAAAGTATCTGCATCCAGATGTTGTAATGATGCATTTTCTACACAAAGGGTTTATGGAGAATTACCAGTGTTGGTATGCACATGGAGAAGTATTTGTTAGTGAGATGAGAATGGAAGAAACGGTGGTTGAGTCTACTTCTAGTGCTAGCAACGCGCATGAAGCAGGAAATGACAACACTAATCCTTACAGAAATATGGTTATGGATGCAATGAGAATGAATCAAGGTAATGTCAGTCAATGTCCAATCGTAGAAGAAGAACCTAATGCAGATGCAGCTAGGTTTTTTGATTTGTTGAAAGATTCTGACGAACCATTATGGGATGGCTGCACGAACCACAATAAATTATCGACCGTAGCATAGGTGTTCACCATCAAGTCAGATCACGGGTTGAGTGAGGCCGAGTATGACAAGATTATTGAATGGGCAAGAAGCATTTTACCTGAAGAGAACAGGCTGGAAGACAACTTCTATTTTGCAAAGTCCATGATGAAACCCCTCGGTTTAAGATACCAGGAAATTGACATGTGCCCTAACTTCTGCATGTTATACTACCTTGAAAATGCTAAGATGACTGAGTGTATGACATGCGGGCATTCCCGTTACAAACCTAGAACTGGAAGGGGAAAGACTCTAGTGGCATATAAAAAACTTAAATACTTCCCGATCACACCTAGACTGCAGAGGTTATTCATGTCACCAAGGACTGATGAGCACATGACATGGCACCAAGCACACCATACGGTTGATGGAGTGATGGTTCATCCTTCTGACGGCGAAGCGTGGAAACGCTTTAACAATGTTCATCCTCACTTTTCAGCTGAATCAAGGAATGTGCGTCTTGGGTTGTGTACAGACGGATTCAACCCATTTGGGTCATTTGCTGCTCCTTATTCTTGTTGGCCGGTCATACTCACAGTTAACTTGCCACCGGGAATGTGTATGAGGCCGGAGTTCATGTTTTTATCTACTGTCATACCCGGTCCAAGCAGCCCGGGGCGGAATATAGATGTTTGTCTTCGACCGTTGATTGATGAGTTGGCGCAGTTGTGGTCCTCCGGAGCTCTGGCTTATGATATATCGAGGAAACAAAATTTCCTTATGAGGGCGGCTTTGATGTGGACTATCAATGATTTTCCAGCTTATGGAATGCTTTCTGGTTGGAGCACGCATGGGAAACTCGCATGTTCATACTGCATGGAAAACAACAAGGCATTCACGCTAGCAAACGGATGTAAAGCTTCTTTTTTTTACTGTCACCGTCGCTTCTTGCCACTTAATCACAGGTACAGAAAGAACAGAAAAGATTTTTTTATTGGCAGAGTTGAAAAAGATGTTGCATCACCGCGTCTTTCTGGTGAAGAATTGCATGATGTTGTCTCAGAGTACGGTGACATTGTGTTTGGTCTTCAATCAAGTAAGCAAAAGTTTCCTGGTTTTGGTTTGACCCATAATTGGGTAAAGTGAAGTATCTTTTAGGAGCTTCCTTATTAGAAGACCAATCTGCTCCGCCATAACCTTGACGTCATGCACATCGAAAAGAACATGTTTGAGAACATTTTCAACACCGTCATGGATGTGAAGGGGAAGACAAAGGACAACATCAAGGCTAGATTGGATATAGCTTTATACTGTAACCATAAAAATATGAAGTTGGTTTATGATGAGTCACGGGTCGCAAAACCAAGAGCAAGCTTCGTGTTAGAGAAAAACGCACAACTGCTAGTCTACAAATGGCTTAAGAGTCTGCGTTTTCTGGATGGACATGCATCAAACATATCAAGGCTGGTTAATATAGAGGACTGCAGATTGTATGGAATGAAGAGTCATGACTGCCACGTGTTTATGCAAACACTCATTCCATTAGCTTTTCGTGATTGGTTGCCAAAGGGAATATGGGATGCACTCACGGAGATCAGTCATTTCTTCAGAGATATATGCTCCAGCAAGTTGAATGTTGATAACATTGAGAGGCTTCAAACGAATATCGTCAAGACACTATGCAAACCTGAGATGATATTCCCTCCATCATTTTTTGAGTCAATGGAGCATCTTCCTATACATCTACCGTTCGAGGCAAAAGCTGGAGGACCGGTCCAATATAGATGGATGTACCCATTTGAATGGTTAGATATTACAGTTGCAATGTAATTCATATATAAAAGTATTTTATATGTTTTTCTTAATTGAAAATACTTTATTAATATTTCAATGCAGGTACTTGTTTAATCTCAAGAAAAAGGTTAAGAACAAGGCGCATGTTGAGGTTTCGATATGTGAGGCCTATATTGTTGAGGAGATCTCAACATTTATCTCGTACTATTTCAAACCTCATCCGAGAACGAGAATCAATCGCGTTCCACGGCATGGTGATGGCGGTGAAGTGCCTTCCAGTGGGAACTTGTCAATATTCTCCAATACTGGACGACCCACACCTAAAAATGCCGTAAGAGGAAGATATTTGTCGGAAATAGAGTTCAAACAAGCACACAACTATGTTCTATTTAACTGTGATAAGCTGAGACCTTTTTATTCAGTAAGTTTATACTAATTAAACTTTGTTAGTAATATACTGTTAATTATATATTGTAATATCATACACTCATCATCACTTGTAGGCAACATCGATAATATTTGCTCTCCAATAACTCACAGCTGACCAAATCCTAGATCTTTCAATTACAAGATGAATAGTTTACCATGTGGTTTAGAACACATGTAAGCACTATCACAAACTCATTCTAACTTGCAAAATTATTGTACGTATGCATGTCACTACGAGATTCTCGTTCATTTATTGTTTATTGATGTACATTACATACAAGATTTATCAAATGGAAATGAGTGTGCCTAAGTCATTGTCTTCACTAAGCCTAGGCCTGAAAGAAAATGTAAGTGCTACAACGAGTATTTTATCAATGGATATGTTTTCCATACTGAAAAAATACGGGCAAGGATGAAAGACATACAACAACGGTGTTTGTGTTAAGGGATCCACTAGTAGTGAGTTAGAAGTTGACTACTATGGTAGATTAGAAGAGGTCGTCGAACTGCAATATCATAATGAACAGAATAGAGAGTTTTTATTCAAATGATATTGGTATGACACGACTGACAGAGGAATTAGAGTTGATTCGCACTATGGTCTGGTTGAAATCAACTCAAAAGCTAGACTCCGCAACATAAACGAGTCTTTGTTTTCGCAAAGCAATGTCAACAAGTTTATTACACATACACCCCTTCATTTAGAAAGGATCGATCAAGAGTGGATTGGTTGTCCGTTTTAAAAAAGAAACCTCGGGGTCGTGTCGAGATTGTTTAGGATGAGAACGAAGACACAAGTGTGCGAGATGAAGGCTTTCAAGTTAGTGAGTTGGTTGAACCATATCGAGTTGCTGCTTCGATTGAATTGGAAGAGAATTCAAATTTTCATGTTTTCGATGATAGTCTTGTTGATGTTGACGTAGAGGAGTTGAATGTTGTTTTGAGCTCTAGCGGACAAGCAAATGTGGATGAAGAAGACGATATCCATATTGAAGATTGCGATGAGGGTGATGACAATTCAATTGATGATGAAGAAGAAGAAAATTCTCACTAACAATCAAAATTAAGCCCTGTGTAAAACCCTTTCTTTCATGTAATTTAGATTATAGATGATATATTTTGTAACACGAAATATTTATTACTTGAAATAATTACTTGAAATGCCACAATCACGAAATAATTACTTGAAATAATTATAGATCATGGATGATATATTTTGTAACACGAAAAATAATTACTTGAAATGCCATAATCACCGACGTGCATACCGACGGATATATGTTCGTCGGCATTTCACAGAGAGTTCAAAAATAATTACTTGAAATGCCACAATCACCGACGCCCATACCAACGGCTTAAGTCCGTCGGCATTTCATAAAGAGTTCGAAAATAATTACTTGAAATACGACAATCACCGACGGCTTAAATCCGTCGGCATTTCATAGAGAGTTCGAAAATAATTACTTGAAATGCCACAATCACCGACGTGCATACCGACGGATATATGTCCATCGGCATTTCACAGAGAGTTCGAAAATAACTACTTGAAATGCCACAATCACCGACGTGCATACTAACGGATTAAGTTCGTCGGCATTTCACAAAGAGTTCGAAAATAATTACTTGAAATGCCACAATCACCGACGACCATACCGATGGATATAAGTACGTTGGCAAGTTGTCGGCGGGTCAATTTTACCGACGACATTACCGATGGACCGTGCAAATTCCAAAGGGTTGTGCATTAAATGCATCTCTGACCGCGTCAACTCGCCGACGGAATTACTGACGGACCACGAAAAATATAGAGGGTCATTAAAAATTTTGGTGCGAAATTCAAAATTTACCGATGGATTTTTGACACTTCACCGACGGAATAAATTAAAATAATAATTAATTTTATATCCGTCGGTGAATCCGTTGGTAAAACTGCCATATAAGTCCCCCTACCCGCCGCTTCAGTTCATTTTTTCTTCTCCTCAGTTTTTCACCGATTCTTTTCCTCTCCATTCTTCAAAGGTTTCACCAGCAATCTCTAACAATTTTTCTCGTGAATCTCCATCAATTTAAAAGGTATGTATGTCTTCTATTTCATTTTACTTTAAGGGTTTTTTTTGCTATTTTTTTTTTTGGTATGTTTTTTGTTTTGGTGCATTTTTTGTAATGTAGATAAAGTCTATAGTTTTTTTTGCATAATTCATTGCTAAAGTCTATAGTTTTTTTTTTTAATTTATTGAATATTTTTATTGTTGTATTAGCATAATTATTATTAGTTAATTTGTTGAATAGTTATTGTTAATGTTGAATTTACCATAGAATTAGTAATTGAATATGTTAGAATAATTATTAATTTTACTCTATTATTGCATGATTTGTGTTTAATGTTTTGCATTTATTTTGATTGTTATTATAGAGTTTTTTTTTAATTTATTGTTTTGTTGTATTGGTATAATTATTGAATAATTTTTTGAATTGTAATTGTTAATGTTGAATTTACCTTAGTATTAGTAATTGAATATTTTAGAATAATTGTTAATTTTACTCTATTATTGCATTATTTATGTTTAATTGTTTTCAATTAATTTTAATTGTTAGTCTACAGTTTTTTATTTATTTATTGAATATATTTTATTGTTGTATTGACATAATTATTGAATAATTTGTTGAATTATAATTCTTAATGTTGAATTTACCTTAGGATTAGTAATTGAATATGTTGGAATAATTAGTATAGATTGGGTCAATTGGTTGTGGCTTTTGTTAATATGTGCAGGTCTGTGGATTTAAGTAGTATCCGGTATAGGGGAGGTGCTGTCGAAATTTTTTTTAACATTTGAATTTAATTATATAATTATTTGTATAAAATTGTGGAGATGCGTAGAATTAAAACCAGAGATGGTCGCTCACGTACGGTCGCAGCTAGTTCGTCTAGCAGCAATGATAATATTTCCTTAGGTGCCTCTTAAGAAGTAGCACCTACACCACCTGCGCCGTCAACCGATGCTGCCTCTTCCAATGGTACTTCACAGCGCAGAGGCGGCGTGCGTTCGCAGCGGAATCAATTTACCCGCAAGTACGAGGCATAGTGGAAAGATGACCTTTCAATGTAAGTTTGTTAAGGTGTAATTTTTTTTTAAAAAAAAATTACAACATAATTTATGAAGTAATCACTATTTAATTTATTTCATTTATTTTCAGGTTCACAAACATTGAGGCCACCCGAGTAATATCATCGGCGTTTAAATCGTCGATGGAGATTCCATTGTTTCAATGGAGTCAGATATCCAAGCATCCTTAATGGATGCCTCAAATCAATGCATGGTTTGACAGATTTCAAGTTGATGTTAATTTATAATTTTCAGCTTATTTCTAATAAATGATTAATATAATTGTAAATAAATTATTATTTTTATTTAAACTTGTTTATTTATACACAGCACAAATTCTGATGGGACAGTGAGCATAACACTGTTGTGAGGGGGTGTGGGAAAATCACGCGGCAACTAGGTAAGATCGAAAAAAATACAAGATTTTTTTTAGACTAAAATTTATGTTTCGAAATGTAATTTTTGGCGGCTCCGTTCCGTTTGCTGCACATGTGAAACGGATGGTAAGATTAATTTAAATGAAATATATCATTAAATTAAGTTGTTGTTAATATATCTTTTTTCATTATAGGCTGCGTCTCTTGGACGTGAGCTGAGCCCGATGGAGCTGTTTGTGGAGACGCACGTGCGGAGTGAAAACCGCCAAAAGGGGGCGCAACAGTTCGTTGATAACCGTGCTCAACATTTCGTGGTATGTTTGTTCGACCATTTTATTATGTAAGTTATTATGTTTATTGAATTGAATATGATGATTACTTTTTTATTTTCAGGAGACCTATAATAATCGGTTGAGGGAGAGATACGGGGATGATATTTTGACCCATCCGAAATTCGATCTGGATTTGTTGATGGAGGTTGGATCGTTAGGTGGACCCGATAAAAATCAGGTTTACAGGCTCTCCAACACTACGGCCAACAACTTGCGGTCGACCTGTAGTGTTTCAACCGTTGGGAGCTCCCAATCAATATCGAGCTCCCAATCTAAGGAGTTCGTGGCCTTGCAGCAACACATGGCTCAGCTCACCGACAAATACGACCACCTATCAGTGGAGTATGCACAACTCAAAGCGTCTCATGCACAATAAAGAGCGGAGTCTGAGCAAATCAAAACGTCTCAAGCACAACAAAAAGCGGAGTATGAACAACAAAAAACGGCTTATGAACAACAAAAAGCGGCTTATGAATAGCTTCGCGAAATGATCATGAACATGGCAAATAGTGGAACATGTGCGCCTAATCCTTTTTGGCCGTATAACCACTAGCCTCCTCCTCCAGGATCTCCTCCTCCTCCTCTAGCTCCACCTTTATATTAATTTGTAATAAATATTATATACCTTTAAAACTTCATTTAATATTTTTTTTGAAACATATTCAGTTTGTAATGAATATTATTTAACTTTGATTTTTTTTTTATGTTTAATAAAAATTTTATTTGCATAATTGGTTTGTAATACAATTAATTTATATAGTTTTATATTATATATCCTAAATAATTTTTTTAAAAACAAATTTAGAAAAAAAATATTACAAAGGGTTTTACCGACGGATTAATTCGGTTGGTATTTTAAACACTCACCGACAGACTTACCGACGGAATTAATCCGTCTGCATTTAACAGTAGCTGCCATACTTACCGACGAATTTACAGACGGATATATTCGGTCGGTATTTCATACACTCAATGATAGATTTACCGACGGTTAGTAGCCGTCGGTCAATCACGATATCACCGACGGACTAAAAATCCGTCGGTATATTTCAAGCAAGAATCTTTTTTTTTTGCGCGCAAATTCTGTTTGTAAAACCATCGGCAAATGGTTTTTTTATTTTGCCGACCGATATAGTGATGGAATGGGGAATCACCGACGAAAGGAAAGCCGACGGACTAAATCCGTTGGTGATGACGTCGGTAAAAAAATCACCGACGAACTACTAATCACACACCGATGGAATTTGTCTGTCGGTAAAACTGTGAAATCTTGTAGTGTGTAATGCTCATTAAAGAGAGAAGAATGACAACGGTATTGCCTTGTTTAAAGGTTAGAGGAGAGAGAAATAGAAGAGAAAAGTTTTGGGGGCTATTTTATCTTTCTTTTTTATTGATGATGATGCAAGGATTATTAGATGCAATTGATTAAAGGATTTTATACAGGGCTTTGAGGTAAAGAGACTGGTGGTAGTCTTGTCAGAAATGGAGTCGAAGGTCAGAGAAATCAAGGAGGGAAGTTTTAACTTTAGAGAGAAAGACAAGGTTAGGGTTTTTATGGGAGAAAGGTATGAGAAGATGAATAGTGTTCTTCTAGGATTTCTTTCTTCATATTTCAGCCTATATTCTCTCAAGAAAATTTATGGTGGTAAGGGTTTTGGTGGAAAAGATGATGAATAGCATAGTTATAAAATCCGACCCAAGGGTTGACCCTGCCAAGGGGCCGGGTCCCGAGTTTCATGGGTCAACTCGAAAAAATTAAAAAAATATATTTAAAGTTTTAATATTTCATATAAAAAAACTAAAAAATAATCCATGTGAATATAGGCTATAAATGTTGTAAATAGTGAAGTTTAAAAGAATATTTTAAAAAGTTTTTTTTATCTCACATTGAAAAGATACTATGTTATCCTTTTAAGTTGAAGTATTTAAACCAAATTTTTTTTTATCACACATTGAAAAAATATAATATTTTTGTTGTGAACATAAAGTATATTTATTAAAAAGCTTCAAATCCCATATTGAAAAAATAACTTCTTTCTTGTGAACATAAAGTATTATATTAAAGGGCTTCAAATAGCATATTGAAAAGATATTATGTTATCACTTTAAATTGAAGTATTTAAACTAACAAGTTTTTTATCCCACATTGAAAAACTTAACTTTAAACTAACAAGTTTTTTATCCCACATTGAAAAACTTAACTTTTTTCTTGTGAACATAGAGTATATATACAAAAGGGCTTAAAATCCCACATTGAAAAAATAACTTTTTTCTTGAGAACATAGAGTATATATACTAAAGGGTTTCAAATCCCACATTAAAAAAATAAAATATTTTTCTAGTATTTATATAGTGAACTTTAAAAAGTGTTAATAACCAACTAAAAAAATATGAAAAAAAGGATATAGGAGAAAAACCACTATTGCAATGTCGCGGTTGCACAAATTAATTACCCTAGCTTAAAACACAACGCACAAGATAGTATAGAGCAAGCAAGAGGTCGATCCCACGAGGAAGATTCAAGTCAGATTTTTATGCTAGATGATATGCAATTTGGGGGGGGGGGGGGGGGTTTGGATGTTATCTAGGATAAATCAAAAGATAATAGAAAATTATTAAACGAAATTTAATTAAATCAGAAAATTATCAAGAGAACAAACCTTGGTTGCAAGTAAACATCCACCTACGGAAATCAGAACTGATCATGGAAATGAAATATCAATTTATATTCTGAATATTTATCTCTTCTTAACATTGGTTAGTTAACGGATCCGCCGTATAACTAACCCTAACCATCAAACAACCATAGTGTCCGCACTAGTAATTTAATTCAATCACAGCCATAAGAACTAGATAAGTTGATTAATCAAGAAAACATAACTTTTCGTGGTCTATGTTTGATTTGATTGAATGTTTTCCCTAAGATTAATAACATAGATCCACCACAATTATTAAACTCAGTTGATATACCACAACTCCGATTTTGATATCAAACTTAGCAATAGATTGTCTACAATAATAACTTAAAGTCCGCTCTAGTAATTAATATAAACAATCATAGGAAAAATAAGCATAGGAGAACAAACATATTCATCATATAAACTGAAAAGAAAAGGTTAAATAAATCTCACAGTTCTTGAAATCCAAAGGTTTCTGTGTCCTTGCAACCAAGAAAACGAGTTTAGCCTTGTATGTTTGTTGAACAACTAATCAAAAAGAAGGAAGAATGCATGATTTAGGGTTTTTTAGAGGAAGGGGGTGTTTTTCTCCTATTGGCTGGCTGCCCCCTTCTCTTCTCTCATTCTTTTTATATCCTAGAAAACCCTAGTCTCTATTTTACAAAATAGTCCTCCCTTAAGTAGATAGTTTACATTTAAGTACTTTAATAACTGTTTTCCTAAAAAGGGAGAAATAGCCTTGCATGAAATCTTCAAGCTTTGACTTAGAGGAGCTAAATTGCTGAAATAAAAACTTGGATATCGGTTTAAATGCTTTGGAACGTAATTTGGACACGTTTCTTCACGAAACCTGTTTGCTGGCAGAATTCTGTTTCCATATTTGAAAAGTCATATCTCCCTCATATGACATATTTTTTGGCTGAAATTTGGAGTGTTAATAGGACTTTGAGTCAGGAATCCAAAACAATTGAGTTTGCATCAATTTGACTTCTGTAGCTCCAGATATTTAAGTCAGAATTGACGAAGGTCAACATTGGCAGATTGTGAGATTTGACTTTGAAGGCTGTGATTTTCATGCTCTTCCTTATTTTATTTTCTTGCCTTAGATTTCTAGAAAGGTACGTATGTTAGCTTTTTAATGCCACATAATCACTTCATTTCAACTTCTAGAGCTTATGCCCTGCACAAAGCATCGACTGAAGTTCAAATCTGCCAATTACCTCTTTTTTGCATCTTTCATCCAAAAGTGCATTCAAAACATAAAACAAAGAATATCAAGGCATTATATATATAAAACATAGGCAAAACACTAGTTAAATGTGGGTGAAACTATCGAATAATATGGTTGCATCAACCACATTTGAAAAAAAAAACACCGGGTCTCGCTTGGGTTCGCTCGGGTCGTGGGTCGACTCGCTGGGTTTTGCCAGGTTTTTGCTCTGGCTGGACTTTTGTCTTATCCAAACCGGTCCAGCCACCGAGTCCCGGGTCGACTTGCCGGGCCGGTCCGGGTTTAATAATAGTGATGAATAATGTTTTTTTTTATAGAATTTTGGTGCAAGAGATGATGAATATTTTTTTTTTGGTAGCCCTTTCTTTTCTCTACAATTCCCTCGTCTATTTATGGACCATAAATGTTTGTTCTCTTCTTCTTAGTTACTTGGTCCCTAACTAACTCAATTTCACTTTGCCCCATCTTTTTACTTGCTTTTGCTTTTTAATTTTACTTTAATTTTTCTTATTTTTTTAGTTTTTTGTAAAAAAACGCTAACATCAATTCAATAAGAAAAGTAATTAATAATTACAAAATGGATATGGATGTGTAAATGGATATAATACATCAAAAGCTTATTTTTTAATTTGATTTTCAAAAAGATATTGAAAATTGCAAAATGGATGCAAATACATCAAAAAAAATATTTTTTATTTTTTGATTTTTTCAAGCAGACATTAACAAGAGAAAAGTAGCTGAAAATCACAAAATTGAAGTGCAAATAACCAAAATGCATCTAAAACACATTTGTTTTTAATTGTTTTACCTTTTTTTGGATCATTGGAAAAAAATTTGGATTTGAGGGTCAAGTTTTGAGTTATAACAAGAAGTACATGTATTGTTATATGACTAGGTGAAGAAGAAAGGATCAACAAATTGCGTGTCACATTTCACAAAGTGTAACATGTAATGAGGTATGAACTTGGTTGATGATAAAGTTCCTACTTGCCACATCTACAACTTTCATCATCAATGTCAACCATTTCATGCACATTTCTTGGAACACTTGATATTTGAGGGTGTCTTAACCATTTCAAGCCACATATGCTATAAATATTATCACATCAGCAACTAATTTAATTAAGACAATTGAAGACTTCTTAGAAATTCTTTAATTTTAGCTTTTTGTTCAATAAAATATTTATTAGATCTAAAAAGTCATCCACACTATAACTATTATAAAAATGCCACAAACACTTTTCAATATATTATTAAAAATCTCAAATAAATTAGTGGTTATATTATCATAACGAAAACTACCAAATTTCTCTTAAATTTAACTTTTAGCTATTCTTTAATTGCATTATCAATCTCAATCAAATCATCATACAAATTGTCAAACTTATATTTTAAAGTTCTTGACACATCATATGCAACATAATTTTTAAGAAAATATTTTTTTTATTTCATATCATTCAATTTTATATTTATATTAATTGCCTTTTAATTTTTATTGAATAAACAATATAGCTTAAAAAGCTATATTTTTTTTTTGTTAAAAAATATCAATAAGAAATTGATGAATTATACTTGATTTTTTTTTCAGTGAGATTTAAATTATTATTTTTCTTATAAAAAACAAATTTATTTTCATATAATTGAATAACTCCTTGTGGCATAAAATCAGATATCTTAATTTGAATTTATCTATCAATTTTTTGATTTAGTTTTATTTAGCATTAATAACTTTTTTAACAATATAATTTTAAATTTATTTTATTAAATACATCCATCAAAATTTTAATTTACAGTTATATTTGTTTATAATATTGAAAAAAATATTAACAATACTTGCAGATTCTTTTTTATATTAAAAATCAAAATTTTGATCCAAGTTGCAGCAAGCGCGAGGAAAGTGACTCGTCAATGTACTATATTTGGAAGTCAAAAAGTTGATCCAAAAAGGCACAGCTAAGACATTAATGCAACGTATAAAGAAAGAAATAAATATAAAAAACTTCAAGTTTTAAAAATTATAACTAAACTTTGGAAATACTTTTAATTTGATAAATTCTGAATATCAATAATAATAATTGTGAATAACCTTTTCTATAAAATAGCATATAAACTACTTAAATAATAGCTAAAATTAACTTAGTTAATGAAATCCAAAGTAGATAAAATTATAAAGGAATTTGAAAATAAAGAAATTAAATTAAAAATTATCAGTTTTTATTAGAATATTTATTTAACTCATTCATATTTTATCTTCTACTTGAACTTGCCGATGCTTGTACCATATCAAATAACAACTTGATGAACATAAGTTTGATTTTCAGAAAATATATTTATTGGAAGGATCAGTTCTGCATTCAACAACGCTGATCATAACAGAGTGCTTGCTAGGGAATGGATAGTTCGAGTGAGCCGTGTTCACAGAGGAGAAACCAAGTTCACGAACTAGGTGAAGAACTTTGCTGCAAGCGTGGCTGTTGTACTGCTCATCTACAACTTAAAGCCTTGAGAAAAATTATTAGGGGAGTCTGAACCCGAAATCCCTGCGATCTAGATACTGTCTCAGATATTGGCCCATATCTTGGGTTTTAGATGTTCAAAAATTGCAAGACCAGTTTTATTGGAAAAAAACTTTGATTTTCTATAATTGTTCTAGAAATAAAGAAGTCTCAATTCACATGTTTTCTGTTCTAAAATTGACCCATAATATAAGGAAAGAGAATAAAGTCAGAATATGTGACAGAGTAGAAAAATGATTTCCTTTCCTTTAAACGATAAACCCAGCAATAAAAACCTCTTTATTAGGAGGCAACCAAGATGTTTTTTTTATACCCTAAACACACCACAAGAGAGAGCCGGCAACATTTAAGAACAAAAACAATGAAAAGAAAAAAAGCCAAGAACAGCAACCCCTTCAAGATGTCTTACTCTTTATCTTCTCATATTCTTGAGTGATGTTCATGGTATAAAGTAAGTTCTTTTTTTTTAAAAAAAAAATTTAGGTATGAAGTAGTTCTTTAATCTAGGATTTTTTATGTAGCCTAACCGTAATTATGTGAATATTTTTTTGATTGAATTGATTCAGTATTTGTTGAGTGTTTCATTTTGAATTTAATGTCTGTGTACACTTGATCACTATTTGCATGATTTGAGATTCAGTTTAAGACGGAAAAGCGATAATTGTTTCGGTCATTGTTTCAAATACCATAAGAAATCAATATGATAAAAATATATATGAAACCTGTGTAATCCTTAAAGGGTTTTATCATTTCTAATAAATTTTGACAAATTTAGAATTTTTATAGAGATGTAGAAAATTTACTTAGTAAAATAATTTATTGATGCTCAAAAGAGATTAATAATTAAATTAGTAAAACCTGATTATCAAAAAAAATTTGATAGGATTAATTCAATTGAAAAATTCGTATAAGTTTAGTTACATTGAAGTTAGAAATCTTAGGATTTCATTAAACTTGATTTCAACACCGTTTAATTATTTCATTTTAATTTTTTTTTAGTTTCACAGACTTTTATAATCAAATCATTAAATACATAGAAATTTAATAATTTTAATGCTTATTGATAATTTTTACAACTCCTCTTATTCATTTTATTACTTGTTACGGTCAGCGAACATGCAATTTTTATCAGCAACCTCATTACTCCTACTGATTAAACTCATTATTATAACATAACTGTACTCCTTCTAATTAGCTTAAAGATTGTGCATCCTTTAAGCTAATTAGATCTCTCAGCATTTGCAGGTCGTTAAGAACCCAGAAGCCAAGAAAAACCTGAACAACAGCCTACACAGCTTTCCTAGAATAAAAAAGGAAAGAAAGCTAAACAAAAGAGGAGATGACATACCTCCCAGTTCCCCCCAACAACCCTAATGGCAGGACAACCTCCTCCCTCGCCAAGCCACACACACTGATAAGGAAAGAAAGCCATTAGAATAAGTGCTCAAAACCACCTACATAACTAAAAAGAAAAACCCAAGACAAAACCACAGCAAGCAAACCCCCCTCCCCACGGGAAAAGAATTGTAAAAAAAAAAAACAGGATATGAAAACAACCACCATCACGCAAAAGGAATCAAAAGAACAACCTAGAGTGTAAAAAAAAAAAAAAACAAAAACAATTGAATTGTGCTACAAAAGAAGAGGAAAACAGGGAGTGTAGAACACTGCTGATCAAGAACCGCCCTATCTAAAGCACAAGATGAAAAACTGTCTCACACATACACATTCGATGCGAAAGAAATGAAGGTGCTCATGAACCAAGTACAAAGCATAGCCCAAAAGACCCGTCACATAATCATTAATGAAAAGACCAAGACCATGACCATGACCAAGACCAAGCATGAAGATTAATCAAAGCATGACCAGAAAAACCACTTATCTAGTTCCACAACAATGGGATTTGAACATGTATAACCAAGAGGGGAGCAAGTGACTGGCAGCACAAACCAAGGATTCCCAGCTCTCCCAATGCATAGATGAAGACAAATAGGATCGGTAGTGCATTTAATGCACAAATAAGACCGATTGAGCAAGTGGCTAAGGCAAGAAACAAAGCCGAGAGGCCACGTCTGCCATTCACCCAGAACAGAACCCACACGCAGATAATCCATCCCCACACAAAGCTGCTATGAAGAAGCTAGCATGAAAAAGAAACCAGTGCAAAGAGAACAGATACAAGAGATGAGAAGGCCACAGCAATATTCTCAAGGAAACTCTCTTCGCCATCTAATCAGCCCTTCCCTAGCCAAGCGGCCTCCCATGGAATAACAAACTCCTCTCAGCCAGGAACACACGCCTCACACAACAGAGATCCATCACTGTCGATGTAGTTTTTTCTGCAACTGTAATAATAATAATGTTAATGTGTCATGAAAAGGCCTATTAACCCCTGAGTGCTTAGTTCTTTAGTTGATTCCATGAAGACAAAGTACACTGAAGTTTCTGTTAATTTTATATTCCTTGTTAATGATAAAAAAAGAAGAAGAAAAATCCCCTCTTTTCTCTTCTTTTTCTTCAATTCCCCCTTTGGGTTTATTCACAATATTATAAAATAAAAAAGTAAAGGATATTTTAAGTAAATTTCATAATATTGCGTTAGGACTTCTTACTTTTCTAGCTATATGTTCTCGTTTTATTAACGCTAGTTTTACTTCTATAAGAGGCTTGTCAACGTGAAGCACAGGACTGGAGGCCTTATTTTGATCGCATTCCGGTCCTTCCACCGGTCCTTTACCTTGTTTTGACTTCTGATCAAATCAACTCACAGTCCAAATGAAAACGATTCAAAAGCTTCTCGAAGTATACACGTTAACGATTTTAATTTTTTTATTTAAAATGATTTTTTATATTGTTTTGATGTGATAATATCAAAAATAATTTTTTTTAAATAAAAAAAATATTATTTTAATGTATTTCAAAGTAAAAACACTTTGAACCGTAACCACTACTATATTTCCAAACATACTCTGATTATGTTAACAAATTAAGTTTTCTTGGCACTATTTAGAATTGTGTTCCAAAAAAATATCCATGAAAATTTTGAATTTTTTTATATTTAAAATTAATTATTTTATATTTTTTATTGTTTTGATATGATTATATTAAAATAATGCTTTCAAAATTTTTTAATAAAAAATATAATTTTTATATATTATTAAATAAAAATACTTTAAAAAAATCCATTATTATTCAAATATAAGTAATGTTGCATGGCCGACCATTTCAATAAACCTAAGCTAGTCACGTCATTATCTTTTAACAAACCCAATATTATACGTGTTTGGAGGCACAAGCAAATATACTTTTGACCTTGCGTGTCTAACTTGACAACATATACTGGACGACTGGAAATGACTGTTGAACAGCTTTGGCAACCGCAATAAGTACAGTGGATGAAAAGAGAAATTATCAATAACTTGAGGACCTGTATTTGAAGCAGACTTTGGTCAAAGCTATCAATTCCATCAATTAACGTCAATTAAGGGGTACGTTTTTTAAATATTTTTTGAAAAAATTAATTTAATTTTTTAAATTTTTTAATTTTTTTTACTTAAAATTAAATTTTTTTAATGTTTTCAGATTATTTTTATATGCTAATATCAAAACTAATTTTAAAAAAATATTATTTCAATATATTTTCAAGTGAAAAATATTTTGAAAAACAACCGATTCCACACTCTCAAACACCCTCGTAAACTTTGCATAGACAAAAGATATGATTCCACACTCCTATCATATTGATCCATCAATAAAACCCCTTAAACTAAATTAAGAAAAAAGATAAAATAAAAAGATATGTTTTTAGTTTATTGTAATTAATATTTAATTATAATAGCAATTATTTTTAAAAATAATTTTTATTTGAAAATGCATCATCACATAAAAACGATAAAAAATTATAAAATAATTAATTTAAATTAAAAAATTTTTAAAAAACTTTTAAAAGTGTTTTTTAAACACAAAAATAAATGCACTCTTAAAGAGATGAAAATTTAGACTTGATAATTTGTTTAAGTTAGTTTTTTTATAAATTCATAGCGATGAAAATTAAATGTTATGATATTAGGTTGATTGATGTTCGATTATACAAAATTAAATCTCATTTTATTGCATTCAAAAACTTAAATGGAGGAGCAAATTTGACAATTAGCAATGATTTTTGTTATTTGAGAATTATTCATTTTGCGTTTTTCTAAAGATTTTAGATTGTGAAATTTTAAATTTTAATATTTTATCAATTTTATATTTTATATTTTTAATCTGAAACTTTGATCATATTTTAGTTCATGAATTTCAAAGAAGAGAGGAATATTTACCAGAAAAACGGTAGGAAAATATATGGATTGACAATATTTCATTTAAAAAATAACTTAATAAGATGTTTAAAATCTTTTTATAATCTAATTAACTCGAAAAAAAAACCCAAGATTACTAGTCAAATATTGCCGATATGTTTTATCACCCTATAATTTTTGAACTCCATGAATTTAGTACTTGGTAATTAGTTTGATGTTTATTATAAAGTGAATGCAACTTTTACGCACACATAAACTTAATTGTATATGATAATTTTATTAAAAATGTTTTTTTAATTTTACCCAACCATTTGAATCCAAAACTTTAAAGTATTGAATAATTTTTTTTTTAATAATTTCATTATTTTAATTAAAAGTTTGTTTAACTTGAAACTTGAATAAAACCATTATTTTATGCTTAATTTTATTAGAAGATATAGAGCTATAAATCTTGAACAATGTGGTTGTCAAAAATGTTTTTTTAACACGACATGAAATATACAATATAAACTCGGATCGTAAAATCACAAGAAAAATATTTTAATTAATTATATATTGACAATTTCAGTCAAGTAAGAAATAATAATATAACACAATTAAAACAAAAGTGAAATAAACAATGCAAATGTCCAAACACCTTAAAATACATAATTCAAATAAAAATTCATACATGGTTTAAATAACATAAAAATACTAAAAGAAAAGAAAAAGATTGAACAACTATGTTTTATTGATAGAGTTTCAGAACATTTTCTAGAGGAGAGGTCTTGAAACACACTGCAGGCAACTAGTGAGATGATACAACATTCTAAGGTATATCACCAAGACACCAACTTCAAAAAAAAATTAACAGAGACCAATATAGTGAACCCGTGACAACGAGAACAAAAACGTACAAAATAACATCAATTTAATCTCATGCCACCTCACCTTCTATCTTTTTTATGTTAGTAACAAGTCCTAGAAATAATGTCCAAATATCCCATCAAGCAAGACACGTATTTCATGTTCTCTTTGAGTCTTTGTTGTCTCTCTTTGTAGTTAACAAATAGTTAGTCTAAAACACAATATTCTCTCTATTTAAGTATTTCTATATCTTATTTTACTCATTTGATTCCTCACCATCTATTTCTGTCTTCCCATAGTTTCGATCCTCCGATCATGCATTCCCAGGCTAAAATACAGTATAAGGCTTCCCCATACCCAAGATCTTCTAATGCTGGTGTTAGTCTATTAAGATTGAAAATTTGAGATTTGGGCAACGGGGAAAGGGGAGACTGGGGAGTGGGGACTATGTAGTGGAGTGTTAGGGAACTCGGATAGGGAGGCAGTAAATTTTTTAACTTTTGCCGGTTAAAACTCAAAATCAGTCAAACTCGGTTATACTCGTAAAATCGGTCCAATTTTACCGATTTTAACCGAGTTTGACCGATTTCGAGTTTTAACTTATTTGACACGTTATATATATATTGACTCATAAAATCATAAGATTTTAAGAGTTAACTCGTGATTTTGAAAACAATGTTGAACACCGAATGATCATTAATTCTTTAGAAAATCACATAAAGAATGAATTAAGGCGACTAATTATGAAAACATATGTTAAGTGTTTTTGGGTTTAATCAGGTGGTTCTTACAATTTTCAATGTTTTATTTTTCAAAACCAATTAAAGTAAGCATATAATTAAAGTCTCGAAGAGTAATTTGAACCCTAGCTTTAAAATTCAAACCTTTCTTTTTTCTTTTTCTTTTTCTGTTTTTTTTTTTGTTCAGAAAAATTCAAACCTTTCCTTTTTCTTTTTCTTTTTCTTTTTTTTTGGTCAGAAAATTCAAACCTTTCAAGGACGTAATGGTTTTCACAATATTTTTTTTCCCCAGTTCAACTCAAGGTACTCTATTTGTATGTAAAGTTACGAAAATATTCCCATTTTTTATTTAGTTTTTGGGCAGTCTTTGTCCATTGCGTATTCTAAGGTTAGTACTCGTAAAAAATCGTTTTCCTAGCCGTTAACTTCCTTGTTTCACACAAAGAGTTCGGCGGTATAAATATAAGAGGAAGTTCTTGGTCTCAAATCAGAAAAAACACAGACATTAAAGAAGAATATTTTGGGAATATTGGTACGTAGTTGATTACTTTACTACATAGTTAGAAAACTTTGTTCACGATTATGAGATTCTGCATGCATTTCTCTATCATTTCTTGCGCTAACAATACAACTTTGTTCATGATTATGGGATGATCATCCTTAAGAAATACTGGGGACCATAAGCTTCAAGAAGAGGGATTTGTCCAGCAGTGTGGTTGATTAATCTGATTGTGTCACAGAGGAATATCTATATATTCAAGAAGATCAAGAAGCCAGCAAAGCTAAATCTCCAAGCGTTCATGGTTATATATGAAGGGAAGGAACTTTGATTTGGTCAGCAAGGTACTGGATCGTAACGCAGTTTCTTCAGCTGATCATTTTAGGGGGCTTGATGCTGCTGCAACTAAGTTGCAAAAAGCTTACAAGATTTATCGGACTCGTAGAAACCTTGCTGGTTGTGCTGTTGTCGGGGAGGAGCTATGGTAATTAGTCCGATCTAGCTAGAATTATCTATGTCACTTTGCTTTAGATCAAGTACTTTCGATATACGTTAATTTCAATCAATACCATAATAAGTATTTATAGTATTCATTTTTAACTCGGATATATATTTTCATTATTCTCAGGTGGAAAGCATTAGATTTTGCAGCCCTTCGACGGTGCTCGATATCATTCTTCGACTCGGAAAGGTCAGAAACCGCTGTTTCACGATGGGCACGGGCTCGGACTAGGGCAGCCAAGGTATATATTGTAGAACAAAACTTCAAAAATTTTGAAAAATATTTTTTAAACAAAAAAACAAATATATGTACTCTATATATATAGTTGCTACGGCAAGTAGTTTAGCTACCTTCTGGATGGCTTTGTTTCATTATAATAAATAAAACTTTAATCCAAAATTAAGAAAGATCATTGATCAGGCTGTGTTTATTGCTGTTGTTGCAGGTCGGGAAGGGTTTGTCGAAGAGCAAGAAGGCTCGGAAATTAGATTTGACACAGTGGCTTGAAGCTGTAATTAACTCCACATTATATATATAATTTCATTTATCTAAATATATACTTAATTTATTCCAAATAAATATAGATCCATGATAAAAGCTGCACTACGTACATTGCTGTGGTGTTACAGATTGATCCAAGACATCGTTACGGAAGAAACTTGCACTTTTACTACAATGTCTGGTTTCATAGTGATAGCTCGCAACCTTTCTTGTATTGGTGAGGAAAAAAAAGAGAAATTGTTTGTTTGTTTTTTATTTATTTTATTTTAGTGTCATTTCTAAGTAACTTCTTCGTGAAAACGAATTAATTAAGGTTGGATATCGGGGATGGGAAAGGAGTAAACCTTGGCGCATGTTCCAGGACCCAACTACAGTGTCAACGCGTTAAATATCTTGGAAAGGTAGAGCGTCTCTTTGTATTTAATTAATTTCTAGCGCCAAACTCACACTAACAAATTTAGTTTTTTTTTTTTTAATTAATCTTCCTTCCTTTTCCAAGAAAAAAAATAATTATATTCCGATTTTTCAAATCTCAAACAAAAAGTGAGCAAGATATGGACCCATGCATTAATTACAGTTATAAATTATTCATATGATTTTATTTCGTGAAGAAATTAAATTATCAAATATATGCTAAAAATATATGGTAACTAATAATAGATCGATCGTATTACTTGTTATAAAATTATATAAATCATATCTTGATATTTTATTTAATAACATAAGTTTTTTAGTGATATTTTTTTTGATATGGTATCAGAGCTTTCTTGACCAAATAATCACGAGTTTGAATTTTACTACCATAATTCTATTTGATAAAAATTAAATACAAAATACTGCGAGCTTGTGAAAAGTTCAAGCTCAAATAACTTTTACTTGAAAGGATACACTAGAGAATAATATAAATCATATTTTGTAATCTCATCTAATATCTTAATTTTTTACGTGAGATGATTTTTTGACATTACTTAACCCTTCTTTTAAAAAAATATATTTGGAAGCATCTTTCTAATAGAGCGTTTGGAAACGCAGGCCAACCCGCGTTTCCAAAAAATTCAATTTGTTTTTGCTAAATTTTTTTTTTATATATATATTAGATCATTTTGATGCGCTGATCTAAAAAATAAATTTTAAAATTAAAAAAACATCATTTTGATATATTTCTAAATGAAAAATACTTTGAAAAGTAATTGCAACCACACTTCCAAACAGGGTCTAATCAATCCTTATATAATCAGCTCAATTTGAATTTCCTTTAGAAATCAAGTAACATTACCAATCATAAACTTGAAAAACATAAGGTATGTATGATACCACACAAAAGAGTAATTTATTTTTTTACATGTTCTAAAAGGATACCTAAACAATTGTCACTGTTCTTATTACATGTATTGCAAATAAACTTGAATATACTTTCAAGTTTAATTACTATATATTACATATATCACAATTGATTATTTATTCTATTGCAGCAAGAGAGGGAAGAATATGAAGTGATTGTGGAGGCCGAGAGGCTTATTTACAAAAAAAGTAGGCTACCTGTGGACACTTTTGATGGCAGCAAATGGATATTTGTTCTTAGTGCGTCCAGAAAGTTGTATGTAGGGAAGAAGCAGAAAGGCTTATTTCAGCACTCTAGTTTTTTATCTGGTGGTGCTGCCATTGCTGCTGGCAGATTGGTTGCGCGTAGTGGGTTTCTTTAGGTATGTACATATATATTTACGTTGCATGCACATATAAGAGTTCCATATTCCTCATTCCCTGTCATATTCAAGCAAAGATGAAAGAAAAGATAAAGTCCTCCATCTTGTTTGATTAGGCTATATGGACCTACAGCGGTCATTATCGCCCACCAGAAGAGAATTTCCTGGAGCTTATTAGTTTCTTAGAGGAGCAGCTTGTAGACTTAACAAATGTTAAGGTAAACATTCTCCATGCATATAACAATTAATTACGAAATATGCATCTAATTCTTCGTAATTCGCCTTCGCATGCAGAAGTATCCCATAGACGACGACATCCCACCTTCCACAGCTAGTTTTTATGATAACGAGAGTAATGGAGAGAATCGAGGTTCCATTTACACGGAAAATAGTTCTTCCAAAAGTGATGGTGGAGATGTTGTTGCCATTTCCATTGCAAATTACCCAATTGGAGAAGATAGAGGAGCACTGGTGTTGTAATTGGGCAAGCCTTCTGCACGCAAATGGAAAAGCATAGTTGGAGAAAACCAAGCACAGCCACAATTCCAGGCACTTGGTTAATTCTGGGATCAAGACATAGCCCATTTCCTAATAAAAAACAATTTTAACATTGAATTTAGTAATTAGTTTGGTTTCTTTCAAGAAATTTAATTCTTAGGGATGCTGATTCTCAACTTTATATTTTAATTCTTTTGTTTATTTATTCAATATAAAATATATTCATTAATTAGTAAATTCTTCTTTCTTGTAATTCATCTTTAGGGATTGCTTAGACCATTAATCTTTAAGAAAATGGTTCATTCATCACTTTGTATTTTAATATTTATTTATTTATTTACTCCATGAAGGAAATGCTCAATAAGAACTTCAACTGATCATTCGTTGAATGATGAGATGTTCTTGAAGATAATTTAATTAGGAAAGAATAATCTTCCTATAAAATATGCATTATGTATCACTAATTGATGGTTTCAAAATTAATGATAGATCTCTCTCTTTATTTGTAACTGAGAAACTAGCTGGGATCTCAATAATCTTCAGCGGACACTTTCGAGTGTAATTATGATGGATCTTGACACAATTCTAGGAGAGACGAGAACAAGACTGAAGTGTAAGGTTATATATAGTTTGTGTCCGCACTTCTATTTACCTCAATTCTAGACAATATATTCAATTATACCGAACCTAAAAAAGCTTAACACTTTAAGTTTTTTAAAACTTTGTTTTAACTTTGATCTAAGCATATTGTAAGAATATTATTTTCATTTTTATGTGTGATAAAATAAATTATATTTTGAAAACATGTTATTTTAAAGAAGAAAAATACAAAATAATTAGAGAGTCAATATAAAACTATTCTTAGAATATTGCCTACAAATCTAAACTTTTAAATTAATACGATTATTTAATATATTATTAAAATTTTAATAATCAAACTGTAATCAGTTGGAATCCAATCACTTCTAATTCTTTTAAATTCAAAAAAATAAAATAAAAATCATCATCTAAAAATAATGGATCAATATAAGATTCAAGTCTAAAATGTTTTGGCTTGCAAGAATTTATTAAAAATTAATATAAAATTATTTTTAGGTTCTTAGCTAAAAGTTTAAGCTTTGAATTCAACTTCTTCTTCTTTTTTTTATAACAGAAATCAAGGTTTTGACACAAATTAATTTTGAAATGCAAATATTCAATATATATATATAATCCCAGGGGAGGCTAATATTAACAAAACAAATAAAAAACCTAAATCTGTTAATTATTATGCATCAAGACACAAATTTTTATTTATTATAATTGTATAATTATGCTTTGGTCCTTGAAAAAGAAAAGCAAAGCACCAAACTGTGGGATACGATTGTCTTTTTATCATAATAAACACTATAAGAATTTTGCATATTATCGATGAATTATTTTGTCGGTATACATTGATTTTATTAGAAAATATATTATTGGTGATTTTTATTCTATTAGTTATTTCTCTATTAATATTCAATGATATATATATATATATATTCCTTCCTAACATATCAAATTCACATCCAAGCATAAAAAATTCCTCACATTAATTTTTCTATATTAATCTATTTTATACACAACCCATGAATCTTAATATTTTGTATTACTAAACTTTTCAAAAACATGTTAATTTGCTTTCATACTATATTTTTTAAGTTAAGTTCATAAGTAGATCCATTTCGAATCCAACTATACTAACAACTTAGCACAAACACAATCAACTAAATTTGATTAAATTTTCTATTTTACATAGTAGTTTAATATAACTCATTCATTATCATTATAAATCATAAAAAAACATTAAAACAACAAACATTAACTAAATATCAAGATCAACTTCCTAACTTTCTAAATTCCTTTAGCAACAACTCATGTTTGTTATAACTTCCTCAATGCATAATAATTTTCAGTACCAAAACATGATACACACTTTAAACAAAAACATACAATGAAAAAAAAAAAAAAGGAAGAAGAAGGAGATTTATCTGGCTAAAGACCTTGCTGGCGTTGAAAAAGAGGCAGACCTTGATGGAGGGATAGGAGAAGAGAGTGAGTGCAAAAAAAAAGAAAAAAAATTAATTAACCCATATACATGGCAATAAAATTAAAAAATGGAAGAGTTGGAGATTTACCTGGTGTGGAGGGTTCTGGCATGAGGATGGAGTGAGAGAGAAAAAGAATGAAAGTGAAGAAAGAGTGATAAAGGTGATAGAGAGAGAAGAGAAGAAGAAATTGCAGAGAGAATAAGAGAAGAGATGAAGAAGACGAGTTGTTATGATAAAGCTAGGACTCATGATATCTTAATTGGTGCTTTTTACTGAAAGAATTACTGAAATACAATTAAAAATTAATTAATTTTTAAAGTTAGTCGGTAATTAAAATTTTAAAATTTAAATTTAACTTGAAATTTTTAGAAACTCAAAAATAAAAAATCAATCGATAAAATTTTAGTCTGTCGGTGATGTTGTCTGTAATGGTAAGTGGCATGGTCGTGCAATTTTTTTATAACTCTCTGAAAATTTCCGACATAATTAGTCCGTTGATGATTTTGACTGTAATGGGCAATGATATGGTCATGTAGTTTTTTTTCAACTCTCAAGAATTTTATGAAGAAATTAGCCCATCAGTAATAATTTATAACGGATATGTAATGGTTAGTGACATGGTAATGTAGTTTTTCTCCAACTCTTAGATGGAATTAGGGTTTGTTTGAGATTGCGGTAGTAGTGACAGTTCAGAGTGTTTTTTTTTTTTTTATAGAAATGCATCAAAATGAAATTTTTTTAAAATTATTTTTGACATCAGCACATTAAAACATTTTAAAAAAATAATTTTTTTTATTTTGAGCAAATAATTTTTTTTTTATCTGTAATAGTCAATAATATGGTCATGTAAGTTTTGACAAACTCTTTGGAAATTTATGATGGATGTGTAATGGTTAGTGGCATGGTAATGTAGTTTTTCTCCAACTCTGAGATGAAATTAGGGTTTGTTTGAGATTGTGATAGTAGTAGCGGTTTAAAGTGTTTTTTTCTTAAAAACGCATCAAAATGAAATTTTTTTTTATTTTTTTAAAATTATTTCTAACATCAACATATTAAAATAATTTGAAAACTTTATTTTTTTTTTCATTTTAAAGCAAGAAAAAAAAATTAAAATTTTTAAAAACATGATGTATATCTCATTCCAAACACTACGTAATTAATCCCCTCCCCCTTGACGCATTGCAACAGCTCTAGCACAGCTACCTAAAAGGATGCAGCTCCCACAATAGCAGCCCAACACCAAGCTAGAGCAAGAAAAAAAAAAAACAGGAGGCAGTGAGGGTCCGTGTGAATCCACACCGACATTCTCTCTGCAACGTAAAAACTTTTTCAAATCATGAATGTGTGGTACAAAGAAGATTACACACATGAAAAAAGAGAGAGAGAAATCTTCCTAAAGAGAAGATGGACAATAGCCAAAGAGCCATGATAAAATACTGGACAGTATGATTGTGGTTGTTTTTTAAACTGTTTTTTATGTTGAAATACATCAAAATAACTTTTTTTACTTTTTAAAAATTATTTTTGAGATTAGTGTATCAAAACGATTCAAAACATACAAAAAAATTATTTTTTAGTAATTTATTTTTTGAATTTTTGTGAAACAAGTTTGCACCGCGTTTCCAAACGGTGCTTTAAAGAATGTAGCAGTAACCACCAACAAAAAAAAAAAAGGCTTAGATGAGTCATGTTTAATTAAGAAAATACAATTGCTAAAGTAATAGATAAATTTTGTAGTAACAAATTCTTTTTAATGCAACAACAAACTCAATAATCTAATAGAGTTATAATAGAATTGAAGGATCCACAAACCAAAGGTTGAGAAGGGTGGAGAGAAGTCTTTGAAATTTTTTGTCATCAATAAGAGAAGAGAATTGTGCAACAATCATGACAATATAATTCACCATCATGGAATCCAAGTTTTTAAAGTTTTGAGTCTTTCAAAATTAAAGAGGAGTGATGAAATTAATTTTAAAGCCTATTTAAAGAGTCCTTTAAGTAGTTATATGCAATGTATTAATTATGTATTTATTTTTTAAATCTCTTGAATTATTCATACACTATATAAATACTTATGTTAAGTATTGTATTTTACGTTTAAGAGGGTGCTTAACAGTATGGTAGCGGTTGCTTTTCAAATAATCTTTTGTGCCGAAATGCATGTCAATGATTTTTTTTTTTAAAAAAATTATTTTTGATATCAGCATATCAAAACGATCCAAAACGTACAAATCATATTAAATTTTAGCAAAAACAAAAAAATAATAATTTTGGAAACGCGATTTGCACCGCATTCCCAAATATGTTCTAATTCTACAAGGACTTCCTTGCATTTGATAGCACATAACATAAGATCTCCCTACTTATCTTCTCCCCATCCTTTTTTTTTTTTTTTTTTTAATTTCTAACAATATCGCTGCTTTGATCAACTGCTGCATGTTTTTCTTATAAACTCTTTTATCTTTTACAATACTAAACAATAAGGAACGGGAATTTAAGTTAAAAAACAAACATAAAACTCATTGATAACACAAAATTATTTCATTTTCAAAGTTTCATGTTTAGTATCGCGGTGATATTTATTTATTTTTAAATATTTTTCGTTAAAAATAAATCTAAGTAGTTATCTTTTATTTTTAGCTTCAACACCTAAAAAACTAATTTAAAAAAAATCAAAATTTTTGAAAATACACGGTCAGTTGCATTCCCAAACAAGCTTTTGGTGTTTGTTTTAAAGTATGATATAGATTATTTTTCAAAGTATTTTTTGCTTGAAAATACATCAATATAATATTTTTTTAATTTTTATTATTAACATTACAACATCAAAATAATAATAAAATATTAATTAATATTTTTTATGAAAAAAAAAAAAAATTGTAAAAAGCACACCTTAATTGATCCCATGTTTTAGAAAACAAACCAATGAAGACTGCTGCTACAACCTCCTCTACTTCTTCTTCGTATAACGTGGAGCGGCAAAAAGTCCATGTATCCGTTACATTCCTTTATTCAAAATTTCAAAATTCAAACGGCTCTCTTATTTAAAATCACATCCTCCTCCTACCATCCCAAACCACAGACATAAACCCTCTAACCTCTTCCATCTCCCTCTCTTCTCCAAAAATGGGTGCTTCAGGGAATTGGCTCAAATCACTAATCACTCTAAAAAATCCCCTAACGACAGATCAGGTAATCTTCTTTTGAAGAAAGAACGTTATGCTGCCTTTTGTTTTGTTTTGTTTTTTTTTTTTATGCGTCTGTCTTTTTTTTATGGGAAAAACAGAGGGATAACAAGGGAAACAAGAAGAAATGGAGGCTATGGAGGAGCCCGTCAGAAGGGTATATACAAACGTCAATCAAGGGCTCGAAAAGGGTACATGTGGCTTCGTCAGAATCGTCTGATTCTTCCCTTGTAGCCGATGATGCCTTCACTGCTGCCATGGCTACTGTTGCCAGAGCTCCACCTAGAGATTTCATGATGGTTAAGCAAGAATGGGCCGCTATTCGGATCCAAACTGCTCTTCGAGGCTTATTGGTAAAATGGGTTCCTTCAACTTCTCTGTTTTTTGTTACAAATTGTGAGATTTTAGGGTTTTTGTCAAATAGGTTTTGTGTTTTCTTGAGTTTTGTAGATTTAGCACCTGTTTTCAATTTCATATCTCTGAATAAATATTTAAATATTTAAAAGTTGAGCTAGAAGAACAAATAAAGAAGCAAACGGAGAAGTTAATTTCTGATTCTTGAACAGGATCTGATCGGTGATCACCATTTGAAGAGTTTCTGGTTTTTTTGAGATACTTCAATGGAGAGATTACAAAGGATGAAATTTGATTCTTGAACAACTGAACCAAAGTGTACCAGTGTTCAATCTGGTGTCTTAAAAAAATTTTCTTGAGCAAACTCATCTCAATTAAGCGTGATGTACCTCAGTTGTAAAGCCATTTTCTTGTTGTTTTGTTGTTTGTAATTGCAATGCGTAAAGTTGCTGCTCAGTTGTAAAGCTATCACATTCTTTATTGCCTCAAGAATCACATGATTATTGTTGAGGAAGCATTTTATGACCATACAGATTTTCTGCTTACATTGTAATTCTTTAATTTGATGTTTTCTTTTTCTTTGATTATTTGGTTGCTTTTGGGTGAAAAGTATAGTGCGATTGCTTGGGAAAATTCTGTTAAGGTTACGGAGGCTTGTTTGGATAATTGCAGGCAAGAAGGGCTACGAGGGCTTTGAAAGCAGTAGTGAGGCTTCAAGCTATATTTCGTGGTCGGAAAGTCCGAAAGCAAGCTGCTGTGACACTGAGGTGTATGCAAGCTCTTGTTCGGGTTCAGGCTCGAGTAAGGGCACAAACTGTGAGCATGGCTGAAGCTCAAGCTATACAGAATGAGTGCATGTGCCAAGCTGATCCCATCAAGCAGGCAGAGGTATCACATTAACTTTTACCTTTTCTTCTGTTTTCTTTCATTAGAATATGTTGTAATTTGATACAAGCTAAATTTAATCTGAATCTAGCTATTCTTGAAATTTATTCTGTCAGAAACGATGGTGTGATAGTCCAGGAACAGTGGATAAGGTCAAGAAAAAGTTACAAATGAGAACAGAAGGAGCCATTAAGAGGGAGAGAGCAATTGCATACTCCCTCTCTCAACAGGTAATGAAGCTGGGAAGGCTAAATATAGCCTGTACATTTCTTTATGTGTATGAACTAGACAAGCAAATTAAAGAAAAACTGTTGTCATCACATTTTGTTTATCAAGTAGTTTTTTTTTTTTTTTTGCTTTCAGAAATCAAGATCTAATTGTGCAAGCCCATGTAGAAGAACAAGCAAGTCAGCATTGTCTCTCAAGAATCAGTCATTGAATAACAGCAGCCCTGGATGGAGCTGGCTGGAACGTTGGATGGCAACCAAGCCATGGGAAGATAGACTGGTGGAGGAATTTCATACCAAATCATCAGAGATTCCGTTTTCCAGGAAAAGCGAAGATAATATTGCCAACTTCTATTTCTCTAAACACGACTCAGAAAAAGTGAGAAGAAACAATGTTGCAACCGGAATTCTTGCTAAACCTCCTATTGTCAAACATGTTACTCGCTCCTCTTCAACACCAAGCTCTGAATCCCTATACAACGAGAGCTCGTTATCAACTTCATCTACATCTGCCTCACCAATACCAATTTTGAACGACATGTTAGTGGAAGAAGGGAGTTATAACCAAAAACCTGCTTACATGAATCTAACCGAGTCAACTAAGCTTAAGCAAAAAAACAGCAGGCATTCTTCTCAAAACATCCAGAGGCAGATGATGGACGATAAGTTTCTTATGAAGTCAATGGAACTTTTGGATGAAGACTCTAAGAGCAGTGCTGATTCCAATCCTTCATTTCATTTGTCAAGGGATCTTTACCCACCATTGCCTTTGGGTAGACATGATGAGATAAGAAATCGACGATTCTAAGGGAGATCAAACATGGCTGCTTGTTGATCAAGTACTTGTGTGTTTTCGTAAAGTTCAGGAGTTTAATTTGGAGCTCAACTGCTTGTTGTCCTTAACGATTCTGAAGCCATTCATGTGACATAGAGATTCACATCAAAGGATTTCTACCAGTACTGGTTGTGGTATATGTAGCTGAGGTGTAGATGTTTGGAATGATTATGGCATATGATAGAAAGAAACTACTTTCTTTTTACATTGAAGTAGTCCGTGAGGATTTTACAGTAGAAAGAAACTACTTTCGTAGCAAACTGGCTTCCGAAGCAACCACAGCCCCTTGGTCCTGCATGGTTTGGTGCTGTATAAACCTGAATCATCAAGCCAGGGTTCAAGCTTATGGTGGCAGCAGACTCCAAAGCAAACTATGCTCCAAGAAGCCAGAGGCTTCTGAGAAAGCTGTAAAATATGGATTATGAAAGTATGTAAAGTCACATTGTCACTGATTAGAATTGAATTCTTAACTAATATGCTTGTAATTATGCTTGTCATTGCATTGGATTTCATTAGTTCTTGAATATTTTTGTTGGCTCTGTTTCAACCTTAACCATGTGAGGGAGGGGAAGGATAATTCTAGTCAGCTGGTTATGACGCGCGGTCAATAGCGACATGGAAGTACTTCAATGCGCGGTCAATAGCGACATGGAAGTACTTCAATAGAAAAATTTGATTATAGACGATGAAGCAGAAAAACCGCAAAATTATGCTTCATTTTCTTGCTTTGTGTACTATTGTGTTTATTCTTAATTTGCATCCAAGCTCTTTTTTTATACGGGTTAGCCAACAATCTATAAATCAATGCACAAAAGTAATTCATGGGTTTACATCAGTGGGATTGCTTTTACTACTGGCTTGCCTAGATGATGCATGAATAGGTAATTCATGGTTCGAAATGGACTCTATATGATGAAATGGTTGATGGGTCTATTTCATATTAACATCATCATCTTTTGAGAAGTTTTGGACAGTATCTCTAATTCTTTTAAGGTTGACTTCTCTCTAGGGCATGCCTAACGTGGTCACCGATGGCACAAGATGATGATGATCATCATTTCACAAGCTTCCCATGTGGGAATTTTCTTGGATGGGAACTTCAAGCTCGAAGGAAAGTAAAGAAACTTGAACGTTCTTTCATGGGGGTTGCCATGAAGAGAAGGAAGGGCAATGTGGGGTCTTAGTTTTGGATTGGCTATTTTCTTTTTAATGAAAGGATTGGCTGTTTTCCTTAATGTTCATCTTCTAATTTGAGAATATTGTGGTTTGTTTCATTAAGTTTTCACCTCCTTTCCTTTTTACATAAACACCAGGTTCAATATTAATGAATTCACATATTGCAATATTACTCCTAGTTTCACCTCCCAATTTTACCACGATTGAGTAAAAAGCTGCAAAATACCACCATTAAAGAGACAAGTTAAAGAACACTTAACCACTCATATCATTTTTGTCTCAAGGAAAATCTAATCCTTAAGCAGAACGTATTTTAAACCTTACTCTTACCATTGCTTTAAAAGGAGAGATATCGGACAACAAGTTAAGGCAGCATGAGGCTTTATAAGGAATGATTAAGGTGTAGTGTAATCTTCGTTACCAAGTAAATTCTTAGCTTATGGTGTTTCACAAATCCTGACTGAAAGTCTCGAGACAGACTAATATTCTTTCATCTAATTTAGAATTGAGTTTATTCTTAAAATTAAAATGCATGAAGGAATTAATCAATACCCAATGTATTTATGCATGGATAATATGTAAAAAAAAGCGTGATAAAATTAAATTACACAAACCAACAAAAATAATTTTTAAAATATATGTAAATAAGTTACACTACAAGATTTCATAGTTTTATCGACGGACAAATTCCGTCGGTGTATGATTAGAAGTTCGTCGGTGATTTTTTTACCGACGTCATCCCTAACGGATTACGTCCGTCGGCTTTACCTTCGTCGGTGATTCCCCATTCCGTCGTTATATCAGTCGGAAAAACAAAAAAACCATTTGCCAATGGTTTTACAGATGGAATTTGCGCGCCAAAAAAAAAGATTCCCGCTTGAAATATACCGACGGATTTTTATTCCGTCGGTGATATTGTAATTTACCGACGGAAAATATCCGTCGGTAACTACGTTGGTGAGTGTATGAAATACCGACTGAATCTGTCCGTCTGTAAATTCGTCGGTACTGGGGAAGCTACTGTTAAACGCCGACGGATTAATTCCGTCGGTAAGTCTGTCAGTGAGTGTTTAAAATACCGACCGAATTAATCCGTCGGGAAAATCTCCTTGGTAATTGTTTTTTTCTTAATTTGTTTTTAAAAAATTATTTAGGATATATAATATAAAACTATATAAATTAATTGTAATACAAACCAATTATGCAAATAAAATTTATATTAAACATAAAAAAAAACAAAGTTAAATAATATTCATTACAAACTGAATATGTTTCAAGAAAAATATTAAATGAAATTTTAAAGGTAAATAATGTTGATTACAAATTAATATAAAGGTGGAGCTGGAGGAGGAGGAGGAGATCGTTGAGGAGGTTGGTGGTTATACGGCCAAAAAAGATTAGGCGCACATGTTCCACTATTCGCCATGTTCATAATCATTTCGCTAGGCGCAATGTTCCACTATTCGCCATGTTCATAATCATTTTGCGAAGCTGTTCATAAGCCGCTTTTTGTTGTTCATGAGCCGCTTCATACTCCGTCTTTTGTTGTGCTTGAGACGCTTTGAGTTGCTCAGACTCCGCTCTTTGTTGTGCATGAGACGCTTTGAGTTGTGCGTACTCTGCTTTTAGGTTATCGTATTTCTCAGTGAGCTGAGCCATGTGTTGCTGCAAGGCCATGAACTCCTTAGATTGGGAGCTCGATATTGATTGGGAGCTCCCAACGGTTGAAACACTACGGGTCAACCGCAAGTTGTCGGCCGTAGTGTTGGAGAGCCCGTAAACCTGATTTTTATCGGGTCCACCTGATGAGCCAACCTCCATCCACAAATCCGGATCGAATTCTGAATGGGTCAAAGTATCGTCCCCGTATCTCTCCCTCAACCGATTATTATAGGTCTCCTGAAAATAAAAATAAAAGTAATCATCATATTCAATACAATAAACATAATAACTTACAAAATAAAATAGTGAACAAACATACCACAAAATGCTGAGGACGGTTATCAACGAACTGTTGCGCCCCTTTCTGGCGGTCTTGACTCCGCACGTGTGTCTCCACAAACAGCTCCATCGGGCTCGGCTCACGTCCAAGAGACGCAGCCTATAATGAAAAAAGATATATTAACAACAACTCAATTTAACGATATATTTCATTTAAATTAATCTTACCATCCGTTTCGCATGTGCAGCAAACGAAACGGAGCCGCCAGTGTGCGTTGTCACCCTGCCATGAATTGGCCGATTCTGGTTGCCAGCACCGGACTGTGAGCGTCGTGTGAACCGCTCACACGTCACGTGCTCAAGATAGTGCGGCCATATATCTTCCGGGATGTATATCGGTTTGAAATCCCTCCAAACCGCAACATCGTTCAAGCCTTGGAAATCCCTATCCCTCGCGGTTTTTTTTGCCTTTTTTTGTGCTTCATACCAAAAATCATGCAACCTACTTCACGCAACCAAAAATTACATTTCGAAACATAAATTTTTGTCTAAAAAAAATCTTGTATTGTTTTCGATCTTACCTAGTTGCTGCGTGATTTTCCCACACCCTCCTCACAACAGTGTTATGCTCACTGTCCCAGCAGAATTTGTGTTGTGTATAAATAAACAAGTTTAAATAAAAACAATAATTTATATACAATTATATTAATAATTTATTAGAAATAAGCTGAAAATTATAAATTAACACCAACCTGAAATCTGTCAAACCATGTATTGATTTGAGGCATCCATTCAGGATGCTTGGATATCTGACTCCATTGAAACAATGGAATCTCCATCGACGATTTAAACGCCGATGATATTACTCGAGCGGCTTCAATGTTTGTGAACCTGAAAATAAATGAAATAAATTCAATAGTGATTACTTCATAAATTATGTTGTAATTTTTTTAAAAAAAAACTAAAACCTTAACAAACTTACATTGAAAGGTCGTCCTTCCACTGTGCCTCGTACTTGCGGGTAAATTGATTCCACTGTGAAGGCACGCCGCCTCTGTGCTGTGAAGTACTGTTGGAAGATGCAGCATCGGTTGACGACGCAGGTGGTGTAGGTGCCTCTTCTTGAGCGGCACCTAAGGAAATATCATCGTCGCTACTAGACGAACTAGCTGCGACCGCACTTGAGCGACCAACTTTGGTTTTCGTTCTACGCATCTACACAATTTGATACAAATAATTATATAATTAAATTCAAATGTAAAAAAAATAAATTCGACAGCACTTCCCCTATACCGGATACTACCCAAATCCACAAACCTGCACATATTAACAATAGCCACAACCAATTTACCCAATCTATACTAATTATTCCAACATATTCAATTACTAATCCTAAGGTAAATTCAACATTAAGAATTACAATTCAAGTAATTATTCAATAATTATGCCAATACAACAAAACAATAAATTAAAAAAAAACTCTAGAATAACAATCAAAATAAATGGAAAAAATTAAACACAAAGCATGCAATAATAGAGTAAAACTAATAATTATTCCAACATATTCAATTACAATTCTAAGGTAAATTCAACATTAAGAATTACAATTCAACAAATTATTCAATAATTATGCCAATACAACAAAACAATAAATTAAAAAAAAAACTCTAGCATAACAATCAAAATAAATGGAAAAATTAAACACAAAGCATGCAATAATAGAGTAAAACTAATAACTATTCCAACATATTCAATTACTAATCCTAAGCTAAATTCAACATTAAGAATTACAACTCAAGTAATTATTCAATAATTATGCCAATACAACAAAACAATAAATTAAAAAAAAAACTCTAGAATAACAATCAAAATAAATGGAAAAAATTAAACAAAATCATGCAATAATAGAGTAAAACTAATAATTATTCCAACATATTCAATTACTAATTCTAAGGTAAATTCAACATTAAGAATTGCAATTCAACAAATTATTCAATAATTATGCCAATACAACAAAACAATAAATTAAAAAAAAACTCTAGAATAACAATCAAAATAAATGGAAAAAATTAAACACAAATCATGCAATAATACAGTAAAATTAATAATTATTCCAACATATTCAATTACTAATTCTATGGTAAATTCAACATTAACAATAAATATTCAACAAATTAACTAATAATAATTATGCCAATACAACAATAAAAAATATTCAATAAATTAAAAAAAAAAACTATAGACTTTAGCAATGAATTATGCAAAAAAAAAACTATAGACTTTATCTATTTACAAAAATACACCAAAACAAAAAAAATAACCAAAAAAATAGCAAAAAAAAACATTAAAGAAAAAAAAATAGAGGAAACACTAACCTTTTAAACTGATGAAGATGATGAAGAAAACCTGCTAGAGATTGGAGGTGAAAGCTTTGAAGAATGGAGAGGAAAAAAATCAAAATCTTAAGGTGAGAAACGAAGTAGAAGAAAAAAATGAACCGAACGGGCGGTCATTTGAACTTATATGGCAGTTTTACCGACGGATAATAAATTAATTATTATTTTAATTTATTTCGTCGGTGAAAGTGTCAAAAATCCGTCGGTAAATTTTGAATTTCGCACCAAAATTTTTAATGACCCTCCATATTTTTCGTGGTCCGTCGGTAATTCTGTCGGCAAGATGACGCGGTCAGAGGTGCATTTAATGCACAACACTTTGAAATTCGCGCGTGCGGTCTGTCGGGAAGTTTGTCGGTAAAATTGACTCGCCGACAAACCGACGGATATAAATCCGTCGGTGTGGCCGTCGGTGATGTGGTGGCATTTCAAGTAATTATTTTCAAACTCTCTGTGAAATGCTAAGGACTTAAGGCGTTGGTGTGGTGTCTGTCGATGTGGTGGCATTTCAAGTAATTATTTTCGAATCTCTGTGAAATGCAGACGGACTTAAGGCCGTCGGTGATGTGGTGGCATTTCAAGTAATTATTTTCGAACTCTCTGTGAAATGCCGACGGACTTAAGGCCGTCGGTGATGTGGTGGCATTTCAAGTAATTATTTCGTATTACAAAATAATCATCCATGATCAATAATTATTTCAAGTATTTATTCGTAATTGTGGTATTTCAACTAATTATTTCATGTAATAAATATTTTGTGTTTAAAATATATCATCCATAATCTAAATTACATGAAAAAAAGGTTTTACATAGGGCTTCATTTTGGTAGTTAGTCAGAATTTTTCTTCTTCGTCATTAATTGAATTGTCATCACCTTCATCGCAATCTTCAATATGAATATCATCTTCTTCATCGATATTTGCTTGTCCGCTAGAGCTCAAAACAAAATTCAACTCCTCTGCATCAACATCAACAAGACTATCATCGAAAACACGAAAATTTGAATTTTCTTCCAATTCAATCGAAGGAGCAACTCGATATGGTTCAACCACCTCACTAACTTGAAAGACTTCATCTCGCACACTTGTGTCTTCGTTCTCATCCTGAACAACCTCGACACGACCCCGGGTTTTTTTTTTAAAACGGACAACCAATCCACTCTTGATTGATCCTTTCTAAATGAAGGGGTGTATGTGTAATAAATGTTGCGATGTCGCAGTCGCACAAATTAATTACCCTAGCTTCAAATACAACACACAAGATAGTATAGAGCAAGCAAGGGGTCGATCCCACGAGGAAGATTCAAGTCAGATTTTTATGCTAGATGATTCAATTTGGGGGGTTTGGATGTTATCTAGGCTAAAGCAAAAGAAAACAGAAAACTATCAAATGAAATTTAATAAAATCAGAAAATTATCAAGAGAACAAACCTTGGTCACAAGCACACATCCACCTGCAGAAATCAGAACTGATCATGGAAACGAAACATCAATTTATATTCTGAATATTTATCTCTTCTTAACATTGGTTAGTTAACGGATCCGCCGTATAACTAACCCTAACCATCAAACAACCACAGTGTCCGCACTAGTAATTTAATTCAATGGCAGCCTTAAGAACTAGATAAGTTGATTAATCAAGAAAACATAACTGTCCGCAGTCTATGTTTGATTTGATTGAATGTTCTCCCTAAGATTAATAACGTAGATCCGCCACAATTATTAAACTCAGTTGCTTCACAAGTTCATATACCACAACTCCGGTTTTGATATCAAACTTAGCAATAGATTGTCTACAATAATAACTTAGAGTCCGCTCTAGCAATTAAAATAAACAATCATAGGAAAAATAATATAGGAGAACAAACATATTCATCATATAAACTGAAAAGAAAAGGTAAAATAAATCTCACAGTTCTTGAAATCCGAAGGTTTCCATGTCCTTGCAACCAAGAAAAGTGTTTAGCCTTGCATTTGTAACTACTTCAAAGAAGAAAAGAGAATGATTTTTGGGTTTGTAGAGGAGAGATTTGTGTTTATTCTTGGGCTGCTGCCTCCTTCTCCTCTCCTCTTTTTGCTGGCTGCTGCCTCCTTCTCTTTTCTTTTTATATGCTAAGAAACCCTAGTCTCTATTTTACAAAATAGTCCTCCATTAAGTGACAGTTTACATTTAAGTACTTCAATAACTATTTTCCTAAAAAGGAGAAATAGCCTTGCATGAAATCTTCAAGCTTGACTTAGAGGAGCTAAATTGCTGAATAAAAACTTGGATGTCGGTTTAGATGCTTCGGAACGTAATTTGGACTCGTTTCTTCACGAAACCTGTTTGCTGGCAGAATTCAGTTGTCATCTTTGAAAATCATATCTCCCTCATATGACATTTTTGGCTGAAATTTGGAGCGTGGATAGTATTTGAATTATAAAGCCAAACAATTGAGTTTGCATCAATTGGACTTCTGTAGCTCCAGATATTCAAGTTAATGGCCAAAGGTCAACACTGGCAGATGCGAGATTTGACTTTGAAGGTGCGATTTCCATGATCTTTCTCCTTTTATTTTCTTGCCTTAGATTTCCAGAAAGGTATGGATGTTATCTTTTTAATGCCACTGGAATCACTTCATTTCAATCTCTAGACTCACGCTCTGCACAAAACATCGACTGAAGGTCAAATCTGCCAATTACCTCCAATTTACTCCTTTTTGCATCTTTCATCCAAAATGCCTTCAAAACATAAAACAAAGAATATCAAGGCATTTTATATATAAAACATGGCAAACACTAGTTAATGTGGGTGAAACTATGAATAATATGGTTGCATCAAATACCCCCACACTTAGCTCTTGCTCGTCCTCGAGAAAGGATATAAAATCAAATTGAAAAAAAACTATGACTAATCTCTAATCTCCCATCAATATCCAAGAATATATGCATTATAAACAAGAACACAATAAGAAGGATAAAAGTATAAATTTTCATGAATTTATTTACATGCAAACTTCAAAACTCAATAATCGTCGGGATTTAAATGAAATCTATGCCATGCCAAAGTGATAGGTCCTCTCATTGATATACACTCCAACACTCATGTGTTTAGGGCTTATGTGTTTAAATCTCTCAAATTCAATCAATGAATATGTTCTACCATAAGCTTGCTCTTCAATCTCATCTCCATTACAACATATTACAAACAATGCATGAATCAAAAGGTCTTATTTTCGGTTGTAATGGGGCTAAGGTTAAGGTGAGGTGTAAAAGAAGTAAAAGAAAAGGTTCAAACCAAAGAAAGTAGAGCATTCTGAAAAATGATATTTCAAACAAGATATTCCATCAAAGCACATAAATTTTCCATCTTTAATCACCAATGCTTAACTTCTTTTGATTTCAAGCTTTTTCAACGTAAAATCTTAAGAACATAAAGGAAAACTTTTTTTTTCTTTTTTTCTCTCTTCTTTTTTTTTTTTTTACCTTTGGCAACTTTGCCCATCTTTTCATCAAGCATCACTTCTTCTTTCTTTTCACATAATTTCCAACCATAATTCCATGAGATATCATAAGTATATGCTCTACTAATCCTTGGCCAGGGGAAAAGGAAAACATATAAAAAGTTAAGGCTTATACATGGATAAAGCAAAGAAAAGATAAACAAGCTCAAAAGGGGCTCACTAAGGATAATATGCTTTAGGTTGGCTTTTTGGCTCAAGTGGTTAAAATTCCTAATGCCTTTATCATCTTCATGTATTATGTAATGAAATGTAATCTCAACAAGATATGAAGCAAGTTCTAGAGATACATATATTGAAAGAAGGCACATCAAAGAATATAATGTTGAAGGCTCAAAAGCTTGCATTGGTATAACACTATAAAGTCAACATGGCATATTCTCAAAGTCAATCCCTAAACCAATTAAACCTTAAAATTTGCATGCATACTCTTCATTTGATTTATATCTTCATCTATCTCAATTAATTCTCATACATAATACTCATATTCTCAAAAACCAATGGGAGTTCAAAAGATCAAACAAATTTTTTTTTTAGAACAACAAAGAAAACTAAAACATTCTCCCAATACCCCCACACTTAAAACACAACATTGTCCTCAATGTTGAAATAAAAGAAAAGGAATAAGAGAATGACAAAAATAAAGTAAAATGCGAAAAATAAAAGATAAGGAAAAAGAAAGCAAATCTGATTTTTTTTTTGCTGGGCTGCCTCCTAGTAAGCGCTTTTGTTTTATGTCATTGGCTCGACATGTTGCATGCTCATTTTTCATAGATTGGTTCAGCTAACTCCGTAGAAGCGGTGAGTTCTGCCATCCAACCTTCATAGAAAGGTTTCAAGCGATGCCCACTGACCTTGAGTACTTTGTTGGTTTCTAAACTTGTAATTTCAATAATCATTCGGTCATGGAGACTCTTAGTCTTTTCTTTGTAAATCCTTGCATTCTCATAAGCATCATTTTGTATTTCTTCCAACGTAATTCCAATCTTTTTAGGCACTAAAAGGATAGGCGCCACCCATTCACTGTCCGTGATGAGGTAAATGACTCCTGCATCATGGAGGACAATTTGCAAAGCTTGCAAATCCAATGCGAGTCATGCACGTTTGGGAACATATATGCCTCTCATCTTTTCTATCTTGGTAAAATCATAGCCATAGCTCAAAGCTACGCTTAATCCATCCTCACATCAAAATCACAAACTTGCTGCAACACTTATCAACTTGGTAACATGTGATAGAATAAACATTGCTATAAGGATATTCATTGCATCATGAAAATTAAATTCAATTTTTCATCTCCTACTCCATAGACAAAGTATCCTTACCACAATCAATGTATTGGCAGTTTTCAAGAATGGTCTCCCAAACAATATAGGAGTGTTGTTTGATGAATCACAAGAATCATGTTCCATATCAAGAATATAAAAGTCGCATGGAATGACCAAACTATCAATCTTGACTAGGACATCTTCTATCACACCAAGTGGGTAAACAAAACTACGATCCGCAAGTTGTATTACAATGCTAGTTTTATTCAAAGGCTCAAGACTAAGAGAATCATAAACATGTTTGGGCATAACACTAATGGATGCACCTAAATCGCACAAGGCCCTTTTGAAACTAGCATTACCAATAACACATGGGATAGTAAACGCACCTGGGTCTTTTTGCTTCAAAGGCATATTCTTTTGAACAACAGCAGATACAACTTCACCCATACTTACCATTTCATGACCTTTCAGTTTGAAAGCTCTCTTGGTAGTACACAACTCCTTCAAGAATTTGGCATACTTGGGAATTTGCTTGATAACATCAAGCAAAGGAATGTTGAGTTCTACTTTCTTGAAAACCTCTAAAATCTCTTTTTCTTTGTCCTCTTTCTTTGACCTAGAAGAACTCACAGGAAAGGGTGGAATTTTTAAAACTGGAATTCATTGATGAGGAGTTACCTTTGGAGTGTTGGTCGATGTTTCAGTTTGTAGAGGAGAGGATGTTCCTTCTTTGTACTCAATTCATTTCTATCTCTTCTTCTTCCTCCATCTCAATTTGTTTTGACCTTTTCTCTTCAAGTTCTTTCCCACTTCGTAGCATGATCACACTAACATTCTCTATTGGATTCAATGCTTGGGAGGGCAATTTTCCATTCATTTGTGCTTCCAATTTCCCCACACTTGAAGCTACTTGCCCCATTTGCTTCTCCAAGTTGTGAATACTTGACCTTG
This sequence comes from Populus simonii, assembly GCA_007827005.2. Taxonomy (NCBI): domain Eukaryota; kingdom Viridiplantae; phylum Streptophyta; class Magnoliopsida; order Malpighiales; family Salicaceae; genus Populus; species Populus simonii. The sequence continues at coordinate 5,820,482 of CM017466.2, read as the reverse complement.
TTTCTGTTGAAAAGACATGACATTTTGTTGCAAGGTCACAGTGTTAGAAGCCAAAGTTTTCATCATCTCACGAAGATCATCATTGGATGATGACCCCATAACATTGGAGTTTGTGAATGGAGGGGGCTGTCTTGCTTGATAATTCTGTTGGGATTGAAATCCATGGGGATGGAACTGTCGGCCTTGATTGCCTTGTTGAGGTGGGTTCCCATAGCATAAGTTGGGATGATCTCTCCATGCAGGATTGTACGTGTGGAAAAGGGATCATATTTACGCTGGGCTGTCCATTGAATGCTCCATCAACTGCATTAGCTTGTTCAATGTAATCTTCTTGCATTGTTGGGCACATATCTGAAGCATGTCCTTGTAAGGAGCATATGCTACAAACTTTCACCTGCTGTACATTGCCACAAGCCAAAGAACGCACAAGAGAAGTAAGATCATTAACTTTATTCTCAAGGTTAGAAATACTTACCTCATTTACTCGTTTATTTGCGAAGTCTCCACGAGTGCCAAACTGTTTCGAGTTGGCTGCCATGTTTGAGATCAATTGGCGTGCAGCCGGGTGTCTTATCTACCAATGCCCCTCCACTTGCAGCATCAATGATACTACGGTCAGTAGGCATCAATCCTTCATAGAAATATTGAATGAGCAGCTGATCGGGTATTTGATGATGAGGGCATTGAATGCACAGTTGCTCAAATCTTTCCCAATACTCGGAAAGTGTTTCTCCATGAGATTGTCGAATCCCACATATTTCTTTCCTTATGTTGGCAACTCGAGATGCTGGGAAATACTTCTCAAGGAAAATCTTCTTCATGGCATTCCAAGTTCCAATAGAACCTGGGAGAATAGAGAAAAACCATGCCTTTGCTGCCCCTTTTAAAGAGAAAGGGAAAGCTTTCAACTTAACCTGTTCTTCGTAAACTCCATTCGGTTTCATGCCAATACAAACCATATGGAACTCCTTGAGATGAGTATGAGGATCTTCACCTGCAAGACCATTGAATGTTGGTAGTAAATGTATAAAACCAGATTTGAGCTCGAAGTTTACATTATTGTCGATGTTTATGCACAATGGCTGATTTTCCACGTTAGGAGCAGCAAGCTCCTTCAATGTTTGTTGTCGTGCAACATCCATGGTGTTGAGGCGAGCTTCCTTTCGTAACCTGCGTAAAGTTTTTTCTATTTCGAGATCCAACTGCACTTGACTTTGATTAGTAGAACGGGTTACTAGCATAAATCATCAAGAAAACTCAAAGAAACCAACCACACAAGATATCGAAAACAATGCAAATTGTACGAAAATCCTACGCTAGAAAACTAAAACTACCTAAAACCCTAGAAAAAAGCGGAATTTGGCTTTGATAGGTTGGGGCTAGTGATATATCACTAGTCCTGTTCAGAACGTCGTTTCCCTTCAGGAAACAAAAGGGCAATACCTAATTCCACCAAAAAATCTGTTTTGAACAGTACCGCTGCCGTAATGAACAGTACCGCAGCAAGCAAAAATTCTGTTTTTTTTTTCAGAAAAAGAAATAACAATCACAGAAAATAAAAATAATAGCACAAGAATCAACTAAAATTACTTCCCCGGCAGCGGCGCCAAAATTTGTTGCGATGTCGCAGTCGCACAAATTAATTACCCTAGCTTCAAATACAACACACAAGATAGTATAGAGCAAGCAAGGGGTCGATCCCACGAGGAAGATTCAAGTCAGATTTTTATGCTAGATGATATTCAATTTTGGGGGGTTTGGATGTTATCTAGGCTAAAGCAAAAAAACAGAAACTATCAAATGAAATTAATAAAATCAGAAAATTATCAAGAGAACAAACCTGGTCACAAGCACACATCCACCTGCAGAAATCAGAACTGATCATGGAAACGAAACATCAATTTATATTCTGAATATTTATCTCTTCTTAACATTGGTTAGTTAACGGATCCGCCGTATAACTAACCCTAACCATCAAACAACCACAGTGTCCACACTAGTAATTTAATTCAATGGCAGCCTTAAGAACTAGATAAGTTGATTAATCAAGAAAACATAACTGTCCGCAGTCTATGTTTGATTTGATTGAATGTTCTCCCTAAGATTAATAACGTAGATCCGCCACAATTATTAAACTCAGTTGCTTCACAAGTTCATATACCACAACTCCGGTTTTGATATCAAACTTAGCAATAGATGTCTACAATAATAACTTAGAGTCCGCTCTAGCAATTAAAATAAACAATCATAGGAAAAATAAATATAGGAGAACAAACATATTCATCATATAAACTGAAAAAAAAAGGTAAAATAAATTCACAGTTCTTGAAATCCGAAGGTTTCCATGTCCTTGCAACCAAGAAAAGAGCTTAGCCTTGCATAACTATTGAATAACTACTTCTAAAGAATGAAAAGAGCATGATTTTTGGGTTTGTAGAGGAGAGATTTGTGTTTATTCTCTGCTGGCTGCTGCCTCCTTCTCCTCTCCCTCTTTTCTGCTGGCTGCTGCCTCCTTCTCTCTTTCTTTTTATATGCTAAGAAACCCTAGTCTCTATTTTACAAAATAGTCATTCCTTAAGTTGACAGTTTACATTTAAGTACTTCAATAACTATTTTTCCTAAAAAGGAGAAATAGCCTTGCATGAAATCTTCAAACTCTGACTTAGAGGAGCTAAATTGCTGATATAAAAACTTGGATGTCGGTTTAGATGCTTCGGAATGTAATTTGGACTCGTTTCTTCACGAAACCTGTTTGCTGGCAGAATTCAGTTGTCATCTTTGGAAAATCATATCTCCCTCATATGACATCTTTTTTGGCTGAAATTTGGAGCGTGGATAGGTATTTGAATTATAAAGCCAAGACAATTGAGTTTGCATCAATTGGACTTCTGTAGCTCCAGATATTAAATTTTAATGGCCAAGGTCAACACTGGCAGAATACGAGATTTGACTTTGCAGGATGTGATTTCCATGATCTTTCTCCTTTTATTTTTCTTGCATTACATTTCCAGAAAGGTATGGATGTTATCTTTTTAGTGCCACTGGAATCACTTCATTTCGATCTCTAGAACTCACGCTCTGCACAAAACATCGACTGAACGTCAAATCTGCCAATTACCTCCAATTTACTCCTTTTTGCATCTTTCATCCAAAAATGCCTTCAAAACATAAAACAAAGAATATCAAGGCATTTTATATATAAAACATGGAAAAAACATTAGGTAGATGTGGGTGAAACTATCGAATAATATGGTTACATCAATAAACTTGTTGACATTGCTTTGCGAAAACAAAGACATCGTTTATGTTGCGGAGTCTAGCTTTTGAGTTGATTTCGACCAGACCATAGTGCGAATCAACTCTGATTCCTCTGTCAGTCGTGTCAAACCAATAGCATTTGAATAAAAACACTATATTCTGCTTGTTATGATATTGCAGTTCGACGACCTCTTCTAATCTATCATAGTAGTCAACTTCTAACTCACTACTAGTGGATCCCTTAACACAAACACCGCTGTTGTATGTCTTTCTTCCTTGCCCGTATTCTTCAGTATGGAAAACATATCCATTGACAAAATACCCGTTGTAGCACTTACATTTTCTTTCAGGCCCCAGGCTTAGTGAAGACAATGACTTAGGTGCACTCCTTCCCATTTGATAAACCTTGTATGTAATGTACATCAATAAACAGTAAATGAACGAGAATCTCGTAATGACATGCATACGTACAATAATTTTGCAAGTTAGAATGAGTTTGTGATAGTGCTTACATGTGTTCTGAACCACGTGGCAAACTGCTCATCTTGTAATTGAAAGATCTGGGATTCGGTCAGCTGTGAGTTATTGGAGAGCAAATATTGACGATGTTGCCTGCAAGTGATAATGAGTGTATGATATTACAATATATAATTAACAGTATATTACTAACAAAGTTTAATTAGTATAAACTTACTGAATAAAAGGTCTCAGCTCATCACAGTTAAATAGAACATAGTTGTGTGCTTGTTTGAACTCTATTTCCGACAAATATCTTCCTCTTACGGCATTTTTAGGTGTGGGTCGTCCAGTATTGGAGAATATTGACAAGTTCCCACTGAAGGCACTTCACCGCCATCATCATGCCGTGGAACGCGATTGATTCTCGTTCTCAGATGAGGTTCGAAATAGTACGAGATAAATGTTGAGATCTCCTCAACAATATAGGCCTCACATATCGAAGCCTCAACATGCGCCTTGTTCTTAACCTTTTTCTTGAGATTAAACAAGTACCTGCATTGAAATATTAATCAAGTATTTTCAATTAAGAAAAACATATAAAATACTTTTATATATGAATTACATTGCAACTGTAATATCTAACCGTTCGAATGGGTACATCCATCTATATTGGACCGGTCCTCCAGCTTTTGCCTCGAACGGTAGATGTATAGGGAGATGCTCCATTGAGTCAAAAAATGATGGAGGGAATATCATCTCAAGTTTGCATAGTGTCTCGACGATATTCATTTGAAGCCTCTTAATGTGATCAACATTCAACTTGCTGGAGCATATATCTCTGAAGAAATGACTGATCTCCGTGAGTGCATCCCATATTCCCTTTGGCAACAAATCATGAAAAGCTAATGGGATGAGTGTTTGCATAAACACGTGGCAGTCATGACTCTTCATTCCATACAATCTGCAGTCCTCTATATTAACCAGCCTTGATATGTTCGATGCATGTCCATCCGGAAAACGCAGACTCTTAAGCCATTTGTAGACTAGCTGCGTTTTTCTCTAACACGAAGCTTGCTCTTGGTTTTACGACCCGTGACTCATCATAAACCAACTCCATATTTTTACGGTTACAGTATAAAGCTATATCCAATCTAGCCTTGATGTTTTCCTTTGTCTTCCCCTTCACATCCATGACGGTGTTGAAAATGTTCTCAAACATGTTCTTTTCGATGTGCATGACGTCAAGGTTATGGCGGAGCAGATTGGTCTTCCAATAAGGAAGCTCAAAAAAGATACTTCGTTTTACCCAATTATGGGTCAAACCAAAACCAGCAAACTTTTGCTTACCTGATTGAAGGCCAAACATAATGTCACCGTACTCTGAGACAACATCATGCAATTCTTCACCAGAAAGACGTGGGGATGCAACATATTTTTCAACTCTGCCAACAAAGAAATCTTTTCTGTTCTTTCTGTACCTGTGATTAAGTGGTAAGAAGCGACGGTGACAGTAAAAAAAAGAAGCTTTACCTCCATTTGCTAGCGTGAATGCCTTGTTGTTTTCCATGCAGTATGGACATGCGAGTTTCCCATGCGTGCTCCAACCAGAAAGCATTCCATAAGCTGGAAAATCATTGATAGTCCACATCAATGCCGCCCTCATAAGGAAATTTTGTTTCCTCGATATATCATAAGCCAGAGCTCTGGAGGACCACAACTACGCCAACTCATCAATCAACGATCGAAGACAAACATCTATATTCCGCCCCGCGCTTCTTGGACCGGGTATGACAGTAGATAAAAACATGAACTCCGGCCTCATACACATTCCCGGTGGCAAGTTATAAACTGTGAGTATGACCGGCCAACAAGAATAAGGAGCAATAAATGACCCAAATGGGTTTAATCCGTCTGTACACAACCCAAGACGCACATTCCTTGATTCAGCTGAAAAGTGAGGATGAACACTGTTAAAGCGTTTCCACGCTTCGCCGTCAGAAGGATGAACCATCACTCCATCAACCGCATGGTGTGCTTGGTGCCATGTCATGTGCTCAGCAGTCCTTGGTGACATGAATAACCTCTGCAGTCTAGGTGTGATCGAGAAGTATCTAAGTTTTTTATATGCCACTAGAGTCTTTCCCCTGCCAGTTCTAGGTTTGTAATGGGAATGCCCGCATGTCATGCACTCGGTCATCTCAGCATTTTCAAGGTAGTATAACATGCAGAAGTTAGGGCACATGTCAATTTTTTGGTATCCTAAATCGAGGGGTTTCATCATGGACTTCGCAGCATAGAAGTTCTCTTTCAGCTTGTTCCCTTCAGGTAAAATGCTTCTTGCCCATTCAATAATCTTGTCATACCCGGCCTCACTCAACTCGTGATCTGACTTGATGGTGAACACCTGTGCTACAGCCGATAATTTATTATGGTTCGTGCAGCCATCCCATAATGGTTCGTTAGAATCTTTCAACAAATCAAAAAACCTAGCTGCATCTGCATTAGGTTTTTCTTCTACGATTGGACATTGACTGCCATTACCTTGATTCATTCTCATTGCATCCATAACCATATTTCTGTAAGGATTAGTGTTGTCATTTGCCGCTTCATGCACGTTGCTAGCACTAGAAGTAGACCCAACCACCGTTTCTTCCATTCTCCTTTCACTTTCGCTAACAAATACTTCTCCATGTGCATACCAACACTGGTAATTCTCCATAAACCCTTTGTGTAGAAGATGCATCATTACAATATCTGGATGCAGATACTTTTTATTTTCACACTTCCTGCATGGACACCTAATACCGCCTCCAGTAAAATTTCTGGGAATAGATGTTGCGAAATTAATAAAACCCTGAACCCCGTTACAATAATCCATCCTCAGCAATCCTTAGGGTGAATCTCGATACATCCATGAACGATCATTCATGACTTATATCGAACCTCTATAAAATTATGATGACATCATGTATTAATTAACTAAGTTAGGTAAATAAACTTGCAAAAATATTACTTTACCTCGAGATTATCCAACAAACTAATCACAACTTCTCATAAATATTAAATATTCATTATCATTTATCAACGTCCATACGAATTAAAATATATAAATTTACAGAAATTACCACTCCGCAATACCATTGATAAAACTTTAAACGGACCCATTAAGCAAGCTATTAATTATTTCAAAAGAGCACATGTAATTCGGTAGTTCCATAAAGTTTTAACAATTTACAAACAAATACAATCTTACAAAATCTAAAACAAACCATAACAGGTATAAAATTATACATTCATATACTACAAGTTTGTTTGAGAAATAACAATAAAACATGTACATCTACTAACAAAATACATATACTAAAAAATCAATAAAATTGACATTTAATTAAATGTTAAAATTTAAAAAGATAGAATTACTTACAAAAATTGATAAAATCCGTCTGTAAATCAGAACACGGATGCTGTGACCACAAAACTTCAAGAAATATAACTTGTTGTGCTGATATGAGGAAGATTGTTTTTTTGGGGGGGAGGGGGGCTGGTTGTTTGTAGATGGGGAGAGTTGGGATTAGAAAGAAGAAGGAGAAATAGGGGAGGAGAGGGTCGGCAGAGTTGACATATATTAACTTTTTTCGACGGTTTCACCGATGGAAACTCCGTCGGTGATTACGTCGGTGATTCTGACGGAAACATAGACACGTCACCGTATGGATCTGCCATTTCAAATCCCTCGGTGAGTCCGTCGGCAATTTAAACGGCGAACCGGTCACGTCACTGTACGGGCTGTTGTTTTGAATCCGTCGGAAAAAAATAACCTGCCAAAACCTCCACGTCAGCGACCCGCCTTTTTTTTTTAATTCGAAAACTTTTTCGTCCGTAATTCAGTCGGTAACTACCGACGGAAATTTTACGTCGGTAGTTACCGACTGAATTACGGATGGAATATGGTCCGTCGGTAGGTACCGACTGAATTACAGACGGAAAAGTGTCCGTCGGTAATTTCGACCTCAAATTACCGACAGAAATATTCCGTCGGTAAATCCGTTGGTATTTAACGAATTTCTGGTAGTGTTAATTTTTGTGGTATTTTTAAAATTTTGGTCAAATCCTATTGGATAATCATAAACTGGTTACGATATTCATTTTGTATTTTTAAAACATGATAAAAATTCAATTTATTGTTTTTTTTAGAAAATATATGTAAAAACAATTTAGAATTTGGCCATATGCACTTAAACAAAACATATTTTTATAATTTTGAAATGAGGGATTTTTGAACTTTTTTAAAAAACATTTAGAGAAAAACTGAGTATTTTTAATATTGGATCATTATCTTATAATGTAAGTCTACAACCCAATATTAAGTGAAATTCTTGAAATAAGAAGATTTTTTTTTATTATTTTTTAAATAAGGAGATTTTTTCTGAATTTTTTGAAATTTGAGAGAAAAACATGGTATTTTAATTATCGAGTTAATATCTTACAATGTAAGTTTGCAACCCTATATTAAGTAAAATTATTGGAAAACACATGAGGGACCCATAAATAATTTTGAAATGGTTTTCAATTTTCTTCAAAATTTTTTGAACTAATTTAGGGCTTGTATAAATAAACACTAAAATAAGGAAAAGGAAATAAGACGTGTTTGCCAACACGTTCTTAGCCTAAAATTAGAGGCATGAAAAATGTCGTAAGACTGTGTTTGTCAAACACGCCTCAAGAACCAAAAAGAAATATTTTTTCTTAAGCAAAAATAGGGCGTGTCAAACACGCCTTTAGGTCTAGGTTGGGCTTCTTGTGCACGAGGCCTAATCCAACGACACGGATTGGGCTTAGGCCCAGTCCAACTTGATTTGTTGGGCTAGTAGACAGCCTAACAAGCTTCTTCTCCTTTTTTTTGATATATGAGTTGGACCTAGTCTAGCCTAGTCGTACAAGATGTTAGGTCCATTCACCTTTACCATAGGCCTGACCCAATTACATTGCCTTTATTGGAAAATATCAGCAGAAGAACGTGAGTTAATGTCTATATGACAAAACAAACATTGTTTGTTTCAAAAGGACAAAAAAACAAACTTGTTGGTGGTGATGCTCTTGACGTTGGTGGCTTATGATGTTTTCGACAAGAGGGAAAAGGAAAAAAGGGAAACGATGGGGGATGGTGGTGTGTGTTGGTAGTTACTTGAATAATGATTGGGGTAACACAGGTTCAGTGGTTTCTCTTTTTTTTCTTTTATGTCAATTATGTTACGAGTAGAGGATGGTTCCTTTGCCTTTTGGTGTAGAAGGGTGGATAGTTCTTCTTTTTTCCTCTTTTTTTTTTGGTTTTCTTCCTCTATTCTCTCCCTCTTTTCTCTTCTATTTTTTTCCACAAATTTCACTCTTATTTACAGGGGATGAAACAGGGGCATGGGGTCCCTTCCATCCATGAATCTTGGCTCTTGATTCGTCTGGAAAGGATCCCCAGTCATTGTTAGAAAACACCAACCTGGTACTGCCAATACAAGGTTGTCAAAGTTGATCGGGTTAGCCTATTTAGGTTGACTTTTCAGCAGTTCTTTAGGTGGTAAATTGGCGGGAATAAGGTTGAAGGTGTAGTATAAGTTCAAGGCTACTAGAGGGTGTGTTTGGCGTCTCATTTAGGGCGTGAATGGTGCATTAATGACTCTAAAAATGGATCTCTCGGTCAACTTTTTCGAGACCAAAGGAAGAAGAAAATGAATAGTGTCAGATGACATGTTGTTTGACTTATTTTTTTTATTGGGTATTGATTAAAACGATGTTATTTTGAACTAAAACATGTCGTTGTGGTCAAAATATGACCAAAACACATCATTTCATTTAAATGAAACATTGCTGTTTGAGTCACTTTTGATCTAAATTAGGTCATAAATCCCTCTTTCAATTTCATCTCTTAATATTTTAATTTGATCCTCAATTCAATTCTGATTTTAAGAATTAATTTAAATTTGCCTTTGTAAGATTTAAAATGACCCTGTGAGCTTAGCATATTTTTCAACTTGGTATTTCGTATTAAATATTTTTAATTTCATCCTCAATTGACCTTCAAACTTCTAGCTTCTTCAATTTAATCCCTATTTTCAACTGAATTTGGTCCTTGAATTCACGCTCCTTTTGCAAAAAGATCCTTGGTCTTGAATTTATTCAACTCAACCTTTAATTGATCTTAAACTTCGATTTTCTTGCAATTTTACCTCTAATTTCATCCAATTGCATGAATTTGTGAAAATTAAATTGGATCCTCTAAAATTTTAATCTTCTTAATTAATTCTAAATTAGGCTTTGAAATTTTATTTTTCACCAATTAAGTGTCCAATAAAATTAATTTGACCTATTAAAAGTCTAATTAAGTCCTTGTACTTAATCAATTCATTTAATTTGACTCATATTAATTCTTAAGCTTAATTAAGCCCTTAATTAGGTCTGTAATTAAATAAAATTAGCCTATTAAAAATTTATTTAAGTCCTCAAACTTAATTTTTATGTAAATTTATCTGATAATCATTTAATTTAATCTTAAATTTGTATTGTCTTTCAATCTTAGGTACAATTGAGTTTCTAATTTTTGTTAAAAATCTCAGTTTGGTTCCTTTATGCATTTAAAATCCTTTTTAGCTTATTCTTTCCAAGTTGCTAGTCCTTTTTCATCATTATTTTTTTACTTTTGTTTTTTTATTTAAAAGGAAAAAGATGATTTTGGGGGAAACTTAAAATTAGGTATGAAAACAGGAACAAGAATCAAAGAAAGGAGAGAGAAAACAAATATGAGGTTTAAGAAAAGAAAAGGATTTGTCAGAGCCACATTGGAGGTTCGACTTCAACACGTGTTGTTGCCCAATAAAAAAGCCCTCTCTAAAATGATCTCAACGGTATTAAGGAAGGCAACCTTGGAGCTTGAAGAAAACCACATGCACCACCCTAGTACAACGGTCTCCCTCATGCATGATACAAGTCAAGTCAAGTCTGAGTTTGACCTTAAAATGTCTGCTAACAAGTTTTATGAGATTAGACATATCTCTCATACCATACAACAAAATGATCTGAAATTTTACAATGGGATACTAGACACATAGAACTATATTTTGGTAAATTTTATTTGTCTGAGCTCAAATGGAGTTTAGGAACATATTATTTCAGAGGGTCGAATTTACTAGATGAATCTTGTTTGTTTGTGGCAATTTCACTAATAAGTTGGATAATAAACATGAGTTTTTTTTTTGTTTGTTTGTGGAAAAATAACCTTTCTTTGTAGAGACAAAAATCATACACTGACTTATCAAAGATTAACTGGCTTCGTGATGTAATTCACATACTTAGGGTTCTTAAATACAAGGTTATCTTTGGTTCCAAGTCTTTTTCCAATACATGTGATTCTTAGGTATACGGTTACCTTTGGGTCAAGATTCTTTCAAACCTGATTTTTGGATTTCCAGGTTGTTATCTACTTCATTAAGGGTTACTTGACCATGTGATTAAAAGGTCCGCATTAGTTGGTATTAGAGTTAAGCTCAAAAAATCAAATTATGTCCTTTATTTTCTAGTTAGTTTTGGCTTCCTCAGTTGTAGTTGTCTTTGATTTGGTTTTCAATTATTTCATGTTTAGAGCTTAGTAGTTTATGTCTAGGGTTCCTTAAAAGAAAAAAAAGAGGTGTTATTTTTGTTTGTTGTCGTCGCAAGATATATTAGTAGCGTAAAGAGTAAAAAAAAATAATCCAAAAATCACTATTATCAAATCTCCCATAGTACACAAACAAGGGAGAATATGGACCAAACCAATTCATAGAATTCTAAAATTTTATATACTTGTTCTAATCACACCCTATATAAAATTTGAGCTCATTTGATGATTGTTTGCTATAGTAGCCAAAGTCGGGATTAAAACTTGTCATAAAAGGGTCAGATTCATATTAAAAGAGAATTTCAGGTCAAATAAATTCATAAAATTCTTAACTTTTATATACTAGTTTTTAAGGTTCTAATTGCACCACATATAAATTTTAGGGCATTTGGAGTTCGTTTTCTACAGGAACTAAATTTGGGATTGGAACTTGTCATAACGAGTCTAATTCTCATAAGTAATTCAAACTTGTTTTGTTGCTGTTATTTTTCAATTATGACAGTATAATAACATTATAATTGATATATTTAGATTTCGTTTAAATTTATTTATATAACAATTGCATCTTTCTTTCTTTCACGTCTTCAAAACTGTCATTTTTCACACAAATTCACTTGTTACTCGTGAAATTGTAATCGTAGTTTCATCGTTGCTTGTTTTCATTTTTTTTCTTCTTGATTCATATACACATATTTGGATACACTGCTAAAACTATTATATTTGGTGTTGATTTCAGTTCTACAAGAGTCGAAGAAAGGTGAGAAGAGAGAAAATGGCGTAACGAGAATATTTGAGTGAAAAGCTTATATTTTAGTGAAACGCAAGAGGAGTGTAAACATATGAGGGAGTGGGTGAAGAATATATATTTCTTATCAACTAACCAATTTTCATATTAAAAAATATCGGAGGCAAGCAACAACATGGCACCACAGAGAGGAGACATGAGACAATAAAATTGTAACTCAATTACACATTATGAATCAATGAATGGATCGAATGACCAATGAATTTGGAGATAGGTTGGACAAGCAAAATTTTAATGATCATGATAGGGTTGAAATTAGGCCTTAGCGAAGAGAATTTAATGTTAGGAGGGTTGTTAGGCAAGTTAACATTGATGTGGATAAGTTTGTGGCTGATAATACGGACATTAGTGATGTTGATTTTAAAGATGTGTCCGTGGGACATTGGAGATGTTTTGGACAGCAGTGGAATTCTTAGTTCGTATGGGAAAAATATGGTGACAAATGTGTAATTATAGGTATTAATTTTGGCCAAATGTATAATTATAGGTATTGGGATCATAATGTGGAGTTAGGTGGAGATTTAAGTACAATTAAGCTGAAAATATTAGTTTTTCAAATGAAGAATGGTCCAGAAGTTTATTTAGAATGGGAGAAGAAGGTGGACTAGATTTTTTAGTGTCACAATTAACTGAAACCTAAGAAAGTCAAGCTTGTTGTGATTTGTATGCCATTGTGTGGTGGGATCAGTTAGTGACAAACAGCAGGAGGAATTATGAGAGGCAAATTGATACTTGGGAATAGATGAAATCCCTTATGAGGAGGAGATTTGTGCCTAGCCACTATTATAGAGAATCGTATCAAATATTGCAGATTTTAGCTAAGGTATAAATAGGGTTGACGAGTACTTCAAGGAGATGGAGCTTGCTATGATTTGAACTAATATTGAGGAGGATAGGGAGGCTATTATGGATGGATTCATGAATGGCCTTAATCATGATATAACTCATATTGTGGAGTTGCATCATGATGTGGAGTTGGATGAAAAGGTGCATATGACCGTAAAGATGGAGAAACAACTTAAATAAAAGGGTACCATTTGACAAAGCCAACCATCAGGCCCTTTAAAACCTTGGAAACCTAATTGAAAAACTAACATTGGGGGTGGTCCATCACATTAGAATGAGGAAGGAAAGGCTGAATACCCTAGAGAAAAGAAAGACACCTCAGTCATTGTTAAAGGTATCAATGTTACTCATACTTCTCATAACCGTGACATTAAATGCTTTTATTGTCTGGGTTTTGGTCATGTTGCTTCATAGTGTCTAAGAAAAAGAGTCATGATTATGAAAGCTAATAATAAGGTTAAGACCGATGGGGAGAATAAAGAGGAGAAGATGCCACTATTGAAAGATGTTGATGATGTTTGTGTTGAGTATTCGGTTGAGGGAGATTAAGTTATGGTGAGGAGAGCACTGAATATGCATGTCAATATGGATGATTCAGAAGGTCAGAGGAAGAACATATTCCACACGAGATGCCATGTTCATAATAAGGCACATGGCTTAATTATAGATGGTGACAGTTGCACTAATATTTCTAGTACTGAATTAATGAGAAAATTAAACTTGCACACTACCAAATATCTTATACCTTATAAATTATAGTGGTTGAATGATGGTGATGAAGTGAAAGTGAATAAACAGGTTTTGGCTGCTTTTTCTATTGGTAAATGAAAGATGTGAGATCCTTTTTAGGACACATTGGTTTTTACCGAAGATTCATTCATTCTTTTAGCACCATTGCCAAACCATTGTGTAACTTGTTGTCACAAGATGTCCAATTTGATTGGACATCAAAATGTCAAGAAGCTTTTGAAAAGCTTAAAGGGTTGTTGACCACTACACCAATCATTCAAGCTCCTGATTGGTCTTTACCATTTGAACTGATGTGTGATGCTAGTGATTTTGCGGTAGGGGCGTTTTAGGGCAAAGAAAAGATAAGAAGCCTCATGTCATTTATTATGCTAGCAAGACTTTGAATGATGCTCAACTGAATTACACTACAACTGTAAAAGAACTCTTAGTTGTGGTCTTTGCATTAGACAAGTTTAGGTCTTATTTGGTTGGATCGTTTGTCATTGTTTTCACTAATCATGCAGCATTGAAATATTTGCTCACAAAACAAGATGCCAAGCCACGTTTTATTCGATGGATCCTCCTACTCTAAGAGTTTAACCTTGAAATTCGAGATAAAAAGGGAGTAGAGAATGTAGTGGCTGATCATTTATCCCGTCTTTCAAGCTATGAGACCATAATTGATGAATCTCCAATAAATGAACTCTTTGCTGATGAAAATTTATTTTGTGCAGGTACTGTCTCCTACATTGGCTCTCCATGGTATGCTGACATAACAAATTACCTAGCCACAAATCAAATTCCTTCTCATTGGTCTAAACTTGACAAACAAAAATTCTTGCGCAACGTGTGTACCTTTTTTTGGGATGACCCCTACCTATTTAAATACTGCACTAACCAAATTGTTAGGTGGTGCATCCCTGATCATGAAATTCCAAGTGTCATTAATTTTTGTCATGCATTAACCTGTGGTGGGCATTTCTCTTCCAAGAAAACCATTGCCAAGATCTTACAATGTGGTTTTTATTGGCCCATCATGTTTAAAGATGTCCATGCCTTCTATGTTGCATGTGACCGATGCCAATGACTAGGTAACCTCACTAGGCGTAACATGATGCCCCTTAACCCCATTCTTGTTTTGGAAATATTTGATTGTTGGGGGATTGATTTCATGGGACCTTTTCCAAGTTCATTTGGCTACCAATTCATCCTTGTAGCTGTTGATTATGTGTCTAAATGGGTGGAGGCCATTGCATCTTAAACCAATGACCAGTGATCTGTGGTCAAATTCTTGAAAAAAAATATTTTCTCTTGTTTTGGCATGCCCCGGGCTATGATTAGTGATGGGGGAAAGAATTTTTGTAACAAGCCTGTTGGGATTGTGATGAGAAAATATGGTGTAATTCACGAGGTCAGTACTCCCTATCACCCACAGACTAGTGGCCAAGTTGAGTTGGCAAATAGGAAGATCAAGAACATTTTAGAGAAAACAATCAATCTAAACCATAAAGATTGGTCCCAATGACTAGTTGATGCTTTGTGGGCATATTGCACTGCCTACAAGACCTCTTTAGGAATGTCTCCTTATAGGCTAATTTATGGAAAGCCTTGTCATCTCCCTGTTGAGATTGAGCACCATGCATATTGGGCCATCCGGCAATTCAATGACAATGAAAACGAGGTTGAAAAAAATAGAAAGGTTCTATTGGATGAATTAGAGGAGCTGAGAAATGATGCATTTGAAAATGTAAAAATTTCAAAACATAAGATGAAAACTTTGCATGATAAACATATTCTTATAAAATCCTTTCATGTTAGTCAAAAGGTTCTCTTGTATAATTCACGATTACATCTCTTTCCTGGGAAGTTGAGGACAAAATGGATTGGTTCATTTGTGATTAAATCCATCTCTGAGCATGATGCCTTTGAGGTAGAAAATCCTAAGAATGGAAATGCTTTCAAAGTAAATGGTCATTGATTGAAACCTTATCTTGAAAACTTTATGGCTGAAGTTGAGACATTGGATCTTGAAGATCCAATACCATTTTAGTATCAGAAGTAATGAGTTTTTATTTTTATTTTTATTTTCTTTTCTTATTCTTCCAACTCTTATATTTACTTGTTCATGCATTAGGGACAATGCATTATTTTAAGTTAGGGGGTGTGAGGTTTTTTATTTTAAAAAATTAAAATTGGTTTGATGTTTTCTTTTAGTTGTGATATGCAGGTTAAAAAAAAATCAAGCAAGAAGTCAGCTTATGTCAAGTTCAATCATACATTCATCCTTGAAAAAAAGGGAGTAACAGTTTTCTAATCTTTATTCTTTTTTTTTTTTTACATTGAGGATAATGTAAAACTTAATTTTAGATATTTGATTATGTTGAATGCTTGTTTGAAAAAAAAAACTTGCATTCATATGTAAGTGAGACTTGTTTAGGATCAACATTACATTTTTGGATTCATTATTGTGTTGAACATTGCATGCTTTAATTTGGGATAGATAATATCTTATAAAGCAAGATATAACATACCTTTTTTCTTTAAGATTATTGAAGTACATCTTT
The DNA here is from genome assembly GCA_007827005.2 of Populus simonii. Lineage (NCBI taxonomy): Eukaryota > Viridiplantae > Streptophyta > Magnoliopsida > Malpighiales > Salicaceae > Populus > Populus simonii. The sequence goes on along the minus strand of CM017466.2, from coordinate 5,804,179 downwards.
CCTTGTAAAAGTTGTGTGAGTTGTGTGATTATGCATAAAAGATGAGTGTGATGCTTTACTTGTGATCATCCCTTTTGATCTAGTCCTGAACAAGGTTTAAGTAAATAGAGTAATAATTATTAGATAATTAAATAAATAAATGTGTACAAAGTTCTATCTACTCCACTGTTTTGAGTTGCTCAGTAACTAGAGGTATTCATCATAAATGTTTATCTTTACATCACACAGCAGCTTGAAATATGAGTATGCAAAAGTACTTTAAGTTTGTGACTTTGTGAGTAACCGGGTGCATTCATCACAAATGTGTGTATTCGCGTCAAAAGGGAAGTGACCACTTAAAGACAAAGAATAAATAATATCTTTAAAAAAAAAAGAAAGAAAGAAAGAAAGAAAGAAAGAAATTTTATATAGATATTTCTCTAGTTTGCTACCTTGTTTGTAGTAGTGGGAAGGGAAGATTACAAGTTGATTTTTTGCGTGAATCAATTATGTTGGTTGCATGATCAATACAATTGAATTTGAAATTTTGTATGGATATTTGATTTAGAGAATATGAGTATGTTTATTTTTCTTTATTCGATATTGTGTATACACTAAGTTGAAGATACCAATGTTTGCATGATAGGTCCTTCAAGTGTGATAAGTCGAGCTTAATTATGGTTATTATTATTCTTTTTATTTCAAAGGTTTTATGTTTTGTTTTGCTTGAGGACTAGCAAATCTAAGTTGGGGGGGGGGGGGGGGGGGGTGTGATTGTGCATCAAAAGTATCATTAAGTCTCTTATTTTACATATGTATTTATTGTTTTTATTTGGGTTTTTTTATAATAATTGATGTGCTTTTTAGTAATGAAGTTTTTTTTAATGTTTCGATAGGTTTTAGGAGCTTAAATGAATTATTTCAGAAAATTTAATGTCGGAATTCGGAACAAAGAATTGAAGAGAAATTTAGTTGAAGATTGAAGCAAATCTTGATTCAAATAAGTGCTCCAAATTTGCCCCAAAAATCAATTCTATTCCAATCCTAAAAAAGATTATCATATGATATTTCAAGCCCAAACTTGCCTTATGTTAGGTGCAAACTTCAACCATCAAACACTCAAGGTTTCAATGTCAATCTTAGCCTAAATAATAGGTACATTTGTATCATTATATGATGCTTAAATTCAGCCCTAAATCAGCCCAAGCATAATCTATGATCTTACATGTCCACACAACAAATAACATTTGATTTATTTTGGGTTATCCATTGATCTAAGAGGGCAAGCACATGGATGGAAAGCTGGAGGGGACATTGTTATATTATTTTGGGTCAAAAAGAAGAAAGAGACAACTCATAAAGGAGAAAGAAAAACGTGCACCAATAACTTTTGACTCCGATGTTCAAATGAGCTGTTCTTTAATTATTTGGAAAGCTAACAGAATGATCTGTAAATATGTCTCTAATAGCCATCTCTGGGGGAGGCTTCTAAGAGGGTTGAATTGTTGTCCAAAGTTAGCGTTATATTTGTGTTAGAATTTTTACCAAAATTGTGTTGTGTTCTTCTTTGTAGATTTCAGTTTTTTAGTTTGTAAAAATTATTATTTCAGTTTGATTCAAGTTATTTCATGTTTATTAAAATGTTCTTATATATAATCATGGTGGCTAATCTCTTTTCTCAAAGGCACCATGCTCAGGGAGATGGTTTTAATCACAAATGGACTCATCCATTTTTGTCCTCAACTTCACAAATTTTATTTTGCCAAGTCGAGCATCAATCGATCACCGAATTGTTTTCTCGGCGCCTCGAGAACGCCACAAAAAGCCAACATTAGCAAATCATCAAGTTCAATCATAAATCAACTCAATTTAAAAGAAATTGAGAAGAAAAAAACTCGAGTGACAAAAAAAACAATACTAGTAGCACATTTGTTTCATTTTCAAATATACTCTTGAAGCTTCGATTGTTTGAAATAATTACAATCAAAATTTATTTTTTCAAATCGAACATAAATTGAGGGCCGAATTTTTTTCACGACATCTCAAGAACCCAACACCAAGCCAATCAAAAAATAAATTATGAAAATAAATAAATAAATTATGAAGTTCAACCTAGAGTAAACCTAGAGTAAAAGTATCAAATCTTAAAAAAGAAAAGTGTCTAGTAACTAGAAGAAGAAGAAGAAGAAGAAGAAGAAAAGCAGATCACTATTAGAATTTATAGTGTTTTGTGTCCTTTGTAGGAGTAATCTTATTTTTAAATAACAAAAGGCTACGGAAAATCGTAATGCATTTATATATATAGTTGTACATATCCATTAAACGGTGGTATTCCAATTGTTATCTGCAAAATAATGTCCAACAATGGCCGAGCATGAACAAGCTTACTCTCTTTTTTTGAACCTTGAGACAATATTTTCTACTCTGTTTTTATTACTCAGTGATTTGCTTGTAAGGTTACATCGTTTTTCATTTTTTTTTAATTGATAATTTACGTTTTTTCATTATTCTATATTAATTCATTTTTAAAAAAATTCATATGATACCTTGCATATTTGGAGCTTGTAGAGAGAACAAGAAAAACAACGGGAGATTCAAATTCTGAATTTTATTCAAAAGATTATAACTAGCATTCAAATCTTAAAAAATAGCTTAAATAGTATGTTATAATCAACCATTGGAAAAAACAATTACTGAAATAAAGCTAAAATTCTCAAAGATGAGTAATTTTGAGGTAGTCATGGAAGAAAGTAGTGCGGTTCAAATTAATAGAGGTTGCTGAAATTTGATTTTGTTATTTAAAATTATTATTTTTTTATGTTTACAGATTGTTTTGATTTGTTGATGTCAAAAATAAATTTTAAAAAATAAAAAAACATATTATTTTAATGCATTTCTGAACAAAAAACACTTTAAAAACCAATTATGTACTTCCACGTCAGCGAACCGCTTTTTTTTTTTAATTCTGAATATTCTGTTTATAATTCCGTCGGTATATACCGACCAAAATATTCCGTCGGTATATACCAATTGAATTACAGACGGAAAATATTCCGTCGGTAATTATGACCGCAAATTACCAACAAAATTATTCTGTCGGTAATGCAGTTGGTATTAAACGAATTTCTAGTAGTGTATTGAGTCTATAACACACATTTAGAGTGGACTTTGACCTAAAAAATGCCTCTAACAACAACTTCGTGGCCACTGTAATAGTGTCAACTTTCTAAATTGATCTAATTTTAAGTTGTCTTGTTGGAATTTTGTTTGTTAATTTGGTTTATAAACTTATTCAATTAGGGTGTCCCACAGAGATTTGGCTCCCTTTGAAATAATATCAGGACTCCATCACCAGAATGCTGGACAATGGATAAAGGTACGGTCCTCAAAGAACAATTTCTTGCATTTTATAAAATGAAATTGAGTAAAAAGGAGCAAATTTGAATATATTGATGAGCATGGGACTCAATTTTGGCAGAGAATAATAAAATATTTTTCTTCCTTCATGACTCATAACAAAAAACGACACTGCAAATAGACCTAACAACTTGCGTAGCAAGAGAGATTTAACTCCACCGAGGATTGCAAGGGAATAATGGTAAGAGAATGTTTCTCTCTTGTATGGCACTAGACATGAACTGCTAGAATCTACCCAAAGCTAAGCGAGGAAAGCTCTTGGTGGACCTCTTTGTTATAACATCATAATTGAAGGATTTTTTATATGTCTGACCCAAAAAAGAAAAATACACCATCGTTTATTTATTCTCTTTCTAAAAATAGCATTGAAGTTACCTTTTCATTAATTCATTAAAGCTAGCGAGGAGGTTCAGGCTTACAATAAGCTTAAATTTTGCAACTATATTTGTTAAAAAGTAGCAAATTTAATTTTTCAATTAAACCCACATATGTAAACATCAGTGTATATATATATATATATATATATATATATATAGACACAACTTACCGTCACCTAATATTCTTCCTCTAAAATCTTGCTCGGCTGAAGTGTCTTGAGGTTTGGGAATGCTCCTAAGAATTGCAGTAACTGGAAGCTACTTCCATAGGTTATGATATTATCTAGACATAGAGTACTCAAGTTGCTTGGACCTGCAATTTAGTTAGGGAAGAAACGTATAGAAAGGCTTTCCAAAAGCTAAAATAATTAATTAATATTGTATGGATGGACTCAGATATTATCTTCATGCTACCAAGTAGGTAATGTGAATGCATTACTAATTACCTCTTGAGGTTTCTAATTTGTCAATATTGTTGCCGTCCAAACTCAATTCCTTTAAGCTGCTCAAAGATCGTTGATATTTTTAAAAATAATAGTTAATTAATTCACAACAACACAAAAATTGTGTTTTTTTAATTGAATTTAATAGAGAGAAGATAAGAATATAAAAAACTAACCTTTAAAATCTATTATTCCCTCCGGTCTATTATCATCTAAATATAGTGATTTAAAAGATGAAAACCATTTACAAATGATAAAATACTATTATCGAAGTAATTAGATTCCAAGTCAAGGATTTTCAAATTGCTCAATCTTGATAACTCATAACCATCTATATATATGTAAAGAATAAAAAAAAGATATTTTTGGAGTAATTTAATTATGATCGAAGAAGAGGCATGTAATTGTTATAGTGACTCCATGTAAAGGGGTTGAGGCGGTGAAAGTAAAAGTAAGAGGAATAATTGGTACAGTGATGATATAATAATATTGGTTATGTAATAATATCTGTTGTGGTTATATTAATAATCTAAGGAATTAAACAACACCTTATTGCTAAATATTTTCTTCAATGATGAATTACTGTAGAGAACCAAAATGATACTAATTAAACAACACCTTATTTGATTAATTTAAAAATACAAAACTAATCTAAATATTTTGTAATACTTAAGAGAGCAATCCTTTCTTCTCAACCCAACCAGCTATACGAATTAGGGATAGTTAAATATTTTGTAATATTTTGTACAATATTAGCCTTTCAAAAAATTGAGAATCTCCCACTCTTCCTCCTTAAGGAATTAATTAGTGGGTAGTTAAAACTATAGTTTGTTCTATTTTCTTCACTTTGTCTATAGTTTTACCTATATTATTATCACAAATTAGGGATAGCTAAAACTAATGATATTTCTCGCATGCTCTTACAACTATAATTTTTTTAATTTGTTCCTCAATTTGTTTTTGACAATTTAGTTCTCATTAAAAATCAATTGATTTTAATTTATTATGAAAAGATAAGATTGAACGAAGAGAGACCGGAATGAAAAAGACACCAAACATGGGTGTTTGGTATTTTTTTTACCTTTAAAGTTTTGAAAATGATGCACTTTGGTTCTTAAACTTTAAAAATTATGCAAATCATACAATTTCAGTATCTCAATATTTTTCCAATTCGATTTTGATACAAAAGTTTATTTTTGTTATTTTTTAATATCTGGTTGATAGAAGAGAGAGAGAGGTCGATAAATTCCGATAGTAGAGAGAGAAAAATGTTGTTAATACCGATTTAAACTATCAAAATGGACAATATTTTGTGTCAAATGACTTCATTTGATGAGGGAAGCACATGTTAAGTATTTTTTTTTTTATCTTTAAAGTTTGTGAAAAAAAAAACAAATATGATCTTTAGTTGATTTTTTACCTTTAAAGAAACATGATAAGTATTTCTTTTTCTTAACACCACTTATCACTTCTTTGAATATATATACGTTAGTGTTGATGAATGATAATTTAAGTGCACAGAATTTTAGGATTTCTAGAAAAATTAATTATCTCTAATTTTGTCATATTTTCCAGTTTTTATTTTTATTAATTTGGAAAAAAATTGCTTAAATAGTATGTTATAATCAACCATTGGAAAAAACAAGAAATAAAATTACATGGAATCCAAAAACAAGAAATCTCAAGGATTAGTTTTTTTATTTTTATTTTTTTTCAATGATCATTTAATGTCTTTAGATTAGTTTTCAAGTTTTGAGATTAAGTTCATAGCTATTTTCTCTTTAAAGACAAGAAATATACCACAAGATTTATTTCAAGTTTTGAATTTAATATTAATAATTATAGCTTTCTAAAATAAGTTTATTTGGTTAATAAAAACTAGTCTACTTTTGTTCTCTCATCTCTCTCTCACTGTTGTTCTTTCTTTTTTTTCTTCTTTTGAGCTGCTTTGTCTCTCTTTCTATCTCTCTTCTTCCAATCTATTAAAATTCTAAATACATAACTTTAAAGGTATAGCTCAACTAATCAAGTTCGCTACGCCCCATCTTGTGGAAAAAAAGTGCATGATGGCAATGGTCTCATTAATGTGGAAAAAACGCATATAGCTATTGAATTAAATATTTAATTTGAGATAGTTTACATGGTTTTTGAATTTTATTAATTAAGATCATAAGTTTAAATTTTATTATTTTATTTTAAAAAATTAAATGTAAATTTCAAGTTTAAAACATTTTCATTTAAAGAGGTGATGTTTATTAAAAATTAATACAAATATTATCTTGAGATATTATCTAACAGATTAAACATTTAGATTAAAATAGTTTTTTAAAAAGTTTTCAAGTTTTAGATTAAATCCATAGCTCTTTTCTCTTTAAATATAGGAAATATACCAGAGGTTATATTTGTTTTATTTTTATGGATCATGTTAAGATGGGCTGTGGTCATTTTGCAGTTTAACTGAGTTCTTTTGGATATCTGAAAGTTGGTATTTTGTTGTTCAGTGGGAATTTTACTAGTGTGTTCTAGGAATTTTGGTGTATGGCGAGGATGCGGAATAAATGGTCATAAATAATAGGGAAGGAGTTAGTAATTAGCATTCAAGATTGGATCTGTATGACCAGGACTGTTTTTGATGGATATTGGTTTTTTGATTGACAAGAAATAGCAGCTGGTTTTTAATGAGTGTAATTTATATTAGGTAATATTTCGAAATATAATTTATATAATTATATAATAATTTCAAAAATTATATTTCTCATGTTGTCATTTATGTTTGTTTTCTCAAATATATCATGCAAATATCAAAATTATGGGTGGAGGGGTTTGTTTTGGAGAAGAAGGTGGAGGTAAATTCATATGTGGGGTCTGCTTTGATTGACATGTATGGTAAGTGTAGGGATTTGATATCTGCGAGGAGGGTCTTTGATTCAATGCCAAACAAGGATGTTGTCACTTGGAATGCCATTATCACAGGGTCATTAGATCGGTTTTATACTTTGTAATTGTCACATATAATTCTATTTCTGTTCCTTTGAACTAACTTGAAATTTGAATTCTTCCTAATTAATCAACTATGAAATAAAAACCACACAGATATATGAAATTTGTAAATGTGTTTCAAGTTAATATGATTTTTTTTTGTTCAACAATCACTTCACAGGTGCTCACAGAATGGAGCTTACAATGAAGTAATTGTACTATTCAATGGAATGAAAAAGATAGGTCCTAATCCAGATAAAGTCACAATGATTGAAGTATACATTGTCTGCATGTTCCACAATAGGGGCCTTTGATTTGGGGAAATGGGTTGAGAGACAATCATCAAAAAAAGTTTTACAACACGATGTCTATGTTGTTGAAGTAAACTCAATCCAAAAGGTCAAGGAACGCAGCCACCAGCCGTCAGCCGCCAACCACCAGTTGCATGTCGCCAGCCGCCTTCACACATGAAGGTTGAAACCGACCAGCCGCCAGCCGCCTTCACATTTGAAGGTTGAATTATCTTGTTTTGAATTCGTGTATAAATAGGTAGCTAAGCTTATGTTATTCTGTGTGGAGAGAGATGAGAGAAACACTAGAGAGAGAGAAAGAAAGGGTGTGTATTGTAAGCTTTTCATTATTGTAAGCTATTTGTTTTTGAAATAAAACAGTGTGTTTTATCCCCTCCGAGTGTTTCAAAGCCACCACCAGTGGTTTCTCCCACCAACAATTGGTATCAGAGCCCCGTTCGTCGGAAAACAGAAGCGTTTTTGGGATATATCTGAATTTTCAAAGTTGTCAAAAACAAGTTTTGATCATTCCATAGTGTGGATATCATCTATACGAACTCACTGGTGCAAAAATCAGCTTGATCGGAGACGGAGGTAGCCCACGTGCGCCAGAGGTAGACGACGAGTGCCGTCCACGCGCGCCATATTTGAGCCGAGCTGAGCCGTTAAGCCGAGTTCAGCCGAGCCGAGCCTCCCCTGAGCCGAGCCGCGCCGAAAAGCCGATCCTCCAGCCGAGCTGCAGCCTAGCCGATAGAATATTCCGTAAAATATTCCCGGTTCAACCCCAGCGAACCGCCCGACGCCCAGAATTGGGTTTTTAACCGGTTCAGCCCATTTCTGACCCATTGTCAACAAAGTCAGACCGGTTCCCTACTATTTGGACCATTCCGGATCGCTTTACAGTGTCCATTTTGCCAAATTCAACTCACAGAAGGTGATATAGTCATTCAAAGAGTAAAATGACTACAGAAAATGCACAAACACTCATTCCGAAGTTGACCAAAGACAACTATGATAGTTGGTGCATCAGATTGAAGGCATTCCTTGGTTCACAAGAGTGTATAGACATTGTGCAATATGGTTATGATGAACCAGAGTCCAAAGAATTAGAAGATGCTCTACCAAAGGTACAGAAGCAAGTCCTTAAAGCCAATAGAAAGAAAGACAACAAAGCAAAGACCATCATCTATCAAGGTCTTGATGAAGCCACATTTGAGATCATTGCTTCCGCAGAAACATCAAAAGAGATATGGGAGGCTCTCCAACAAAAATACAAAGGTGCTGACAGAATCAAGAAGATTCGTCTCCAATCTTTGCGAGGTGAATTTGAATTATTGCAAATGAAGTCCTCAAAATCTATTTCTGATTATCACACAAGAATTATGGTGATAGTCAATCAGATGAGAAGAAATGGAGAAGCCCTCACAGATGCTCGAATTACTGAGAAAATTTTGAGATCGCTAGATCCAAAATTTGATTTTGTTGTTGTCGCCATTGAAGAGTCCAAAGAAGTGGACAAGTTGACAGTGGATGAACTTATGAGTTCTTTGCAAGCTCATGAGCAAAAGATCGTGAAAAGAAATGGAGATAAGGCAATTGAGCATGCCTTACAAGCAAAGTTGTCTCTCAAAGACAAATATGAGCAAGGGGAGACTTCAACAAGTGGATATACCACTCAAGGAGGAAGTCTACAAAGACGAGGAGGATTTCAGCAATTCCAAGGAAGAAGATCTTGGAATACAAGTTTTAGAGGAAAAGGTGGCATAAATACCACCAGGGGAGGCCAAGGACAACAATCATTCACTCCTAGAGGAAGAGGAGGCAGTTACAACAACCGTGACAAGAGGAATATCCAGTGTTATAATTGCAAACAATTTGGGCACTATAGCACTGAATGTCAAAGGAAAGCTCCATTAGAGGTACGTGAGCATGCCAACTATGCAGAGGAGGATGCCAATAGCAGAAGAGCAGCTGCATTATTTGTCCAACAAGGACTTGACAAGAATCAAGAGAATGTTTGGTATCTTGATTCTAGAGCCAGCAATCACATGTGTGGCCAACGAGATCTATTTGGCGATCTAGATGAGACCATACAAGGTCTAGTCACCTTTGGAGATACATCAAAAGTTCCATTCAAAGGTAAAGGCAACATTCCAATCAAGTTGAAGAATGGCGATCATAGCTACATCGTCGATGTCTACTATGTCCCAACCATAAAGCAGAACTTGGTGAGCATAGGTCAACTTTTGGAGAAAGGTTACACACTTTTCATGAAGAATTGTCATCTAACAGTTACAGACTACAATGGGAGATTAATTGCCTATGTGAATATGTCCAAGAATAGGATGTTTCCTTTAAACATCCAATATGATGCAGCAAAGTGTTTGAGTGCCATCACCAACAGTGAAGAGTGGCTTTGGCACCTAAGGCTTGGACATCTGAATTTCACAAGTCTGAAGATGCTAGCAAGCAAGAAGATGGTCAAAGGTATGCCCCACATTGATCATCCAGATGAAGTCTGTGAGCGTTGTGTTCTCAGCAAACATCACAGATCCAATTTTGCCAAAGAAGTCAACTGGAAAGCAAAGAGGCCACTGGAGTTAGTGCACACAGATGTGTGTGGTCTTATAAAGCCTATGTCAACTAGAAAAAATAGGTATTTCCTTACTTTCATTGATGATTTTAGCAGAAAGACGTGGATATACTTTCTGAAGAGGAAGTCAGAAGTGTTCAATTGTTTTAAAGATTTTAAAGCAATTGTTGAGAAGCAAAGTGGCTATAAGATCAAAACCGTGAGATCTGATCAAGGTGGAGAATATACAGCAAATGACTTTGAAGCCTTTTGTACACAACAAGGCATCAGACAACACCTGCGTATACACCACAGCTGAATGGTGTAGCTGAGAGAAAGAATCGAACGATTCTTGACATGGCGAGAAGTCTACTCAAAGCAAAGAAGCTGCCCAAACAATACTGGGCTGAAGCTGTATCATGTGCAGTGTATCTACTGAATCGCTGCCCAACCAAAAGTTTGCAAGCTATGACTCCACAAGAAGTATGGAGTGGTCACAAACCAAGTGTTACTCATCTTCGAGTCTTTGGTTGTGTGGCATATGCAAAGATCCCAGATGCAAGAAGGACCAAACTCGATGATAAAAACAAGAAATGCATCTTTGTCGGATACGGTGAGAGAAGGATGGGATACAAGTTGTATAATCCCATCACAAAAAAGGTAATTATGAGTAGAGATGTTATCTTTGAAGAAGATAAAACTTGGCAATGGAATGATGACCAAGAAGCAGAAAAATGGATCAGCACTGATTTGATCCTTGAAGATGAAGTGGAAGTACCACCAGTACTTGCAGAAGATACAATAGTACCAGCAGAGCCGCCACAAAGTCCGGAACACAGATGGAGGAATACACCAGAATCATCATCAACACCATCATCATCATCCTCATCAGAAGGACCAAGAAGGATGAGAAGTCTAGAAGAGCTGTATGACGCCACTTAAGTCATGGAAGATACAACTCTGTTTTGTTTCTTTGCAGATAGTGACCCACTTAGCTTCAATGAAGCTATCACAAAAGAGAAGTGGATAAAAGCAATGGATGAAGAAATACATGCCATTGAGAAGAATGATACCTGGAAGCTGACTTATCTACCAGAAAACAAGAAAGCAATAGGTGTCAAATGGGTCTACAAGACAAAGAAGAATGCAAAAGGAGAAGTGCAAAGATACAAAGCAAGATTAGTGGCGAAAGGCTACAAACAGAGAGAAGGCATTGACTATGGAGAAGTATTTGCTCCAGTAGCCCGGCTAGAGACAATCAGACTGATGATCTCACTAGCTGCACAACATAGATAGAAGATCTATCAACTCGATGTGAAGTCAGCATTTCTAAATGGCTTCCTAGAAGAAGAGATCTATGTTAAACAACCACTTGGATACATCAAAGCTGAAAATGACGGCAAAGTATACAAGTTGAAGACATCCCTCTACGGTTTGAAGCAAGCTCCGCGTGCTTGGAATACCAGAATTGACAGGTATTTTCAAGATAATGGATTTGAAAAATGTCCATATGAACACACAATATATGTGAAGAAAGAAGCAGATGGCAGCATATTATTTATGTGCCTATATGTTGATGATTTGTTATTCACCGGCAACAACCCTACCATGTTTGAAGCCTTCAAGAAAAGTATGGTACAGGAGTTTGAGATGACAGACATTGGTCTGATGGCACATTTTCTTGGCTTAGAAGTGGTGCAGAAAGAAGAAGGGATTTTTGTATCCCAAAGCAGTTATGCCAAAGACATTCTTGAAAGGTTCAAGATGGAAAGCTGCAACCCGATATCAACTCCAGTTGAGAATGGAGTAGAATTGAGGAAGAGTAAAGTTGGAAATGTTGATCCAACTTACTTCAAAAGCTTAGTAGGAAGCTTAAGGTACTTAACATGTACCAGACCGGATATACTCTACGGAGTTGGTCTTATCAGCAGATACATGGAGACACCAGACCAGTCTCACTTGAATGCAGCCAAGAGAATTCTTCGCTACATCAAAGGCACAATAAATGAAGGTATGTTTATACCTCAAGCAAAAACTTCAATCTTGTTGGCTACTCGGATAGTGATTGGGGTAGAGATCTGGATGAAAGAAAAGGCACAACAGGGTTTGTCTTTTTCATGGGAGATACATCTTTCACATGGTCATCCAAGAAGCAATCGATAGTAACATTATCCAGCTGTGAAGCTGAGTATGTTGCTGCCAACTCAGTTGTATGCCATTTAATATGGTTAAGGAACATGCTGAAGCATTTGGGATTTCCTCAAGAAGATCCCACAAAGATTTATATTGATAATCGATCAGCGATTGCATTGGCAAAGAACCCGGTGTATTATGAACGAAGTAAACACATTGATACACGTCATCACTTTATCCGAGAGCATGTAAAGAACAAAGAAGTCGAGCTGATATCCTGCAAGACAAATGATCAAGTTGCAGATATCTTTAAAAAGCCATTGAAGGGAGAAATATTTAGCAGATTGAAATTCATGCTTGGCATGACATCCCTCGATTGAGTTTAAAGGGGAGATTTGTTGAAGTAAACTCAATCCAGAAGGTCAAGGAACGCAGTCGTCAGCCGTCAGCCGCCAGCCGCCAGCTGCATGCCGCCAGCCGCCTTCACACTTGAAGGTTGAATTATCTTGTTTTGAATTCGTGTATCAATAGGTAGCTAAGCTTATGTTATTCTGTGTGGAGAGAGTAGAGAGAAACACTAGAGAGAGAAAGAGAGGGTGTGTATTGTAAGCTTTTCATTATTGTAAGCTATTTGTTTTTGAAATAAAACAGTGTGTTTTATCCCCTCGGAGTGTTTCAAAGCCACCACCAGTGGTTTCTCCCACCAACATATGTTGCGAGTGCATTAATTGATATGTATGCAAAATTTAGGAATTTTTGAATCAATGACTTTGTCATTTGGATTGGTTGGATTGGTCTCAAACGTCGAGCATTATTCTTGCATGGTTGATCTTTGTGCGCGTGCAGGACTTCTGAACAAAGCTTGGCACTTAATCAAGAAGATGCTTGGAAAACCATATGAAATTGTGTTGGGGTCATTGCTTGGTGCCTGTCAGAGGTGTAGAAATGCAGATGTTGGTGAAAGGGTCATTCAATTGTTTCTAGAGATGGAGCTATCAAATTCAGGAAAATATGTTATCTTATCTAAGATATATGCAAATATGAGAAGGTGGGATGATTCTGCAAAGACAAGGATACTGTTGATGAGGCAGTGTGGTGTCTCTAAAACCCCTTTCTGTAACTGGATTGACATTGGAGCTCGTGTTCATGAATTTCATGCTGGTGACAACTTAAATCATCATTCGGTGAACATATACCAATTGCTGAATGAGGAGATGAAGAGAGAAGGTTACATTCCAAATATTGGTTGCATATAGGGGTGGAAAAGTTGAAAACTTGGTTGCCTCTTTCAGATTATATCTTCTGGTTGATGACTCCAGCTAAAATATTGAATGGTAAGTTGTGTTCTTAATAGCTTGAGCAAGGCTGGTTTGGAAGATGCTATTATTGAGAGTAAGAGTCATTCAAACACATTGTTTTCCAGCAAATTAAGCAACTTCAGCAAGAACTGGTAAGGTGCTTAGTATGTGAATATATCCTTTAAGCTAAATTGATGAAATTCTTTTAGGACAACCTTGCCTTTAATTAGATCAATTGTGACTTCAAGAAATATTAGGTACCAAGAAAAGAAAACTACGAAGACAAATCCATATTCTTTGATGAATTCAGTACAGGAAGATAATGCAAATTTGTGTTTTTAACAATAATATTTGTGTTGTAATGTATTCCCCTTGATATTAAATATTTTTGGATATTTTTGTGTTGTAAATTTGAATTGATCATCCATATAAATCCAGTAATAATGTAATATACAAGGTATGAAGACAATGAAAAGTAAAACTCATGGAATTATTTATGGGCTTGAAAAGCCCCGCTAAATAAAATCGCACCAAACCAAAATCGAATTGAACTGAAAATACTTTCCCGAATTAACCAATGAAGAAATTTAATTATTATATCACACATAAGCTAAAATGAAAAACAAAACACAAAAGAAAATTAATACAACATCGCTTAAGCATGCATTTAAACTTGTTTAAATCTTAAAACTAGAATACACAACGATGCACCAAGTCTTAGTACCATCAAGGCTATGAAAATTAAAACTTCGATAAAATGGGAAGATTGTCCACCAGAAAATAATAGCAATTGTTGATGCTCACCTCAATAAAGTGAAACCAAGCTCGTCGCCAATATGAATTTATGTAAAGAATTGCACTTATCACCAGTAGCACCATGATGTAGGCAACCCCAAAGGTCACATAAAAAACCTCCATATCCATGAAGCCATCATCATCTTCATTGTTCGTTGAAGTTGGCATTCGTGATGGTGGTATAGCTACACCGCAAATCTTGGGTTGTGTCTATTTCTGTTCCTTTGAACTAACTTGAAATTTGAATTCTTCCTAATTAATCAGCTATGAAATAAAAACCGCACATATATATGAATATGAAAATGTGTTTCAAGTTAATATGATTTTTTTTGTTCAACAATCACTTCATAGGTGCTCACAGAATGGAGCTTCCAATGAAGTAATTGTACTATTCAATGGACTGAGAGAGACAGGTCCTAATCCAGATAAAGTCACAATGATTGAAGTATATATATATATTGTCTGCATGTTCCACAATAGGGGCCTTTGATTTAGGGAAATGGGTTGAGACACATGCATCAGAAAGAGGTTTACAGCACGATGTCTATGTTGCGAGTGCATTAATTGTTATGTATGTCTATGTTGTCTTTGCGAGTGCATTTCTCATGTTGTCATTTATGTTTGTTTTCCCAAAAGTCGAGCATTATTCTTGCATGGTTGATCTTTGTGCGCGTGCAGGACTTCTGAACGAAGCTTGAGACTTAATCAAGAAGATGCTTGGAAAACCATATGAAATTATGGTGGGGTCATTGCTTGGTGCCTGACAGAGGTGTAGAAATGCAGATGTTGGTGAAAGGGTCATTCAATTGTTTCTAGAGATGGAGCTATCAAATTCAGGAAAATATGTTATCTTATCTAAGATATATGCAAATATGAGAAGGTGGGATGATTCTGCAAAGACAAGGGTACTGTTGATGAGGCAGTGTGGTGTCTCTAAAACCCCTTTCTGTAACTGGATTGACATTGGAGCTCGTGTTCATGAATTTCATGCTGGTGACAACTTAAATCATCATTCGGTGAACATATACCAATTGCTGAATGAGGAGATGAAGAGAGAAGGTTACATTCCAAATATTGGTTGTATATAGAGGTGGAAAAGTTGAAAACTTGGTTGCCACTTTCAGCCATTGAACAATGCATCCGGAGGGATTATATCTTCTGGTTGATGACTCCAACTAAAATATTGAATGGTAAGTTGTGTTCTTAATAGCTTGAGCAAGGCTGGTTTGGAAGATGCTATTATTGAGAGTAAGAGTCATTCAAACACAAATTGTTTTCCAGCAAATTAAGTAAATTCAGCAAGAACTGGTAAGGTGCTTAGGATGTGAATATATCCTGTAAGCTAAATTGATGAAATTCTTTTAGGACAACCTTGCCTTTAGATCAATTGTGACTTCAAGAAATATTAGGTACCAAGAAAAGAAAACTACCAAGACAAATCCATTTTCTTTGATGAATTCAATACAGGAAGATAGTGCAAATTTGTGTTTTTAGCAATAATATTTGTGTTGTAATGTATTCCCCTCGATATTAAATATTTTTGGATATTTGTGTTGTAAATTTGAATTGATCATCCATATGAATCCAGTAATAATGTAATATACAAGGTGTGAAGACAATGAAAAGTAAAACTCATGGAATTATTTATGGGCTTCAAAAGCTCCTGTTAAATAAAATTGCACCAAATCAAAATCAAATTGAACTGAAAATACTTGCCCGGATTAACCAATGAAGAAATTTAATTATTATATAACATATAAGCTAAAATGAAAAACAAAACACAAAAGAAAATTAATACAACATCGCTTAAGCATGCATTTAAACTTGTTTAAATCTTAAAACTAGAATACACAACGATGCACCAAATCTTATACTATCAAGGCTATGAAAATCATAACTTGGATAAAATGGGAAGATTGTCCACTAGAAAATAATAGCAATTGTTGATGCTCACCTCAATAAAGTGAAACCAAGCTCGTCGCCAATATGGATTTATGTAAAGAACTGCACCTATCACCAGCATCACCATGATGTATGCAACCCCAAAGGTCACGTAAAAAACTTCTATATCCATGAAGCCACCATCATCTTCATTGTTCGTTGAAGTTGGCGTTGGTGACGGTGGTATAGCCACACCGCAAATCTTGAGCGGTTCTCCACAAAGAAAAGGGTTGTCCTTGTAGCAACTCTCCTCAAACGTGGCAAATTGTGCAACTCTCGCAAGAGTCTTGCCAGACAGATTATTGTGTGCCACACTAAAAAACTCTAGAGAAAATAGTTCAATAAGTTGAGGTGGGATTTCTCCATCCAGTTTGTTGTAGGAAAGATCCAAGCTCTCTATTTCTTTTAAGTTCGAAAATGTTGGTGGAATTGGTCCGGTTAAACTGTTGTGCGAAAGGTTCAGTACCTTGATCATGCTGAGGTTTCCAATTTCAGGAGGAATCTCTCCTATGAAATTGTTGCATGAGAAATCAATTCCTATGAAGTACTGGATAATGCTGCCTCTATAAGAAAGGGATACATTCTTCGTTGTAAACTCGAAGGATTGTTGTGATGAGAACAGATAATCATAGGAATCGTATTCTTGTGGGAAAGGATGACTATATATCATCCAAGAGAGGATGTTACCAGAAAGGTGGTTATGGATAGATCAATCAGGGTTAATTGGTCCAAACTATATAATTGAATTGGGATTTCACCTTCAAGATTGTTATAACTCAAGAGTAGAAATCTCAAGTTATATAGTCTATCAATCCATTTTGGAATACTACCAGTTAAATTATTATGGGAAAGATCTAGTGCAAATATCTCAGAGGAGTTATAAAATGTCATTGCGATCGATCCTTGCAACTCATTTCTAGACAAATAAACATATCTCAAATTTGAAGAAATGTCGAATCTAGGTGGTAAACGACCAGAGAAATTGTTCTCTGATAAGTCCAAGAATGTAAGAGAAGACATATTCCCTATCCATCCAGGGATTTGCCCTTGCAAACTGTTGTTGGACAGGTTTAACACTTGCAGCGAGCTAATGTTACCCAACGAGAATGGAATGCTTCCATTGAAACCATTATCAGACATAAATAAAGCTTCTAACCCTGGCAAACAAGCTCCGATTTCTGAAGGGATTTGGCCTTGGAAGTAATTAATGGATATACTTAGGAATGACAAATTCACATGAGAATTCTTTGGTAACAAGAATGGACCCGAAAGAGAACAATTTTCTAAAGAAAGATCATGTAGGTATGTGTTGTTCTCAATCAACCAATTTGGAAACTCTCCCTTTATTTGGATGTTTGTAAGAGCCAAAGATTGCAGGCTGAACTGATGGTAAAGGAACTTGGGAAATGCTACTGCACCTTGTCCATGACTGCTCAAAAAGATGGACTCTAACTGGAACTTTGGGCTCAGACTATGATCATCTTCTTCTGTGTATATTTCATTATCTAAACCATCAAAATACTTGAGTTTTGAAAGGTTGTATAATGGGCTCAATGACATAGGGATCTTCAAGTGATTGAAAGAGAGATCTAGTTGTTGAAGGGAAGTCAAATTTGCCAGACATGGAGGCAAGAAACCACTGAGATCATTGTCATCCATATATAGCTCTTGGAGATGATTTAAGTCACATAGGCTTGATCACATTATAATTTAGGAAAAATTAAAACTCTAAATGTCTAATGAAAAATATATAACCTATAAAGAGAGAGAGAGAGAGAGAGAGAGAGAGTAATCAACTTTACCGATGGTTTGGAATATGCTATTATCAAGAGTATTGGAACTCAAATCTAAAAGTTCCAAGTTCTTAAGATCAAGAAAGCCTTACCTTGGGCTATAGGTATTCGGCCATCTAGTTTGCAGCTATGCAAAATCAAAGTTTTAAGAGAGGTCATCATTCTAATGGCTTGGAAGATGCTATTATTTAGAGTATTGTAACTCAAATCCAAGTATTCCAAGTTCTTGAGATCAAGAAAGCCTATCACAATCAATTAAACAAGAAATTATATTAACTTAGAAGGAATTAAGATTATAAATAATTCATTACTTATTAATCATGGCTAAAAAAACTAAAAACGTAAGGTAAGAGTAAAAAGGTAATTGTCTCTCCAAGACTTGTTTAGTAGATTACAAAAACATAAAAGAGGAATTCTATGCAAACACATCTGATCGTAGTAGGCCACTGAGTGTTTGCAAAAACAGGTGTTTTAGAGAAGTAGAAAGGTCAATAATAAGTAATAGTGGAGTTCAAATTTGTTAATTTACCGCCAAAAGGTACACTTCCACTGAGTGCTTGTAATGACAGATTTTTTAGAGAAGGCAGTGCTCCAAGGCTTTGAAGGGAGTGTCCATCTAGAGAACAACGGTCCAGATAAAAACTTTCAAATGAGCTTAAATTTTGCAAATCTGCTCAAAAGAAAAGGAGTAGCAAATTGAATTTTTCAATTAAACCAAATATATAAACATCACTACCTTTGTATTCCATATATTATATTTTTCAAATTTTTCAATTAAATTTTGCAACTCTTCTCAAATATATACATATATAATATAACTTACCATCACCTAATATTCTTCCTCTAAAATCGTTGTAACTCAGATAAAGTGTCGTGAGGTTTGGGAATGCTGCTAATGATTGTAGTAACTAGAAGCTACTTTCATAGATTGTGATATTATGCAGGAATAGAGTAGTCAAGTTGCTTGGACCTGCAAGTTAGTTAGGGAAGAAATTGAATAATTAATATTGTATGGATGGGCTTTAATAATTGGATGGGCCCATCATCATGATGCTACTAAATACTAATTACCTCTTGAGGCTACCAATTTGTTAATATTGTTGCCGCTCAAATCTAAGACCTCCAAGCTGCTCAAGGATTCTTGATATTTATATAAAATAATAGTTAATTAATTCACTACACCACATAAATTAAATTGTGTTTTTTGAAATTAAATTTAATAGTTAACTAAAAATAATAGTATATAAAAGAAAAAACTAACCTTTCAAATCTATTAACCCCTCTAATCTATTATAATCTAAATATAATAATTTAAGAGACGGGAATCCCTCCACATATAATAGAATACTGTTATCGAAACTATTTGATCCCAAGTCAAGGTAATCCAAATTTCTCAATCTTTGGAGCTCATAACCACCTATATATATAAAATAAAATAAAATTAAGACCTCATATAAAAAAATAAAAAAAGATATTATTGGTGTAATTTAATTATAATTGATTGATTAAGAGGCATGTAATTACTCTTAAGAGCAAAACTAATCTAAATATTTTGTAATACTTGAGAGAGCAAACCTTTCTTCTCAACCCAACCAGCTATACGATTACCCCACAACTCGAGAATGTTGAGTTGTTGAAAAGGAAGAAACAAGGAGGTATTTAAGTACCAATCTCCCATTTCCTCATTCCTTGTTTCCTCAAGATGGAGTGCGATGACTCGACCTGTACTTCTGATGCACTCAATACGTTCCCAAGAACAACAGTGGGCGTCAGCTTTCATCCAGGAGGGAAGGGAGGTGCCATTGGGATAGTTAAGAGAATCTTTGAGCTGCAAGAGAGCGATTCTCTCTTCATCCAAGCAACCAAGAGGCAGCCATCCTTGCAAGGAAACCATCATAATTACTAACAGTACCGTCAACATGTGAAGGAACAGACCCATCTTAATATCAGAATATAAATGGTGATCAATATTTGTTATAGAGGACAGCTAGCGAGGAGGCTCAGGCTTTTATAGAGGACTTCACGGACCCATGCCGTGGAAAAAACTAATATAAGTCCCCATTGGAATTAGCAAATTTAAAAATACTATTTAAATTTAAGTTATTTGTTTTATGTTTTTTTTATTGATTTTTTATTTCAATCTTATCCTTCAATATTGGGTTGGTTAATTAGGAATTGAGCTTATAATTTATTTCGATTTGTTTTCTATGGGGTTATTTCGATCTCATGGTTCAAATCTCAAATTTGACAGATTTACTCAAGTTAATTAGAATCAATCTAATATGTTTTAATCTTAATATTTTAGATATTATCTTGGTTTTTTTATTTTTTAATCGAAGTATATCATTTTAACCATCCTACAGGTTGTATTTGGATCTGTCAAGTTAACCATCTTATATTTTTAACATTTAAATTTTTTCTATTAAAAAAATATTAATAATTAAAAGTTTAAGAATCAAATTTGATATAA
The DNA here is from genome assembly GCA_007827005.2 of Populus simonii. NCBI lineage: Eukaryota > Viridiplantae > Streptophyta > Magnoliopsida > Malpighiales > Salicaceae > Populus > Populus simonii. The sequence continues at coordinate 5,783,692 of CM017466.2, read as the reverse complement.
TCATCTAATAACAAAATATTTTTGAATTTTTCACAATTTTTTTAATGTTTTTTCCGTAAAAAAAAAGAAAAATATTTTCATAAAATCCAAGCCAAATTTTTTTTTTACCGAAAAATATTTTTTATTAACTAGTAACTTTACTAAAGAAACATGAAAATTTTAAAAAAAATAGATTATAGAAAATCACTTTCTATGGAACAAACCTGTCTTGCTGTGAAGACATTCCAAAAAAATAAAATTCGTGAAATATTAGCCTTTCAAGAAATAGAGAAGCTTCCACTCTTCCTCCTTATATGAATTAATTAGCGGGTTGGAGAGTGGGAAAAACACGTTTGTTCTATTTTCTTCACTTTGTCTATACATTATTATTGTCACAAAGTGGGTATACTTCTTTTATCCTTCTAGATTTGAATTGAAAACGAGGGGTGTAAAAAAATATTTTTTATAAATATACCATTAACTTTGGATGTTGTAAGTGGTAGGTTAGCAGAGTAAAATTGGGTTAACTTAATTTTTTTTTCCTTTCACATTTTATTTTTAATTTTATTTTTGATTAATTTTGTTGGAACTTGAGCTTTCCTTTTTTTTTTCTTTTTTTTCTTTGAGAATTATCCTGGGTTATAAGTACATCAAGTTAACATGGATTCACTCAAGTTATTATGCTGATTTAATATTATTTTTATATGTTAGAAAAAATTTAATTTTAACAATGAAGATTACAAAAACCGATTGTTACAAACTAAAATTTCAAGATAAATAAATCTGAAGGAGCAAACTAAGAATTTACCAAAATCTGAGCAATTGGCTTCTTGATAAAATAAAGGAATCACATCAACATCACAAGTGGTTTCTAGATAAGCATAACCCTTTCAATTAAAAAAATTAGAGGAACCATGAGGGGTGTAGTTTAACTGATCAAATCTTAGATTTGCTCTTTAGATGTCATCAGTTTGAGTATTACAAATCTCAGGGTCACTGGAGGCTTACATGGTTGTTAACTTCAGAGCCCATGAAATTAATCAAGATACGCACAAGCTAACCCAAATACCAATAGTAATAATAATAATAAAACTAAAGCTAGAGGCACGCAATTTCCCACAAACCCTCTCGCACCCCGTAAAAGAAATATAATGAAACATGACGGGGAACAAAAAAAAAACTGTTTTTTTACGTGCACAGCACGGTTGTTCTTCCACTTAGCAGATTCATTTGTATCATAAAATAAATTTATTTTTAAAATAATGAAACATGCTTGACTGATAGAAGCCCAAAAGTTAGAACTTGAGCGGCAATTTCCCACAGCCATAATGAGAAACTGCTTTTCACATCCTGAGCACGTACGGTTGTTCTTCCTCTATTTGTATTTTCAAAAAATAAAAACATATCTGATTAAAAATACAATACAGAGAAATTGTTTCTAGAAAAAGTATCACAATATAAACATATATTTTTTGTCCTTACTATTTTTGTATTGTGGAATGGCATCCACAATACATTATTTCGATAAATGACACATGTATTCGGGGAAAAATTAAAAAAAAAAAATAATCTTATTGCTAGAGAGGCATTGGAGCCTTTAATATTTTGCAAAGGCATGGAACACGATGCCAAGGAAATTGAAGATAGTACGTTGTTGACCTGACTGCTGGCGTCAACCCAGAAAATTCTAAAATATTCTCATCATTTCGAAGAAAATTCTATCAAGAGGAATTCTTTATTTATTTGGTCGGCCACCAAAGTCAAAATGGAGAGGTAACTCATCATTTCCAAGAAAATTCTATCAATGAACGAAGATACTTTCAAAGAATAACAGAAAATATCATCAGTGTGCACGTGTTTCCACAAAATCTCTATTGAGCTTGACTCTTATAAAAAAACCTTGGCTTATAAAAACATATTATTATTAATTAAATATATTTATAAAAAACAATAAATAAAAAATAAATGTAATTAAACAAAAATTTACTATTCGCTTTACATGCTAAATGAATAGAATAGAGACGCTAGTATGCGTGGTAACTATGAAGCCGTTGGCTCTGCTTTTCCGCACTCGAATATGATCGTCACACAAAACAATCGGACATCACTTGTTGAATATATTCCGCCTGCACGGCCTTTAAGACATATAGAGATCTGAAATCCTTTCAATCTCCATCTCCTTATAGCCTGGAAGCTCTTTTTTTTTCGTATACTTTTTTACTTTCTTTTATGTCCTATATAAAAAATCATGCAAACCGACCCATATATAATTGGGCTTGTAGAATCTCTTGATTACGTTGAGTCTGATTTAATAGTCAAATTAAAAGTTGTATGTTTTTATGTTTGGCTAATTGTTTGGTGTGATCATGCATGTTTTTTAGCTTAGATCTATCCCATTAATTCATAAAAGAGTATGCTAGGCTTTCTAAATTGCCTAGTTGTGGCAATTCTTCTGTGATGTCATCATTGATGAGCATAGCTCCTCAGAAAGCATTCATAGCCGAAACTAGGGAAGAAGTAGATGCTGATGAGGTCAAGTTAAACACTGTTCTTGCAGTAAAGGCTGGTGAAGTTATACCAATTGATGGAGTTGTTGTTGATGGTAACTGTGAAGTGGATTCCGGATTCCGTAGTGTGGGTTGGAACTATTAACTTAAATGGTGTCAATACTTCTCTCTGACACTCTATGAATTGTTTTTTAATGCATTTTGGCTTTGGTGGTAATGGAGTATTTATCACTTTCAGGTAATGTCAGTGTTAGAACTACTACTTTAGCTGAAGACTCTGTGGTGGCTAAAATGGCAAAGCTTGTGGAAGAAGCTCCGAACAGCAAGTCTAAAACTCAAAGATTCATAAGTTTTCACTGAAGTAGAGTACCGAGAACGAGTATTTGGACAGCCCTTCACATCATTCTTTTAGAATGAATCGTCAGCTCCATTTGCTAGACAATCCTACCTTTCATTTTGTGGGAAAGTTTTCATTTTAGTTCATTGTTCAGATTTGCAGCGGTGATATTCATGCCGGCTGGCGTGGCAGTGATTCCTAGTAACAAACTGGTAGAATTGGCCTTTCGAGGTGTTCTAAATGGTTTGGTGCTTTGCTCGTATAGTGCCGACAATAGATCGGCGATAAGAAGACAGGAAAGACTGTTGGATATGTGTACTATGGAGCAACTCTTGCTTGGATTTTCAGTCTCTCTGACAGCTGCAGGACAGGGGTTGCAGAGGCCATCAAGGAACTGAAGTCATTAGGCATTAGAGCTGCTATGCTTACAGGAGATAGTGGAGCGGCTGCTATGTATGTACAAGAACAGGTGAAGCTCTTATCCGTAATCATATCTACTTTCTGGTCTATTTGCGTTTCACTCCAAACTGACATGGAAGTAAAATTAATGCCATGTGCAGCTAGCTAGATCATGCGCTTGAAGTAGTTCATGCAGAATTCCTACCTGAAGGCAAGGCTACGATTATCAAAGAACATAAGAAGGAAGGGCCAACAGCAATGACTGGAGATGGCCTGAATGATGCCCCTGCATTAGCTATCGCTGATATTGGCATTTCAATGGGAATTTCAGGCTCGGCACTTGCAATAGATACAGGACATTTGATTCTTTTGCCCAATGATCTTAGAAAAGTCCCGAAAACACCCATCCGGCTTGCTCGCAAAGCTTATAGGAAAGTTACTGAGAATGTGATTATGTCCATGTCCACAAAGTCTGCTATCCTTGCCTTGGCTTTTGCTGGTCACCCACTTGTTTGGGCAGCTGTTCTTGCCGATGTGAGTACATGTTTGTTGGTGATTTTCAACAGCATGCTGCTTTTACGAGGGACACAACATCATGCTGGAAAATGCAATAAAACATCAGGTGCATGGCGTTCACATAAACATGGTAATAAGAGTTCATCGCATAATAATCACAGTGACTGTTGCTCTATCAAAAAAAGTCGAGAAGGTGCAATGTAGGACTCAAAAATGTTGTTCTAGCCAGAGAGTTGAGAAGTTGTGCCTCTGGTGGTTGCTCTAACGTGAAAGTTGAGAAGGTGCAGGGTGGAGCTCAAAATTCAAGCTGTTCCTCAGGGTGTTGCTCTGTCCCTTAAAGTTGAGAAGGTGCAGGGTGGAGCTCAAAATTCAAGCTGTTCCTCAGGGTGTTGCTCTATCCCTTAAAGTTGAGAAGGTGCCAAGTGGAGCTCAAAATTAAATCTGCACCTCAGGGTTTTGCTCTATCCCTAAAGTTGAGAAGGTGCCAATTGGAGCTCAAAATTCAATCTGCACCTCAGGGTGTTGCTCTATGAAGAGCTGAGATGATAGGAAACGATTCTATTTCTCATATTGAATGAATCAATCAGATTTATACACGGAAATATAACGCTGGAAAACAGATTATGCATGGTTTGTTATAACAGCTGTATAGTGCTAAAGATAGACGTGTCTGTTATGCCCCCTAGAGCTTGACACGAGAGGCATTACCAGAAAATCGGTGAAAACCAACAGAATTATCGACGTAATTTTTTCATCGATAATTTTTACCAACCGTATCGCCGACGGATTATATAGTTTTTTTGAAAAGTTGCAACGGTATGATGACGTAGATTTTTTTCAGACGATTTTACCGACGGAATGACCGAGGGATTCAAACCGGGATCTTCGTACAATGACGTGACACAATCACCGGCAGACTCACTGACAGGTATACCGACGGAAACGTTCTATCGGTGATTCCATCGATAAAAGTCAATATATACCCACTCTGCCGACACTCTCTTTCTCTATTTCTCCTTCCTTTTCCCCTTCTTCTGCCCCATCCCAACTCTCCCCTCTCAAACTGCAGCCAAACACCCATCCCAACTCTCCCCCTCTTCTCAACACAAGCACTCAAGTTTCTTATACTTTTGTACGTGGTCACAACATCCGTTCTCCGAGCCATTTATTGTGGAATTTATCATTTTTAATTTTAACATTTAAATGTCAATTTTATTGTTTTTTTAGTATATGTATTTTGTTAACGTATGCACTTGTTTAATTGTTATTTGTCAAAGAAACTTGTAGTATGAATGTATAATTTTTTAGTTGTTATAGTTTGTTTTAGATTTTGTCAAATTGTATTTGTTTGTAAATTGTTGAAACTTTGTTTAAATTACACCTAATTAGATGTGTTGGATGAAATAAATAATAGCTTGTTTAACGGGTCCATTTTAATTTTTATCAATTCTATTGCAAAGTTGTGATTTTTGTAAATTTATATATGTATAAATTTTTATGGATGTTGATAATTGATAATTGATAATGAATATTTAACATAATTGTTTTTTTAGTTTGTTGGATAATGTCGATGCAAACCAATATTTTTACAAATTTATTTACGTAACATAGTTAATTAATACATGTTGTCATCATAATTTTATAGAGGTTCGATAGAAGTCATGGATGATCATTCATGGATGTATCAGGACCCACCCCAAGGATTGCGGAGGATGGATTATTGTAACGGGGTTCAGGGTTTTATTAATTTCGCAACATCTATTTCGAGGAATTTTACTGATAGCGGTATTAGGTGTTCATGTAGGAAGTGTAAAATAAAAAGTTTTTGCATCAAGATGTTGTAACGATGCATCTTCTAACCAAAGAGTTCATAGAGGATTACCTGTGTTGGGATGCACACGGAGAACTATTTGTTCCTAATGAGAGAATGATAGAAAGGGTGGTTGTGTCAACTTCTAGTGCTAGCAATGTGCATGAAGTTGAAAATGGCAACAGTAATCCTTACAGGAATATAGTTATGGATGCAATGAGAATAAGTGAAGGTAATGTCAGTGAATGTCCAATCATAGAAGAAGAACCTAATGTAGATGCAACAAGGTTTTTTGATCTGTTGAAAGATTCTAATGAACCATTATGGGATGGCTGCACGAACCATAGTAAATTATCGGTTGTAGCACAGGTTTTCACCATCAAGTTAGATCACGGGTTGAGTGAGGCCGATTATGACAAGATTATCGAATGGGCGAGAAGCATTTTACCTGAAGGGAAAAGCTGAAAAAGAACTTTTATGCTACAAAGTCCATGATGAAACCCCTCGGTTTAGGATACCAGAAAATTGACATATACCCTAACTTCTGCATGTTATACTACCTTGAAAATGCTGAGCTGACCGAGTGCATGACATGTGGGCATTCTCGTTACAAACCCAGAACCGGCAGGGGAAAGACTCTCGTGGCATATAAAAAAACTTAGATACTTCCCAATCACACCTAGACTGCAGAGGTTATTCATGTCACTAAGGATTGTTGGGCACATGACATGACACCAATCACATCATGCGGTTGATGGAGTAATAGTGCATCCTTCTAACGGTGAAGCATGGAAACACTTTAACAGTGTGCATCTCACTTTTCAGTTGAATCAAGGAACGTGCATCCTAGGTTGTGTACATACGAATTCAACCCATTCGGGTCATTTGTTGCTCCTTATTCTTGTTGGTCGGTCATACTAACAGTTTATAACTTACCATCAGGGATGTGTATGAGACCGGAGTTCATGTTTTTATCTATGGTCATACCAGGTCCGAGCAATCCGAGGTGGAATATAGATGTTTGTCTTTAACTGTTAATTAATGAGTTGACGTAGTTATGGTCCTCTAGAGCTTTGACTTATGATATCTCGAGGAAACAGAATTTTGTTATGAGAGCGGCTTTGATGTGAACTATCAATAATTTCCCAGCTTATGTAATGGTTTCTGGTTGGAGCATGCATGGAAAACTAGCATGTTCATATGTATGGAGAACAACAAGGCATTCACACTAACAAACGGGGGTAAAGCTTCTTTTTTTTACTATCACCATCGTTTCTTGTCACCGAATCACAGGTATAGAAAGAACGGAAAGGATTTCTTTGTTGGTAGAGTTAAAAAGGATGTTGCACCCCCGCGTCTTTCTGGTGAAAAATTACATGATGTTGTGTCAGAGTACGGTGACATTGTGTTTGGTCTCTAATCAGGTAAGCAGAAGTTTCCTAGTTTTGGTTTGACCCATAATTGGGTAAAACGAAGTATCTTTTGAGAGCTTCCTTATTGGAAGACCAATCTTCTCCGCCATAACCTTGACGTCATGCACATTGAAAAGAATGTGTTTGAGAACATTTTCAACACCGTCATGGATATGAAGGGGAAGACAAAGGACAACATCAGGGCTAGATTGGATTTAGCGTTGTTCTATAACTGTAAAAATATGGAGTTGGTTTGTGATGGGTCACAGGTCACAAAACAAAGAGCACGCTTCGTGTTAGAGAAAAACACACAAGAGACCGGTCCAGTATAGATGGATGTATACATTCGAGAGGTTAGATATTACAGTTGCTATGTAATTCATAATTAAACATTTTTTTTAATTGATAATTTTTGTTTAATTCTATATATGCAGGTACTTGTTCAATCTTAAAAAAAAAAAAAAGTTAAGAACAAGGCGTATGTTGAGGCATTAATATGTAAGGCCTATATTGTTAAGGAGATCTTAACATTTATCTCATACTATTTCGAACCTCATTTGAGAACGAGGATCAACGGTGTTCCACGGCATGATGATGGTGGTGAAGTGCCTTCAAGTGGGAACTTGTCAATATTCCCCAATCCTGAACGACCCATGCCTAAAAATGTCATAAGGGGAAGATATTTGTCTGAAATAGAGTTCAGACAAGCACACAATTATGTCTCATTTAACTGTGATGAGCTGAGATCTTTTATTAAGTAAGTAAATGTTCTACTTAAACTTTGTCAAGAGTGTACTATTTATATATTGTGATAGCATAAACTCATATAATTTGGAACAACATTGCACGCAACATCGACGATACTTACTGTCTAATAACTCATAGCTGACTGAATCCCAAATCTTTCAATTATAAGATGAATAATTTTCCATGTGGTTTAGAACATATGTAAGTCCTATCACAAACTCATTATCTCTTGCAAGGTAATTAACTATACATCAATATTGCAGAATATTCGTTTATTGATTATTGTTGTATTTGATATACAAGGTTTATCAAATGGGAGGTAGTGCTGCTATTTCATTGTTTTTACTAAGCTTGGGCCCTGAATGAAAAGTCAAGTGTTATAACAGGTATTTTGTCAATGGATATGTCTTTCATACTGAAGAATACGGGCATGGAAGAAAGACATACAACAGCGATGTTTGTATTAAGGGATCGACTTCTAGTGAGTTTGAAGTTGACTACTATGGTAGATTAGAAGAGGTCATCGAACTGCAATATTATAGCGAGAAAAATAGAGTGTTTTTCTTCAAATGCTATTGGTATGACACAACTGACAGAGGAATCAGAGTAGATCCTCACTATGGTCTTGTTGAAATCAACTCAAAAGCTAGGCTCTGCAATGTAAACAATGTCTTTGTTTTCACAAAGCAATGCCAACAAGTTTATTACACATACACCCCTTCCTTTAGAAAGGACCGATCAAGAGTTGATTGGTTATTCGTTTTAAAAACAAAACCCAGGGGTCGTGTCGAGGTTGTTCAGGATGAGAACGAAGACACAAGAGTGATAGATGAAGTCTTTCAAGCTAGTGAGTTGGTTGGACCATACCGAGTTGCTCCTTCGATTGACTTAGAAGAAAATTCAATTTTTCGTGTTTTTGATGATAGTCTTGTTGATGTTGACGCAGAGGAGTTGAATGTTGTTTTGAGCTCTAGTGGACTAGATAATGTTGATGAAGAAGATGATAACCACATTGAAGAGTATGATGATGCTGATAACAATTCAATTTAGGATGAAAACGAAAATTCTGACGAAATATGCTGTAAAGCTTTTTTTTATAATGTAATATGATGGATGATATTTTGGAACATGAAATATTTATTTTATAATTTTTTGCTCTTGTTATTGTGTTATTCGTGTTGTAAGATTGCAATTTAAGCGTTTGTGCAGGAGGATAGACAGGCAATACAAACAAAACATGCAAAAGCTTGACAACAACACCGACGGATAGACTGACGAATTGTGTCCCGTCGATATTTTATCGAGAGTTGCAAAAAAATTACAGCCCCTGCCACAATCACAGACAGATTTCCCAACGACATCACTGACAGATGGTGCACATTCCAAGGCATGCGACTGTCAGACTGCCTGGTAGATCGGCACCTTTTACAACGGAATCACCGACGAACGCGGCAAATCCAAGGCGCGCATGATCTGACACACAATTGCCAACGGATTTGCCGACGGACTTCGAAAAATTTGGAGGGATTTTCAAAATTGTGGTGCGAAAATCAATTAAATATCGACAGACATTACCAATGGAATTTAATGCCACCGCCCAAAACAAATATTATTCTAATTTCTGTCGGTAATTCCGTTGGAAAAATTGTAGTATAAAACCCATCCCCCCCCCCCCTCCGGGTTCATTTTTTCTCTGTTCCTCATTTCATCTTCTCTTCTCCTCTCCGTTTGTGTTTTGTTTTTACAAGAATTGGTGCGAATATTTATTGTTTTGATTGTAGTTTTCAACATATTAAAAGGTATGTATTCTCCTTTCTTTATCTTTGTATTTTTTTTTCTTTTTTATTTTAATTATGATTATTTTGTGGTGTTCTTTGTTTTGTGTATTGTTTATAGATAAAATCTTTAAATCAACACACTATTAAGGTAAACATTTTTCATTCCTAAAGTCTTTAGTTTTTTCTTTTTATTTGTTAAATTTATTTTATTGTTTGTATTGCCATAAAAATTGAAAATTTTGTTAAATTTGAATTGTTATTGTTGAATTTACCTTTAAAATGTTAATTGAAATATAGAATTAAATTTAATTTGTTTATCTTAATTTTATTATATTATTGTTTGTTATGTTTTTTATTATTTTGATTAATTTTAATTGTTATTTATGAATTTGTGTAGATGTTAGTTGAAAATATATAGATGTTGAATTTCGATAGATGTTAGGTTGTATAGAGTTGATTTTGCAATATTTATGTAATTATCAATATTTATAGGTATGAAAACTGTGGATAGTCTCTAATATAGAGGAGGTGCTGGTGAATTTGTTTTAAATAATTGAATTTAATTTTTTAATTATTCGTATAAATTTGTGTAGATGTGTTAAATGAAAATTTAATTTTTTTATTGTTTGCATTGTAATAATTATTTGATAATTTAGGCTCTTCTAATTGTTGTTGTTGAATTTTCCATAGAAATGGTAATTAGAAATGAAGAATTAAATTTCATTGTTTTATCTCAATTTTATTCTATTATTGATTGTTATGTTTTTTATTATTTCCATTAATTTTAATTGTCATTTATGGATTTCTATAGATGTTAGTTCAAAATATATAGATGTTGAATTTCTATAGATGTTAGGTTGTATATAAGATTTTCCAATGGAGTCAATTGGTTTATGGTTATTGTAAAGATTTGCAGGTTTGAAAACTATGGGTAGTATCTAGTATAGGAGAAGTGTTGCCAAAAAATTTTAAAATAATCAAATTTAATTATGTAATTATTCGTATAAATTTGTATAGATGCGTAGAATGAAATCTACAGCACGTCGTCAGCAGACGGTTGCAGCTAGTTCTTCTAGCAGCGAGGAGGACTTATCCTTAGGTGCTGATCACAACGAGGCATCTGCACCAACTTGTGATGCTGCCTCTTCTAGCGCGGTTTCACAGCGTAGAGGCGGTGTGCCTTCACAGCGAAGTCAATTCACCTGCAAGTGCTAGGCACAATGAAAGGATGACCTTTCAATGTCAGTTTGTTTAGGTTTTAGTTTTTTTTATATACTTATAACATAATTTATGAACAACTAATTAATATTTTATTAATTTTATTTAATTTCAGGTTCACAAACATTGAGGCTGCCCGTACAATAACATCGGTGTTTAAATCATCGATGGAGATTTCATTGTTTCAATGGAGTCAGGTTTCCAGACATCCTGAGTGGAGACCTAATATCGATGCATGGTTTCGATGATTTCAGGTAGGTGTTAACTTTTAATTTCCAGGTTATTTTTTATAAATTATTTTTATAATTTTATATCTTGCACTATTTTTATTTTAAATGAATTATTTATATACACAGCATAAATTTGAGTGGGATAGCGCGGACAACAATATTGTGAGGAGGGTATGGGAGAATCACGCAGCAACTAGGTAACATCGAAAATAATATTTATTTTTGTTTTATAATTTTATGTTCTAAATTCTAATTTTTTATTATGGAAGTAGGTTGCGTGATTTTTGGTATGACACACAGAAAAAAAACAAAAAGATATGCGAGAGATAACGGTCTTGAAGGATGGAATGAGGTGGCGGTTTGGCGGGAATTCAAACCGCCATTCATCTCAGGGGATATATGGACGGCATATATTACTTTAAACAAAATATATCGTTAATTAATTTTTTGTTGCTTATAAATATATTTAACTTGCAACCTTTTTTTTCTTACAGGCTACACTTCTTGGATGTGAGTTGAGCCCAATGGAGCTGTTTGTACAGACGTACGTGCGGAGTCAAGACCGCTAAAAGGGGGTGCAACAGTTCATGGACAACCGTGCTCAACACTTCATGGTATGTTCGGTCAATCATTTTATTTTGTAAGTTATTATTTTTTAAAATTGAATATGATGATTTTAAAAAAAAATTCAGGAGACCTATAATAGCCGGTTGAGGGAGAGATATGGGGACGATCCTTCGACCCATTCGGATTTCAATCCGGATTTATGGATGGAGGTAGGATCGTCTGCTGGAACCAATAAAAATCGGGTCTACGGGCTCTCCAACACTACAGCCGAAAACTTGCGGTCGGCCCGTAGTGTTTCAACAATTGAGAGCTCTCAATCAGTATCGAACACCCAGTCTGATTAGGTCATGGCCTTGAAACAATAATATGAACGACTATCGACGGAATATGATCAGCTTCGTTAAATGGTCATGGAGATTAGATCAAGGATGGGTGATGATACATGTAGAGCCTCTTTTTGGTCATACGGTACCGGGAACAACCAGTCTCCTCCTCTTCCTTCTCCTCCAGCTCCGTCGTTATTCTAGTTTAATTTTGTTTTTGAAACACATTAAATTTGTAATGAATATTTGGATGAATATTATTTAACATTATTTTTATATTTTTAATGTTTAATACAATTTTATTTGGTTATTTATTTGGTTAATTAGTTTTTTTTACTATTAATAAATAAGTTTTTTAAAAATATTTTAAATAAATACCGACGGATTTACAGACGAAACCATTACGTCGGTATTTTACCGAGAGTTGCAAAAAAATTACCACCCATGCCACAATCACCAATGGATATATTTCGTCGGTCTTTACCGTCGGTATTTGACAAAGAGTTCTAAAATATTTACCACACATGCCACAAACACCGATGGTCATTCCATCGGTGATTACCGTTGAAAATACAAATGGAATAATTCCTTCAGTAAAGTTCTTTCGGGAAAAAAAATTTGGCGCGCTTCGCTGTCTGTAAGACCGTCAGTGGTCCCTCGGTGTTTGGATTTTTTTTATTTCTGACAGAATTAGCGACGGAACAGGAAATTACCGACGATCAATATTCCGACGGACAGATTCTGTCGGTAAGGCCGTCGGTAACATTTTACCGACAAATTGCGTGCCTTACATCGAAGAAATGAATCCATCGGTAAAACTGTTTAATGGTATAGTGAGGTCAATCTTGTCGCGAAGAAATAAAAACCAAGCTCTGGGAAGCAACTTAGTAAGAAGATATGTAAGGTGATCAATGGAGGATAAATGAGCAACTCGGAGAATTCCACTTCAGACCTAATCACGAATGAAATGGAAGTCTATAGCAACTGAGTTGCCCCAACATTGTCACAGTAAATGACTGTGCAAGTAGGTAGTGGGATACCAAGATCACATAGCAAGAGGACACCCAATTAGTTCAGCAGTTGTATTTGCAATAGACCAATATTCTGCTTCAATGAAATAACGAGCAATGATTTTCTGCATTTCAAAGCTCGAAGAGATTGGATTGTGACCAACATATACAATATAGGCACCTGTGGAAGAGAAGTGGTCTAGGTCATCAGCCCAATCAGCATCAGAGTAGGCATGTAAGACATCAGAAAATGCATGCAAGGATAGAGGAGAGTCATAGTAAAGCTGAAGGCCATGATCAGGAGTACCACACAGATAACGAAGGAAACGCTTAACAAGTGTCTAGTGCTTAGTTGTGGGCTTGTGCATAAATTGAGAGAGCTTATTGACAACAAAAGCTATGTCAAGTCTTGTGAGAAGCAGACATTAGAGACTTCCCATAACTGATCGAAATTCTATGGGATCAGATATTCATTTCCTAAACACAGTGAGAGTGTTGTACCTGATGGAAGAGGAGTTTTGAATAGGTTTAGCTTCAAACATGTGAGTACGGCTAAGAAGATCAAGTAAACATCGACGTTGAAAAAATCAGGAATCCTTGTGTGTTGGGAACAATTTCAATTCCAAGAAAATAAGAAAGTTTTCCAAGATCTTTTAGAGAGAAATGGTTAGCTAGCAGACCAATAAACCGATTCACCAAGTTTTCATCATCCCTAGTAACAATGAGATCGTCAACATAAACTAGTAAATAGACAAGATGTCTACCATATTTAAGGACAAAAAGTAATGTATCAGATTAGGAGTTTTTGAACCCTGAATGAAGAAGAAATGATCTGAGTTCATGATACCACACTCGAGAAGCCTGCTTTAGGCCATAAATAGCTTTCTATAGCTTACAACCATGTGATGAGAAGTCTTTATCAATGAAACCTGGTGGTTGATACATATTAAGAGTACCTTGCAGGAAAGCGTTATTAACATCAAGTTGACGAAGTGTCCTCCCACAACTTACTGCAATACTAAGGACAAGTCTAATGGTGGTAGGCTTGATTACCAGACTGAAGATATCATAGTAATCAACTCCTAGGTGTTGATGAAAACCTTTGGCAACCAAACGAGCCTTATGCCTAGTAATAGAGCCATGAAAATTTCGTTTAGTGCGGAAAATCCATTTATAACCCACAACATTTTGACTGGGATTGGAAGTTAGTAGTTTCCATGTTCCACTCCAAACAAGAGCATTATATTCTTCAGACATGGCCTTACGCCATTTTGGATCTCTAAGAGCTTGGGCTTATGTGGTGGGTTCAAGATCAAGAGGTTTGGATAATTGGGTGTGAAGATTTAGTTATTAAAGAGGTTTGCGAATGTTATTTTTGGCCCTTGCTTGCATGGGATGATTCGGTTGGGTAGCAGTTGGCAGGGGATTTGTGGCAGTCATTTGATGTGTTTGGTTTTGGGTATTGGCTATGTTAAGATGAGAAGGGTTACGTATAGGGGCTGTAGTGTGTGATTGTGTTGGAGCTTCACATTGGAGTTGCTATTGAGGAAGAACTTCAGGTGGTGGTATGAGTGCGGAGGTGACAGTGTTGAGTTTAATTATTGGTGGTATCCAAGTAAAAAGTGTGGTTGATTCTGGTCATAGAGCTTGTGTAAGAGAGGATTTAAAAGGAAAGACTGTTTCAACAAACCTAACATGCCTAGAAACAAAAATCTTTAATGTTGATGGATCATAGCAAAGATAGGCATTTTGAGTTAGAGAGTATCCGAGAAAAACAAATGGCTTGGAATAAGAGTCCAGTTTATGACAAGTATAGCTAGGGGCGAAGCCAAGGATAACATTGACAACAAAAAAACCTTGAGTTTTGAGTAATTAGAAGGAGTACCAAAAACTTTTTCGTAAGGGGAAAAGAGATTTAATGTTTAAGTTGGCATTAATTAAGTAGACAGTTGTAGTAGTAAAGGCATTAGACCAATGACTTAAAGGAATGGAAGCATAAGAGAGAAGGGTGAGACCCATTTTAACAATGTGGAGATGACGCCATTTCAAAAAGTCATTGTGTTCAGGTGTGTAAGGTGGAAATAGTAAGATGAGATATACCATGAAAAGCAAGAAAATTAGCTTGATGCTCTGATTGAAGTGTTTTTCTGTAATGGCTTGGAATCTAATGAATATGGCTTTTACCCATCTACAATGTATCATTTCTATTTTAATTAACAAAAATTAAACACAAAATAAGATTTATACAAGTTTTAAATCCATATAACTTTTATTTAAATCGAAGGATCCCACTTAAACTTTTGAGTAAGAAGTTTTTTTGACACCTGGCCTAAAACTGATAATTACCCTAAACCCACACCATCATTCCCACTTAAACTTTTGGGTAAGAAGAAATGATGAAACCCTGCCCCCATTGCATTGTTCAAAGTCGTATGCTTTTTCAAACAAAATGCACTTGAAAAAGTACTAGGAATGCAAATACCAAACGGTGCCGCCTATATTGTCCGCATCATCTATCAATCAAGTAACTGAATTTCATTAACGCAATTGAAACATAGAGCCACTATTTCTTCTTGACAACATTATTGCAGGCCATTGGGTACAAAACATAACAAAAAAGAACGCAATTACTTTTCCTGGAGATCACTTCCAAATACATCTTGCGTATAATTCAGCTCTGGAATCTCATGGAAAAAATTATATGAAAGAGTACGGATTCTAAAATGCATTGAGACTTTCCTACAAAGCATATGGGCAGGCCACCAGAAAACAACAAACTGCATGGTATAAAAAGAAACAAAGGTTGCTGGCAAACTTGTCTCCCATTGCATCACAACGCATAGACAGAGAAGCTAAGCAGTAACTCTTGACCGGCCTTTTGCTATTCTCCGAGCAATTACTCTCCGACCACCCTTGGTTGCCTTGCTGTATTGCATAAATCATGATTCAAGTCTAATTAGTTCAACAAGTTCATTTAACAAACATGTGCATGAAGAAAATAAAAAAACAGTATCAGTCCAAAAGGGGACAGGTGATACATGCTTGGCAGCTAGACCTTAAAGTAATGCACTCTTTATGGTTTAACTAACCTAAAAAATATTTGCAACGAGGGAAGTCAAGTTTGTTCTTCACCCCACACGATGAGCAATAAATATAGAATCAGAGATAAGTAGAGTTCAGTGGGGTCAACCGAACCCCTTATGCTTTTTTTTTTAAGAAAAAAAAAGAATTATACATCATAAAAACGTATTTTCTTAGTCTTGTACCAAATCAACCAAAGTAATAGATGTGGTCATTTTTGTATTTTTCTAAAACTAAGCCAAGCAGTTGAGCATAGCATGTTGTTAACTAAATGCTAAATGTTTGCAGAGATGACTAAAGATTTACTTAAGCATGTCAATTATAAGTTTTACACCATTACTCAACCCTTCTTAAATCCAAGAGCACATAAAATAAAACTGCTTTTACAATTTATCGATATTTATCCTTGGGATGAATATGAAATCCAGCTGTTATTTTTTACACTCATATTCAAGTCATGCTTTCCCCTTTCCCATATTCTGATGAATATGCACTCCAAATCACACCCAATCAAATGTAAATAGTTGAATTTTCCTAATAGAAGAAAAACAGTGTGTTTCCATCGAAATCAAACCATAGCCTCAGCTAATCAAATTTCTCTACCCAAAAAGTTGAATGATGTTAGCAGTGTCTTCCTAGGTTCTCTAATTCTAATAGAAAATGGATTACAAAGCTAGAGACAGAAAGAGAGAGACCGTGCAAAGAACCCGTGTTTTCTCTTGCGCCTGATGACACTAGGCTGGTATGTCCTCTTAGGAAACAAGAGCATGGGCTCAGTAGATGAATCTCCTGCAAAACATGCACAAGTCAGAGCAGTTACAGCAAAGGGAAGGCCGGATTTTTATCAAGAGAGAAACAGAAGCAAGAGAGAGAAATTGTGGCATATTATCAAACATTTGGCAGGCATCTAGAAAGTAAAGTTATTTCTTGAAGAGGAAAAGAACCCATAAATCAGAAAAGCATAATAAATCAGTAAAGTACCGTCGGGCAAGAAGAATTCGAGAGAGGGGAGACCGGAAGGATGCAAGAAGTCTTGATTGGCAACTGCAAGTTTAGTGATTGAGAGGAAGTCGGTTTGCTGGAAGTTGGAGACAGAAGAAGGGAAAAGGTGAGGAGTTAGTGCTTGGTGAGTGGAGATTGCGTTTTGATGGAAAATTGGGTTCTTCGATATAATCAATCTGTTCATTAGGGATGCTCCTGCTCGAATTAAGTTTTTGGTCGCCATTTTCCTTTCTTCCTACCGGAGAGGGAGAGACACAGATGCCTGCTTGTTCGGCTTCACCACTCAACTAAACCCTAAGGGAAAATGGTGTGAGATTTGCTGTTCTTGTGGTCATTTAGCCCAATGGACCTCTTTTTGTGTCACTATTTCTTATCTTTGGGCCTACTACCAGTCCCTCATTTTTTCAACACTTTTCTCTCCATTTGCCATTGACTTTAAAATTAACATTTACATTAATAATAAAAATAAATAAATAAATAAAATTAAAAAAGTGTGACTAATTCACATTAACTACACTCATAAAACACTATAATACTATTTTATGTTTTTTTTTAATTTTTTCTTCAATTTCATCATTTAATATTAATTTTTTTAGGAATTTTGTTTTGGATTTTTTAAATTTTTTTAATTATTAGGTTATATATCGATCTCATGGATTTAGTTTTTTTATCTGATTTCAACTTTTAATATTAGATTTGTTAAAAGTGGAGTTTTGTAAAAAAAAATTAATTTTTTTTTATAAATTTATCTCGATCTCAAGACTCAGGATGCGGGTTTAATAAATCAACCTTTCATAAAGTTTTTTTTATTTTCTAAATCCTGGTTATATATATAGATGTAACACTATTAGAATAGTATTTTGTGTTTTTTTACTTTTTTTTAGGTCTTTTTTCAATACTAACCTTCAACAACTCCATCCTCTTCTTTTTTCTAGTTTTTTTTTTAATTTTATCTTTTAATATTAAGTTGTTTTGGGAATTGTATTTCTTAATTTTTTTCATTTTTAAATTGTTGGGTTATATACTAGTCTTATGAATTTAGTTTTTTTTTTCTAATTTCAACCTTCAACATTAGATCTATTAGAAATGGGGTTTTGTAATTTTTATTTATTTTTTATTATGAATTTATCTTAATTTCAAGATCTTAATTGTGAGTTCAACAAGTCAACCCTTTATAATTTGTTTTTTTATTTTATAACTATTGAGTTATATATCAGTTTTATGGATTTAGTTTTTTTTTCCAATTTCAACCTTTAACATTAAATCTTTTGATAGTGGAGTTTCGTAAAAAAAATATTTGCTTTTTAAGAACTTATCATGATTTCATGACTCAAGTCATGGGTTTAACAGATCAACTCGGGTTGACTCAAACTGTTTTTTTAGCCATTTTTTAATTTATTTATTTTTATTTTCATTCTTCAATATTGTAATACGGATCAACCCACAAACACCATCAATGATCTATTACATGTTCTAATTGATCCAATCACAAGTTTAAGACAAAAGCATTGAAAGAGGCAGTAAATGATCTTGTTACAAAGGTTTTGGCTAAGGCTGATTTTAAAGATCCTTTGGAGCATCAAGAAGAGGTTCTAATCCATTTAATCTAAGTTTAAGAAGGGCTCAATCCATGTTCAACATGAGCCTGATATGTTAGGCCCTATGAGAGCCTTGTTTAGTCAAGATTTCCTAATGTTATAAGGATCCCAAGTTAGCAATATTCTCCAATTAATTCAAGGAAGAATTTAGCGAGGCTTGATTCCTAAGCTAGAAAGTAAACTAATAAGGCAATAACAAAAGAAAATATTTGTATTTATTATTCTCCAAATATTACAAGGAAACTTAGCTCTACAAGAAAAAATAAGAGGCGACAAAATTAATTCCACTCTTAGATCAGATTCTCCTAGTCTATTTAGGACATCTAGAGGTGGCAACTCTTTCTAGAGTCACAAGGAAGGTTTATTTAGACTATAATACCTTATTAAGCTAAGGAAATTAGCCATATCTCTTTATTTCTCTTAGGTTATTTACGGCAACATAAAGAACCTTAATTTTAATTTTAATTTTTAAATGTTTTGGATTTGTTTAAAATTATTTGGGTTTATTCAATTAAGTTTTGGGTCTAGTTATAAGTGTGCTTCACATTAGCCCCCATATTAGGTAAGTGGGTTCAAATCAGCCTACTATAGTAGATCCATTAGGGTATTTTTGCTTGGAGTGTAAAAACTCTTTGTAAAACACTTTTTATTCAGTTTTATGATAAAATATTGTTGTTGAATTATTGTTCTTGAGTGTTGGGAGGATGTCTTGTTGGTTCTCTAAAGAACTGAAATTAACTTATCAAAGATTAACTAGTTTTGTGACGTCTTTTTTATATTTATTGTTCGTGAATTAGTATTTGTAAGGTGGGGGTTTTTATTTCAATAGCAGCCTTGGGATATGTTTTCATTGTGTCACATTCCTATCAGACTTATTTCAGCTTTTCGGGATTCATTGTCAATCTTGATGTGAGTTACATGACCACGTGATCACAAGGCTTGCATCACATTGGGCTGGTTGGAAATTATTCTTATTTTTTTTATTTGTTTTCTACGAGGTTATCCCTACCCCATGACCTGAGCCACAGGTTTGATGGATTGACTTGGTTTTTTTATCATTTTTAATTGATTTTTTCTCACTTTGACCTTCCAACAACCCAATCTTCTTTTTTTTTTTGTTTCTTTTCTTGATTTCAACCTTCAGCATTGGATTTATTGGAAAAGTAGCTTCATAATTTTTTTATTTGTTTTTTATGAAGTCATCGTGGTCTCATGAGTTAGGTCATAAGTTTAACAAATTAGCTCGAGTTGACCTGTTTTTTTTTATCAATTTTTTTATTTCATCCTTTAATATTGGATTGATTTTAAATTGGGCTTTGTATTTTTTTTTTTATATAGAGTTATCCTGGTCTCATGATCTGAATCGTAAGTTTGATAAGTTGATTTATGTCATTTTTTTTATCTTTTTTTAATTTAATATTTTTTTTCATTTTTATCCTTCAATATTGGGTTGATTAGAATTTAGCCTTCATAATTTATTTTGATTTTTTTTTATAAAGTTATTATACTCTCATGTCTCGGGTCTCAAATTTAACAGGTTAGTCTGGATCGATCTAATATGTTAACGTCTCAATATTTTTTTAAAAAAATATCATCCTATAAGCCACTATATCAATATTTAAAAAATATTTTGTCTAATATGCATCATATTTTAAGTTCATGATTAGTTTTTTTTATTAAAAAACACGTTATTAAAATATTTTTTTATGTTAAAAAAATTGATTTGACTTACAATGTAATACGGGTCAATAATCTAGTATGATATCAATAAGTAGCATTTGGTTTATGTCTTGAAACAAATTAAATGAGACAAAACAATACAAAAAAGATGATAAGACAGGATATAAGATGAAAATCAAATTATGTATGATAATTATATACAAGATGAGATAAGATAAGATAGAATTGATGTTTTCATATTCTATATAAGACTTAGTTTATATTAGAAGTTGCTATATGATTGTGGTTATCCATGCTTTACGACAGCCGCGAGTGTTTGATTTAAGAGTTGTGGATAATATCAGAAACCACAAACTAGAAAGCTTGAAAAGTTGGAAACACTTCAGAAGGTAGCTTTTGAATTTTCAGTATTGGATGGAAGTTCAAAACCAGTTTTCGATTGAAAATGACAGTAAATTTCTTGTGAATTCTTCAGTTTTATGATGGATGAGGTCGCTTGATTTGCCCCTTGCCCGAAACTAGAAAGATAAATATTTATTTGTCTAATTAGTACAAGACTATCGCACCCTAAACCCAAAAAAATAAAAAATAAAAAATTCGTTGCAGTGATTGGTTGTGCTCTCGCAGTGCCAAGGAAAATCATGCAAGTTTAGCTGTTCCAATTGGTGACAAGTGTGTTTGCAGCTCAAGAACAAAAAATGGAAGTGCAAATTTCTGAAACAAGGCAGACATAAATCTCAAAGTCTGAACACAATCAGAAGCTAAGCCATATTTCAGAAGGAAGATGCCACAGATGGTGTGCTTGCAGAAGCAGAATCATTGCAGCAGCAGCAGCAATAACAACAACAAAGAATCCAATCATTTGCAATATCACCCTCTAATGTCACAATCACAAAGCAGCTTTGAGAAATAAATAGAAGATACAAATCCGGAAATCACAATTAGTGGAAAAGACAAGGTCATGTAATTAAGACCTGGCCATTTTAAATTACATTTCTTTTAACAACTACAAATGCAAACCACCCAACCCCACCAAAAAAGAAAGGTAATTAAAGAAAAAGAAATACAATAATGTGATTGATCACTAATTAACACAATGGCGCCTGCAAAAGTATACAAGATAATGGACTAGATGAATGGGGAGAGGAGGCTTTTATTGGTCAACATGAAGCGTGGAAGAGATCCAATCTGAGGCTGCTAAGTGAGCATCCTCTTCGATAGAAAGTGATAGGGGAGTTATTGCAACCTGGTGTTCCGATGGAAAATAAAGACAGTAAGCAGCCCTACTAAAACCCAAAGCAATCAAAGTTCTGCAAGTTTTAATAGTTAGATTAGAAGTTAAGAGAATTTTGAACAGAATTTATTAGCCTTCCCATAGACAATTTAAGGCCCAGAGATTTTGTTAGTCTGCACAAGCCCTCAACTCTAGTACAGGCACAGTGGCAGTTCACCAGGTTTGGTGTTAGGATATAATGCTAATGGTGAGCCATCATTTATGAAAAAATAAAAGTAAGAGCCATACAAATCATAACTTTTGTTATGATGATGGCTCCCAATGCCTTATGAGCATTCCGACTGATACTTGCACAGTTTCTAGATGAACAACTGACGCATATCATCAATGTGGAAAATACAATGTTATGACTTACAAATCCATTTTCGAGTGCTCTAAAATCCAGATCCTCATCTGTATCCTCCTGCTCCTTGTCCAGAAACTGAAAAATACATTAAATCAGTGCTTAGTTCTCCTTCCATAGAGCAAAAAAGGAAGGGCAAAAAAGACAAGTCATGAAAGCAAACAAGAGCACAACATGAAAACAAGGACAATTTGGTCGAAGCCAAAAACATAATAGAAATAGAACATCAAGAAAATATCCAATGCAAAGTCCATTTTCAAAACACAACCACATTCATGCACTGAAATCTAGTTGTAATTTTAGTTAGCATTGACTATACTGAATTCCAATGCTAAATTTATTTCTTCAAAGTTCCTAAATTCTAGCTTTAATAAGCCATTAAAGATCATTCTTGTCACAATTAAAACCAATCAAAATTGTTCCTGAAAGCATGTCAGTAGTGAGGATTTTCTTTACCTCCATTCGAAAATACTTTTTCACCCGGTTGCTATCAGATTTTCCAGCAGCCCCAACTGATTCAATCTCTACCATGTTCTTCCTTTGTGTGGTCAGACGGCGAGCTGCACCCTGAGATAATACAGTTCCATTAACAAAAACAGGAAACTGCATGGCAAAGCTCTTTTTGAAAGAAATTACAAAGAAAGAAAAAATGACAATCAGTTCTTTTGCAATAGAAACTCACAGCAGCAGAAGCATCTCTACTAAGCTGTGCAAGCTGTAGGCCAAGACTTTGTTGATTAGACATGAAATGTCCAGCCGAAGGATGCCGATTAGCTGAAACAGCTCGCCAGCTAGGTGAGGATCTCCACATACTTCTCCTAGTTAGTTTGAAGCCCTGCCAAGGAAAAAATTGGGGTCGGGGTGAGAGAGTGGATCAGCTACAGATATATTTGACAGCACTTATTTCCAAGAAAAACCATTGTAAGAGTTAAAGAATCTAGTTCTGCTACTCCAACAGAGCAGGTGAGTGAGCAGAGAGAGGGACAGGGGCACCACAGCCTCTTATTTAGTACAATGTTTTGAATGCATGTTAAGAATACTCGATGTTGCCCTTGCCAAATACAAACCTTTTCCTACAAAGTTCTACATTCCAACATGAACTAATTTTCTTCACTGCTCAACAAAGTTATTAGATAAACATACCCTCCATGTTCCAAAGTTCCTGTATGGATATTGTCAACATGCTTGTATTCAGTGAAAAGTTATTCATGCATTTCAAGGGTATGGCATCTGACATAGCAGGATGAAACTTCTACCATGTATTCAACTAAGGGTAGAAGTTGTAGAAGCTATACATCATAAAACACCACCCCACTGATGGGAGAATCTTTTATGTTTTTTCTTTTTCAGGACACTATTAAATGGCTCACCGGAAAACCATGATTAATGTTCCAATAAACACTATTAAAACTCTCAGATCCTGATCATAATTAAGGAATATTTTGTGCCCTTGGCCTTACTGCTTGGATGACAGATAATTCCTCCAGAATCAACCACAAATTGACAGCAGGGGGGAAAAAAAGATCTTAAAACCATCCTACATACTCTTCAAGAACATTTATAAGAAGTAGAAATTTTGCAGTCATTACCAGGTTCTAAATAATAGCAACTCAACAAATGAAATAGAAACGGCTTAGATATAAAAAATGGAGTTTATGTGATAATCTAGGAAGATCAGCATGTTGATAAAGCAAACCCATTTATGCAACTTTGAAGCAGTGGCCAAGCTAGGACACTATGATGGTGAGTTTCTAAATCTATCACTATTTATAACTCACTGGTGAAAGCACGTCTCCCATTGATATTCAAAATGCATCATTATATGCAAATGCATGCTATCATTTTTTGTGGTCATTGAAAAACGTGTTAGCTTCTAAGTACCTTAGATAGTATCTACTGTGGGAAAACTTCTGCATCTATCCAAGCCTATCTCTTGTTAAAAGCCAATGAAATTTTGTTAAGGCAATGTCATACAATGATGTTAAGACCCCCCCCCCCCCCCCCCCCCTCAAAAAAAAAAAAAAAAAAACTTTTCATGTAAATACAGTTTCCAATCAAATACCGTCCATTCATAGAGGAAATATACCACCTATGGTCAATTAATTTGACAATGATCTACATTTACGTGCATATCGTCAATAGATAACAGGCAACATCTGTTCAGCAATGTCAGCAAAATACATAAGAGTGCTTACCTTGTTTGTAGATGGAGATGTGGGGATTTCAATATTCAGAGAGCAACTCTGTGGAAAACCCCCCTTTTCAATATCTCTGATGGCAGCATTTATTACTGGCAAACAGACAGCAACTGCATCCTTAAAATCACTATCTTGGCTTTCATCCTTCTTCCTATTGAAGATTACAACTCTAAAAAGTTATTTGAAAACTAGAAGAAGAGCAAACAGAAAGAAAAGAAAAACTTCTACTAACCAATTCAGTGATATTGATAGGGATGGGACACCACAAATTAATGCTTCTCTAGCTCCAGCAACAACACCCGAATAAAACCTGATGAGTTTTGCAAGTAATTGATGTATTTTATCCCACAGGCAAGGTTATACGAATTTGCTTAAAACAAAACCAAAAAGAAACAAAAAATAAAAATAAATAAAAAATAAAAGGCAAGGTTGTACACATTCACTAGTTGCCACTAACTACAAAGATTCCGTGAGAAAATTTAATCATCAACATCATTGACATGTTGTTTGAGAAGTTTTTCCTACATGAGCATGCTATTGGAATTTCAGCAGGATAATATAGAAATATTCCAAAGCACAGGAAGAGACTTACATATGATAGCCACAGTTTGATCCCCGATTAATTCCACTAATTACCTGAAAACAAAATGAACTATAAATTCTCAATAAATTCATCACAGATACAGGTATTATGCTATCGCAAGGTGAACAATAAGTGAATGCTAACCAGCAAAGGTTTTGACCATGAAAACAGTGCGCCAGACAATGCCAATGAGACACAATCCACTGGAGTCCCTGAGTAACAAATCCCATAAACAAAGCCTATTACTAAAACAAATACTACTAAGAGTGCAAAACACACATCACTTCACTATGAATCCAGTTGGTGGAAAAAAAATTCAATCAGTTCCAAAATACAGTCACGACTACAACCCTAGAAATGAAGTTAGAAAAAGCAAAAGCCCAGTCATTCCTAGAAAATCTTACAAAAAAATGCAAAACCAACACTCCTACATGTTAGTAAACCTTGAATTCTTAAACTGGAGGTGGCTCGGTTACTACAAATATACGATGCTCTTAACAATTAAAATTTTCAAATTTAGAGGCCAGAAACTGAGGAAAAATAAGATGCGTTCTACCTGAAATTTCATAAGCTACGGCACCATTAATTTCAGCAGAAGTTGCAGCAATTGTTTCTTGTAAAGTCACAGAATGACTGGATACCGATTTGTCCCTGACCAACCAATTCACAAACTAAAGAAATCAAAAAACATGACCCCAGGTTAAATACCAACAAAAAAAATAGTAAGAACAACCAATTAGCACATCAAAACAAAATTCAAAAAACCGAAGACAAATTCAGGCAGTAACTAAAAAACCAACACACCCAGGTAAGCAAACTAAACCAAATGGCATATAAATATTTAGAACAAATAAATGAAAAAAAAAGCATAAAAAACAGAACCCACATCCCCATGTGTGAAAATCTATGCTAAAAAAATCCCATCTTCCCATATACCCAAAACGAATTCAAATCCCATCATCACATCCTCCAAGCTTAAAAACTGAAGACAGCCCTTTATAAGCATATCAGTAACAAAAGTAAATAATAATAAAAAAAAGAAGCAAAACCATCAAAATCGAGGAAGTCAATGAGAAAAACCCACGATTGAGGAGCGCAAACATGGACATTACAGAGGCCTTCACGAACCAGAGCTTCAACAAGAAACAGAAGACCAGGAGAGTCAATCCCATCTCCATTAGTGACCAAAACAACAGGCTTTGAGTTATTGTTGTCTTCCTCTTCAGTGTTTTCAACACAAGCAGAAGTAGATGGCTCTGTTGATTGATCATTATCATCATTTGATGGGTCACTTCCTTTTTCTTCTCCTCCTCCTCCACCTTTTCTGCTCAACAGTACTTGTTGTAGATTGGAAACCAGGCCAGGAGGTAACATGTTGTTGTTCTTGACAGATGTCATTTGTTTGCAACAAAACACAAGACAGACACTTTCTTTTAAGATATTGGTCGGGAATCAAAACCCTAAAGACACAGGGAGATTGAGAGAGATGGGGAAGGAGGGTGAGGAAAAAAAAAAAAAAGAAGCAGGAAGAGCTGATAAGGAAAAAAAGGAGGGTAATTTATGGATAGACCGGGTCCGACGGAGAGAAAGAGACTGTCGTCGTCCATGTGGGGGAGACAAATTACTTTCTTTAAAGGAAAAAAAAAAGTTAATTAGTTGTTATTACATGACTAAAATGTTCTTCGGTTCCTAGCTTTTGAAGGTAATTATAACTTCAAATTGATGTGCATCCAAATCTATAATTTAGACCGCTTTGGATGCAATTGCATTGGTTTTTTAATTAAATTTTCAAAGTTTTATTTTTAATTAAATTCCTTTTATATTTGTTAATATGAAAAATAAATTTATTTTCATATATTTTTTTAATTATTTTAAATATATTTAGTTTTTAAAGATATTTTTCGGATTAATTTATATTTTTTTTATTTTTTGTATAGATAAAATTTATTTTTTAAAAATAAAAAATTTTTATTTTCATATAGTATCTCTAATACATGAAATTGTACATAAATTTTTTTTTCTTTTTTATTTTATTTAATGAATTTAATATGTATGTATTATATTATCGTTTGATTGAATAAAAAAATATTTTAATAAATAAATTTATCAAACACAATCAGATAAATATTTTTTATTGTAAAATAAAATATTTTGATTTGCAAATGTCTCTTGATTTTTCTAGTTCTAGTTATTGTTTATAATTTTTTTTATTAGCAAATATAATTTTTAATTTATTTAATCATATATATATATATATGTATAAAGTTTTTTATTTCCATAAAAATAAAATTATGTATAAAAACACATAAAAAAAATTGTGTATTATAAAGTTTTTTTATTAGAAAAAAACAAATGACTTGCGGCGAATCTGGAGTCTAATAATTAGTTGTTACTATAATGGAAACTGGCAATGGCATGATTAAAGGGTGAGAGAGAGAGAACGAAAGAGGGTCACGTTATGTGCTTGTCCGATACTTGGTTAATTAAAATTAATACAAGCGTTGTTGTCATAATTACAATCAGAAAAGGGAGTGTGTGATCTGATTTCGTGTCATGGTACTGTTACAACGCACCGTTTTAATGATGGGCTTCCGTGCCTGCCAGAAGCTCATCTGCTATATTCATTCATTTATTTTACGAAAATATTAATTTGAATTTTTTTTAGGAAAAACTGATTTATTATTATTATTATCTTTTGATTTTCATCAAATGGGTGTTATAAATATTGACAAAATAGAAGAATAGAGCATTGTGTTTTCATAATTCCATATTTTTCTGTTTGAAATTATGGTTGCGATTGCTTTTTAAAATATTTTTCACACATAAATGTATTAAAATAATATTTTTTTTATTTTTTAAAAAATATTTTTCATATCAGCACATTAAAATATCTAAAAACATCAAAAATATATTAATTTAAAAAAAAATTCAAAAACACCTTTGAAATATAAAAACAAATAATATCATGTATTGAGTTGGAGATTTGAAACATTCTCACAAATACATCTAACTATAAATAAATATATCATTTTATTAATTAAATGAAGAATAATCGTTTGCAACAACAGATTGGATGAACCTTGACTCTATCACTATAACAACCTTTTAAAGCTAATGTTTATAAAAATCCCAGTGATAATTTTACGAATAGTCATATTTTGCTCTATAAAATAGTTTTACAAATTCAACTCTACCTTCATTAAGATTAGATAATTTGATCCGACTTTACTCAATTATTAACAAATATCCTTTAACTATATTAAAGCTTATTGTGCTGGAGTATATTAGTTTACATTATTGATTATCAAATAGGTGATATATTATCTAATATATCCAAATAAAATGGGCCTAAAAAACCACTTAAAAAGACAAGGATCCAATAAAACCAAGGAGCATGGGCTTGGGCGTAGTAGCTCAAGCCTAGCTCCCAAGAAGCATGGGCTCAGACAACAAGCTAATTGGACATGTTGTCATGCCTAGCCTTGTTAGGGATGCTGTCACGCCTAGCTGGGGTTAGGCAGGCACCCCCAACACCTTCATAGGCTTGAGTCGTCATGCCCAAACACAACGTGTTAGGGTCCAAGCAATGTGTATGAACCCATTTTTCATCTCTTTAGAGCTCGGTCACCTTACTCAAGCCTAACACCCCTTTAGGATTTTTTTCTAGGACTCTACGCAGATCTCTCGGTATTTTACAATGATTTTATATGTATTATTTTGAGTAGAATATAATTCAAAATACCATAAGGGTAAAATTATACTTCATTCTCTTCTCTCCACAAAAAGACAAGATTAATGGACTATAAATACACCATGAATTCTTCAAACCAAATGTTCACAATCTCTTTCATTCTTAACACTTTCAACATACATATTTTTAGAGTCTATCTCTTTAAAATATCATCGTATTTTCTCTTTCTATAAAGTTACTGACTTAAGCATCTGAGAATTCCTACATCCATTAAAGGGGATCTTTTATAGGTACCAGTTACCAACCATCTAGATTTTCCATATCAAATCACCAGATACCTTAGCTAAAAAAGAATGAATCTGATTACTTGAACTAAGAAATTAATTGATTATCCATCACATCAGCCTTATTTCTAAGCATATTGGATTTTGAAACTCATCATTATCTTTTTTCTAAGCTAAGGCTAGCCCTTCTTCTACTTCTTGGTTTTTTATGAGGGGTTACCCCCCTCCCTTCTCCTCCCCCTCAATAAAAACACGTGATATTGCTTAAATCTATGTTTTACAATATAGATTTTGGAATGGTAGGGAATATTGCTCTTAGCTTGAAATAATCTTCCTTATGTTTCTCAAGTCACCACGGTCTAGAGAAGATGGATCTTAGATAATAATGTTATTTTGAAGTTGAGATTCTTATGTTTAAGCTGGTGTTATGGTTGAGTTCCATGGAAGAGGGTGTTATGGTTGAGTTCCATGGAAGAGGGAGTTTGTGGTTGGTTTTTTGTTTTTGGAGTCAAATATATCAAAGAACCAATTGAACTAAAAGAAATTGAATTATTAGGTAAAGATTTAGAAATAAATTTGTATTATTCTCTAACATGTATATTCAACGAAAGTCTTTTAAATTTAAAATTTGTAAGAAAAAATCATTATTACATTGTACTTATTTTATTAAATAGGGTAGAGGTTATGAGATTCGAACTATTAAACAATTGGTTATTTATCATTGCCATAACTTGATTTTTTTACTTTTTTTCTTAATTTTTGTGAAAAATCCAAAAAAGACAAAAAAATCCAAAAAAAAATATTTTTGATGTTGTTTTTTGCTTTAGTTTTTTTTTCAAAAAAATTAAAAAATAAAAAATTACTATTCCTCAAAAGTAGATTCATAAACTCAAATTATTCTTTTGACAAATTACTAAAATGATTTGAGATTTGGGACAAAATGCTCATTGTTGGGTATAATTTTTGGATTGTTTGGACATTAGTTTGGATTGATGTTGTTTGTTATTTGAGATGATTTGATAATTTATACTGGATTGTTAGTTTATTTTTTTAGGTTGTGATTGCTATTTAAACATTAAATATTAATGCATGAATTATGTTTGGATTTGTGTTAATTTGTTTGAATTAGTATGTGATTTGAATGAAGTTCGTGAAATTAATAAGATTCATGTGGATTTTTGGTGTTGCTCGGTTTTTAGTTAATGAACGATAATTCATCTTAAGTTAATATCATGTTTAAAATAGCTAAATAAAAAAAAATTATTTGCTTCTTTCCAAACACGGTCTTAGTTCAATTTTAATAAATTTTTAATTTTTTGAAGATCATCTTTTAATTAATTTTGAATTCTCTATTTTTTTTTACCCTTTCATATTTAATATTTTGAATTTTGACCTACACATGAGTTGTTTTTTCATTATTAAATAAATCAGTTTCCTTCCACACACAAAAATAATAAAAATCTTTCTTTAAAAAATAAAACTTTATTTTAAATTGCATAAGGTCAAGACTCTCAAAAATAAAATAAAAATCATATTTGCATAAATAATAAAAATAAAAAATACATGGCATGATTTATCTTTAAATACTAAAATTTAAGAAAAATAGTTTTGTTGATATCTTTACATGTATTTTTGGATTTAATCACCAGTGAAATAAATGAGAACTTGACCTACATTTCAAAAATAAAAAAAATATATATTTTGTTTATTCTAATATCAAGGATTACAAACTTATATGTACGATATATTCTCAATATTAAAAGCAAAATGCAAAAATATATTTTACTCTAAAATGATTAGGTTTGATCTATAAAGTTATGATCCACTTTACTATGATGGACTGACTTTAACCATTAGACAGACCGATGGTTAAAAAACATAACAATACCTTAGTTTGTATCAGACAAATAAACAATGCAGTTTACCTTAGGGAATATGTACTAAGGGTGATATGTCCTCTCTATACACATCCAGTCCCTTTTATTTAGTCCTTTTATCTAGACCTTAAGACCAGTTAGGGCTTCTAGTGATCAAAATACTAGATGGTGACTTCATCTCTTTTTTTAATGATAAAGGATAAGAATTCCTTGTCATTTTCTCTCATATTCCGGTGATCCTAGTCCGAGAGGACGTTTACCACAACACTTTATAAGTGCAACAGAATGACAACTCCATTGAGGATATCATGTGAATTAAGCTTTGCTTGCTTGTTTAATTGTTGTGTTTTATTTTTTGTTAGTCTATATTTTTTTATTCTTTTATGCTTTAATTTTTTATATTGCACATGTATTTTTATATTGAATATAGATTAATACCTCATGCATCACTTGCTTTAAATTTTTTTAGAGTACACAAAAGCTTCTAAACTAGATAAGGGATTAGTGGTTTGTCCTATGACTATGGGTTAGGGTTCAGATGCATGAAACACTCAACTCATATTTGAGTGTTTGCTTGGTAATGGTGAGCATACGTGCCTTAACCATTCCTCCTAACGCCTCTATGTTGTCTTTACAAAGATTGTTACTGAGTAGATCGGAGACTCTTTTGAGATCAGGTAGAAAATTTACCCATGCTCACTTAATTATTAGAGCCTATTCTTAGGCTGTATGTTCCATCAACAAATTGCATTAAAAAAAGCCCAACATGTAGTATCCTAAATTCTATAACTTTTAGGTGGCAAATAATCGTCACATAAATTTTACAAGAGTCTAGATTATTATAAATTGACTGAGATGAATATAAATTCTCTTGTCGGTGTAATAAAGCACGAAGGTCATTGCCACTCTTTGAAGGGCAAACCCATATTCAATGTGCCTTTTTTTTTCGCATGCAAATAATATTTATTAGCTTTGCAACATTATATGTTTTTCATTTGCAGAAAAAATATAGTCCCACCTCTAAACACCAACCTCTATCAAGATTTACAAGAAGAAAATAGAAGAGTCTAACTTGGATAAAAATAAGATAATTTCTTGAGAAATGAGATGATTTAGTTATATGATATGATAAGATAAATAATTCGATAAAAAACAAAAACCCCACTCATTGAAGCCAATTCTAAGAAACTCAATAGGAACATGCTCACTTGTCCCTTTTCACACCCTTATCAAAAAAATTGTTTCTTGGTTAATTAAAGTTTGCAAATTTTTAACACCCGATTCATGTTATCTTGCAATAACAGTCTCTATTTTTGCCATTTCATGTGGAACCGCAAAGTTTTTCATGTGCTTTGCTCCATGCATCACATTTTTTTCGTCTTACAGAATTTGTTCATGAAGCTCCAAATGTTTTTTTTTTCAACTGCGAACGTAGACATGTTGTGAAAATCAGATGCATTCTCGTAGGAAGCGTGTGAGCAACGAATCTAGTTGAAGCCTGCACTCAAATGTGCTGACTCGCTCTCCTATAAGAGATGGGTTCCACGTTGTGGAAGTATAGGCTCACAAGCTTCCTGGTTACGTGAAAAACAGTCAGGCCTTATCTTTGTCTATTTTCTTCAATTTAATGGCCTCCAATGTCAACCACAAGACCAGAACTTGGGTTATTTTTTAATGCTCTGTTTCTCTTCTTTTGAATTCAGCAACAAATTATAGTTTAAAGTTTCAAGAAATGCGGCCAGATTTTGGTCATTCAAGAAACCTCACTAGGAAGCATGTACCTTATTTATGTTGCTTTTCTTCTTCTAGTTCCCCCCAACTTCTGGGGTGTTTCTGAGGTTGAAATGAAATTAACCAATACCTGTAGTTTTCACATACATGAAATCACAAAAGAGAAAAGGTTTAAAAATGAATTTATGGCTTTCAGTCTTGGACTAGATTAATTTCTAAAATTATCTAACCTTATCCCAAGAGTTTACATGGAAAAGAAAAAAAAAAGAATGAATAGATAGGAGGAGAGTCCTATTGAACCATATATATTTGAATAAATTAAAAGCCCGTTTGTTTTTGCATTTTAAAAGCGTTTTTTAAAAAAATATTTTTTTCTTTACTTCAATTTTTTTGTATTTTTAGATCATTTTGATATGCTGATGTTAAAATAAAATTTTAAAAATAAAAAAAATATTATTTTGATGTATTTTCAAACAAAAAACACTTTGAAAAACAATCGTCATCGCAATATCAAACATGTTTTAAATCGATATTGTGAAGTAGTTTTAAAATTATCTAATTTTTTTTACTTGATACATAAATTAATAAAAAAAAGCACTAGATGTTGATTTATTCATATTAACATTATAATTATTATTATAAAAAACACTCACAGAAGCCCACACCATTGTAGAGCCAAACTTATTGTATGTGAATTTTGATAATGCAATTTTTTTTTCCTAAACCTTTTTTTTAATTATTTCTCTCTTATAGGACCAAATTGAAGGCCAATTTAAGTTTTATTTATTTATTTCACCATCACACCTTTTGAATTATAAATATTGGGTCCCTCTAATTTTTAAATTTTCAAAAAAAGTCAATTTTAGTCCAAAACTTTGTTTTTTTATTTTTCAGTCATTGGTTTAAGAGGAAAGAGAAAAAGTCATCAAATTCCCGTCGTAGAAAGAGAAAATCATCTTTAGTGCCTTCTTCAACCATCAAAATAGTCCAATATTTTAGTGTCAATGAATTCCATTCAGTACAAGAGTTCCACTTATGTTTTTTTTTTTTCACATTGAAATTGTCTTAAAAAACATATATGAGCTCAAGAAGAGTTTTGGTTTCAAATTGATTTTCAAGTTTTTGTATGGTTTTTTGAGGACATAAATGAGTTTATCACGGTGTCTATGGTTTTTTGGGCCATAAATGGTTGAAAATTAATTTTTTAGAGAAAAAATACCGAGGGCCCAGTTTTTCAGCAACTCTTGATAACTGGATTCTAGTCCAGTAAATGACATGTCGTCTATAATTTTATTTTTAAATTAAAGGTGAATAATATGTCGTCCGCCTTTTAATATTTAAAAATAGAAAGATAACATGTTGTTTGCCGTATGCTCTTGGGAAGAGAGCAAACCAAGTCTATTTTATGTGCTAGACGTGTGGTAGGCCTATACACTTGACCTTTTTAAAAAACAAAATTAATGTATTTTTAACCCTTTAAAAATTAAAAAAAAAATATCTCCTTTTGCTATCAAACTTTAAAAACATTAAGGCTATTTTTTATTTAGTGCCACACGCAACCTTTATTTTTAATTTTTTAAATTGTTATTTTTTATAGAAAAAGTCTAGTTGACATATAATTAAATGAAAAATAATCTTAAGAATTATAAATTGTTAATTTCATTGAGGTATATAATCCGAACCGCAAGTTTGACAGATTAATCAGTTTACCCGGTTCTTTTTTTTGTTGTTGTTTTTTGAATTGAAATTTTTTATTTTCAATTTAATTATTTTTTGTATTTACTATAAAAAAAAATACATTGAAATAGCCTGTTTATTATTATTTTTGTTGGAAAAAAATTATTTGATAGATGGTAAATCACGTGTCAATGGTTAGTAAAAAAAAAAACCACTAATTAAGGTGGGGAATTAAAGTAAGCTCTGCGGAGTGCATTAATTCATTTCTTTCAAAGAGATGCACATTGATCAACATTTTATTTGAAAAAGTCCATATGTAGCATTTATGCAAAGTTAGAAACGGACACCAAAGATAGAAGCACTAACAGACCATCCCAGAAATACAGCATCTTCAAATCTTAGAACGAAAAAATCCAAAAGTTTGCACAGATGGATACATTTGATTCGTCATTCACTGTATAATTTCACCACAGCCAAAGTGAATGGGCTATCAGATTCAGCAAATTCCTTTTGATTGTTATGGTATACAATATTTGCTTAAGAAATTCTTTAGCATCACATGTCTTCTGGGTCATACTTGAAGATGAAAAAGCTTTCAATTTTCTTTTCAATGAAAAAGAGTATTTCAACAAGTATACAAGGTTGCTAAGCAATCTAAAAGCAACCAGCCATTTATGTGTGGTAGTGTGGTAGCGGTTGCTTTTCAAATAACTTTTCGTGCTGAAATGCATGCCAATGATGTTTTTTTATTTTTTTTAAAATCATTTTTTATATCAACATATCAAAACGATCTAAAACATACAAATCATATTAAATTTTAATAAAAAAAATTAAATGTTTTGAGAACGCGGTGCACGGCATGCTTCACTCAAATATGGTACATGTATACAAAGTTTTTCACTGATAAAAACATAATAAAGTTTGATAAAAGGGATTGCATGGTCTGAAGGTCTAAGCAAACTTGATGCTCATAATAAATTTGAACTTTCAACCAAAAATATATATAAAAAAAAAACACGAAAAAAAAGTGGGGGTACAGAAGCTAATATAAGCTTGTGGGTAATCTAGGGCACTGAATAAGGTAAGGTGTCTAGCTTCCCTGATTCTACTTCATGATCAGTGCTGTATCCCTCCAACATATTTTCAGAGCTTTCTAACAAGCTATCGAAACATGGCCTTCAAGTGACCTTTATAATCACCTGTTGAGCACCAAGAAAGCACATCCAATCTTTACATCTCAACTTTCATAAGTTATATACACTACCCGAAAATCTAAGAATACAAACGAAATCATCGACAAAAATATTTCATCGGTATTTTGGCGTGGTGTTTACCGACCAAATTGTTCTCATCGCCATTTTTATCGGTAAATACCGAGGGAATCCCATTTAGAATAAAAAGAATTTAAAAAAACCAAAAGATAGGATAACGTGTAATTTTTTGTGTACACTTTAGCGATGGAATTACAATTGGATTCAAACAGAGAAAGTCGTATTGTAACGTGTCACTTATACTGACAGAATTGTCGATGGATTGACAGATAGAATAATTTAGTTAGTAATTCCATTGGTAACAGTTAATATATGACTTAGTCGGCCATCTCCTCCCCCATTTCTTCTTTTTCCTCTCTGCAACTAACAAAACCCCCTCACCCAAAATCTGCAACTAACAGCCTCCCCTCCCTCCCCACATCACCCTCCCATCTCAGCTCAACTCATCCTTCCTCGACTTTTCAAGTCACAACATCAATTTTATTGTGTTTTTTTTTTTTAAGTAAGTAAATCTGCCATTTTTTAAATTTGAACATAATTTTGAAATGTCAATTTTTTTATTGTATATTTTTGTAGTATTTGTATTTTGTTTGGGTGTTTACTTTTTTTTTTCCTCTAACAAACTTGTTGTATAGATACATGATTTTGTACATGTTATGGTTTGTTTTAGATTTTCTAAAATTATATTTGTTTTTAAATTGTTGAAACTTATATCGAATTACCGACTTAGGTGTGTTTGATGATATAAATAGTGGCTTGTTTAACGGGTCCGTTTTATATTTTCTCAATTTTATTGTCGAGTTGTAATTTTCGTAAATTAATATTTTTCAAATTTAGATATACGTAGATAATTGATAATGAATTAAAAGAAGTATGAAAGTAGGTTGATTATTTACTTAACATAGTTAATTAATACATATTGTTGTCATCATTATATATATAAGTTCAATAAAAGTCATGGATGATCATTCATGGATGTACAAGGATTTACACCAAGGATTGTGGAGGATGAATTATTGTAATGGGGTTCAAGATTTTATTAATTACGCAACATCTATTCTGAAAAATATTAGTGGAGGCAGTATTAGATGTCCATGTAGGACATGTCAAAATAAAAAGTGTCTCCATCTAGATGTTGTACCAATGCATCTTCTACACAAAGGGTTCATGAAGGAATACCTATGTTGGCATGTACACGGAGAACCGTTTGTTCCTCACGAGACCATGGTAGAAAGGATGGTTGGGTAACTTCTAGTGCTAGCAACGTGCATAGAGTTGAAACTAACAACAATAATCTTTATAGGACTATGGTTATGGATGCGATGAGAATGAATCAGAATTATATCGGTCAATGTCCAATCATAGATAAGGAACCTAATGCAGACGCGACCAGGTTTTTTGATCTTTTGAAAGATTCTGACGAATCATTATGAGATGGTTGCACAAATCACAGTAAATTTTTGGTCGTTGCACATGTGTTTTCCATCAAGTCGAATTATGGGTTAAGTGGGGCCGATTATGATAGAATTATCGAATGGACGAGAAACATTTTACCTGTAGGGAACATGCTGAAAGAGAACTTTTATGTTGCTAAGTCCATGATAAAACCCCTCAGTTTAGGATACCAAAGAAATTGATATGTATCCAAACATCTATATGCTATACTACCTTGAAAAAGCTGAGCTAAATAAGTACATGACATGTGGGCATTCCCGTTATAAACCTAGAATGACAGGGGAAAGACTCTTATAGCACATAAAAAAACTTAGATACTTTCCAATCACACTTAGACTGCAGAGATTATTCATGTTACCAAAAACTGTAGAGCACATCACATGGCACCAATCACATGATGCGGTTAATGGAGTGACGATGCACCATTCCAACGGTGAAGTATGAAAACACTTTAATAATGTGTATCTTCACTTTTCAGCTAAATTAAGAAACGTTCGTCTTGGACTATGTACAGACGTATTCAATCCATTCGGGTCATTTGCTGCACCTTATTCTTGGTGGCCGGTTATATTAACGGTTTACAACTTGCCACCAAGAATGTGTATAAGGCCGGAGTTCATGTTTTTATCTATGGTCATACCTGGTCCTAATAGACCAGGTCAGAATATAGATGTTTTTCTTTTACTATTGATTTATGAGTTGATGCAGTTGTGGTCCTCTGGCATGTTGACTTATGATGTATCGATGAAACATAATTTTCTTATGATGGCATCTTTGATAAGGACTATCAATGATTTTCCAGTTTATGAAATGGTTCCTGGTTGGAGCACGTATGAAAAACTATCATGTCCATACTACATGGAAAACAATAAGGCATTCACGCTAACAAATAGGGGTAAGAAAGTCTTTTTTTACTGCCACTGGCGTTTTTTGCCAACGAATCACGGGTACAGAAAGAACAAAAAGGATTTTTTTGTTGGTAGAGTTGAAAAGGATGTTGCACCCTCGCATCTTTCCGGTGAAGAATTATATGACGTGGTGTCAGAGTATGGTGACATTATGTGTTTGGTTTCCAATCCGATAAGTAGAAGTTTCCTGGTTTTGGTTTGACTCACAACTAGATAAAGTGAAGTATTTTCTGGGAGCTTCCTTATTGAAAGACCAATCTCTTCCGTCATAACCTTGACGTCATGCACATAGAAAAGAATGTGTTTGAGAACATTTTCAACACGGTTATGAACGTGAAGGGAAATACAAAGGACAACATCAATGCTAAAATGAATATAATGTTGTTTTGTCATCGTAAAAATATGGAGTTGGTTTATGCTAGGTCATAAGTCGTAAAGCCCAAAGCAAGCTTCACCTTAGATAAGAATATACAACTACTGTTGTTCCAATGGCTGAAGAATCTGTGTTTTTCCAATGGACATACCTTGAACATATCAAAGTTGGTTAATTAGAGGATTGTAGATTGTATGGAATGAAGAGCCATGATTGCCACGTGTTTATGCAAACACTCATTCCATTAGCTTATCGTGATTTATTTTCAAAGAGGATATGAGATGCACTTATGGAGATTAATCATTTTTTTAGAGATATATGTTCCAGCAAGTTGTAAACACAACATATTGAGAGGCTTGAAATGAATATCGTCGAGATAATATGCAAACTTGAGATGATATTTCCTCTATACTTTTTTGACTCTATGAAGCATTTACCCATATATTTACTGTATGAGGCAAAACTTGAAGGCCCGGTCCAGTATAGATGGATTTATCTGTTTGAGGTTAGAGATTACATATGCAATGTAATCTTTGATATTATTTTCATTGTATATGTTAATTGAAAATATTCATTTTATTTCATGTAGGTGTTCAACCTTAAGAAAAAGATTTTAAAAAAAACAAGGCGCATATTGAGACATCGATATGTGAGGTCTATATTGTTGAGAAAATCTCAATATTTATCTCGTACTATTTCGAGCCTCATTTGAAAATAAAAATCAATCACGTATCAATCACGTACATGGTTAAAATTGCATTTGCTAGCCATTTTTCTTTGTGTGTGTTATAAGAAATTTTGAATGGTCCATACTCTGTAGGGAGTTGAGTATCAAACGGACAGGGAAGGATTCAAAAATATCAACTTCAAGAGACTTTAGCCATGCAACAATATCTCTCATTCTTATAATGTGTTCACGCACACTTCTTGTTTTGTGATGTTTCATCACAGACAACTTATTCATAAGAGTGCTAGCCAATGCTCTATCAGAACTGACAAATTGCTCTTCAATAGTTTTCATGTAGTTTTTGACCTTATTGCATTTATGAATTGAGCATTTTATGTTATTTTTGCAAATATAGGGCTTTGAGAGCATCATACTTAAATGGTTGGATCGCTGCCACTTCTTATATGCCATTTTTCTATAGAAGAACTTGATTCTATTAGCATAACAGGATCATTTAAATGCAATGCAATGTCCAAATCCATACACCCTAATGTTAAAAAGATTTTGTCTTTCCAATTCTAAAGGGTAGCTCCTTTTAGAAAGGGAATTCGAGAATCATTGTTCATAAGATTATTAACAACAACTACAATAACCAATAATATAAATAACATAATGATATGAAGAAAAAAAACATAATTATATCAAAAGAAAAATCTAAACCTTTATGCGAGTAGAGGTGCATTTCATGCATAAGATTATTTAATCACATACATCTCGATTAATGATAAACATGAAACACCAATTAATGACTTAACTTTTTAAGAAAAATTGATATTCTCTATCATTTTCCCTCTCAACCAGGCAAATTTATGTAACCTCTGGTATTTATACATACCACAAGTCACCATGTAAGAAGACAAGCTCATATAGGCTCACTTAAGCATACTTAACATAACATACTAC
Source organism: Populus simonii (assembly GCA_007827005.2). NCBI lineage: Eukaryota > Viridiplantae > Streptophyta > Magnoliopsida > Malpighiales > Salicaceae > Populus > Populus simonii. The sequence continues at coordinate 5,744,183 of CM017466.2, read as the reverse complement.
TCTCACCGTTCTTTATAGACTCTTTACACATATTTTTCTTTTCACACACACATTTCTCTTGTATTTGTTAACTTAAGTATACGAAAGTTCCTAGTTTCTAATTATTATTCTAGGACTTGGTCAAGAAAAACTTAATCATGTTGTAAGTTTTTTCATGATGAGCACTTCATAAATACCTAATAAATGATTTTTATTCATGTTAACAATATATGAAATTATTCACAATTTTTTTTTTAATATAATCAAGATTCATGAGCTTTCACAGAAAAAAAAGGGATTGCTTGTGAACATTTATTTTATGAGTCCAAGAGGCCTTATTTCATGCATTTGTGGTTGAACATGAAATTTGGCTTGGCCTGGCCTTTATTTTTGACCGTCCAACGGTGGGCATGCATGTGCTTTTAGATTATGCCATAAACGACGCCGTTCCAGGCTCAACTTCAACACTGACACTCCAACAATCAATATAAAGAAAATAAACCACCTCCAGAAATCGAATATTTCAAATTGAATTACTTACTCTCTTTCTTCTCCAGTCGCTCTCTTGCACGGCACCTTGCGCGAGCCTAACCTAGGGTTTCTCTGCAACTCCAAAATCGAATCCCAATTGCTCTCTCTGCTTGCTCAAAACCCTAGCTAGTAGGGTTCTTGAATCAATCAATCTAGGCGAGTCTACTTTTAGGGTATTGGTAGTTAGGGTTAGGCAAGATCGTAAAAAAAGGTGGTTCTTTTGCAGGTTTTTGTTTGATTAGGTCAAAAATATGTCAATGGATTATGATTATCCACCGCCAGAGAGGCAATATGGAGATAACGTCCTTGCCTTTAACCGCCATAGTGACGAAGAGCATCAGCAGCAGCAGCAAGAAGGTTTTTATGAGGAAGAACAGCAACAGCAGGAGGGGGACATAGGTAGTGGAGGAATTGAAAGAAACCTATCAATGAATCATCATCATCATCATCACAATCGTGACTCTTCTTCTGCAGGGTTAGTTTGTAAATTTGTAATGTTTCTGTGCATGTAGGGATTTTGGTCTTTTCTTCTTTTAGAAGCTTAGATTAAATCAAAAGCAGATTGCGGATTTCGCTGCTGAAAATGATTGTGATTGGGGAAATAATTTGTGGGTTTTTTTTTTTTTTGCTGGTAGAAAACTCTTTGTTGGTGGTGTCTCCTGGGAAACTACTGAAGGTAATAATACTTTACTGTTTTAATAATTTGTTGTTTTAGAATTATTAATGTCTTGTAGGATTGAATTGAGCATTTGAATTCCTACAATGGCTTGTATTTCGAATAGCTAACTTGCTTGGTGCAGTTTTAATTGCAAGCTTTTTCTGTGTGGCTTTGTAATACATGTGGTGTTATCTAGTTACTTTTGTGTTAAAGAGTCATGGCTGCATATTTTTGTTTCATTTCTTTTGGTTTTTTGTGAAATATATGTGCCATCTTGAGGTTTAATCATTGACTTGTGGTGCTGAGTGCGCCTGATATTTCACAATGGGAAGAGTTTGGATATTGTATGTGTGACTAACAATTGAGAACTTTGTGGATTGCATTATAGATATTCAATTTAGCTGTGTAGTTGCATTATATGTAAGTCTATGGAATGGTTTTGGAAATGGTCTATTATATTTTGTATTGGCGGGTCATACCTTGGATCAAATTCCATCAGCAATAGGAATTGTGCAACCTCTAGTATTAGTAATCTCTTATGAACGCAATCTAGGGTAATTGGTCATCTGCCTTCTCAATTGCTGCAAGCTAGTTTTCTGACACTAAGTCAAGAAATTTGAAGAATATGTGCCTTCCACCTGTGAAGGATAGCTGCTTAGTTCTACAGCATGATTACAGCTATATGGATAGGGTAGTTGTTAGCTTTCGCTTGCATGTGTACACTGCCAAAGGACTTGTGTTGTTCATAGTTCTAATGTTATTAGTACTTAAGTGAAATTGAATAGAAGATGAGGATAGATGAGAACTGATCCAGTGTCAGGTTTTACCAATTTTCATGTGTGAAATTGTGTTGTTCATAGTTCTAATGTTATTAGTACTTCAGTGAAATTGAATAGAAGATGAGCATAGATGAGAACTGATCCAGTGTCTGGTTTTACCATTTTTCATGTGTGAAATTGTGACCAATGAGCTTAAAATCAAGAAGCCATGTTGTCTTTTCTTTTTTTCACCATTTGTATATTTTCTGTTTTGTTATCCTAGGCCATTAAATTCTCCTTCAACATTTTCCACCATTTTATTGTTTCTTTTAGGCCTGTTTTGTCATCTTTTATCATAAAATTCTCCTTGGGTAGAATTGTCTCTCTTCTGTGCTAATATCTATCACATCCTTTTGGTTTCAGAAACATTCACTAATTACTTTAGCAAGTATGGAGAAGTCATGGACTCTGTAATAATGACTGATAGACATTCTGGAAGGCCACGAGGGTTTGGGTTTGTAACATTTGCTGACCCTGCAGTTGCTGATAGGGTTTTGGAGGAAGACCATGTTATAGATGGCAGATCGGTAACATTAACTCACTCATTTCCTGACATCATAAGATGTTTAAGTCGCTGATAATTTTATTCATTGCTTTTTCATTATAAATGGTGGAATTCTTGGTATTTTGGAGTTTACACTGTTGTATTCTTATTCCAGGTGGAAGTGAAGAGGACAGTTCCAAGGGAAGATATGGACGTTAAAGGAGTAACAAGAACAAAGAAAATTTTTGTTGGTGGAATACCACCTTCTTTGACTGAGGGTAGCATAGCTCAATTTTCATATTGAATTTCCCTTTTTGAATGAGCTAAATTTATGTACTCCCTTGACTGTATTTTCATATTACAGATGAGTTAAAGGAATACTTCTCTGTTTATGGTAGCATTGTAGACCACCAGATTATGCTAGATCATAAGACTGGAAGGTCTAGGGGATTTGGGTTTGTCACATTTGACATTGAAGATGCTGTAGAACAAATCTTTTCAGAGGGCAGAGCACATGAGCTTGGTGGTAAACAGGTAGGTTATATTTCTGCTGAATAGATATTCCTGTCATCCTACTGGTTGTTTATGGCATGATCTTGTGAGATTTTAATAGCTCAAGCCCTTCAATATAAATTTTAGGTGGAAATAAAGAAGGCTGAACCAAAGAGAACTGGTGGTGATTATGGCAGTACAGCAAAGTCTTATACTGGATTCGGCAATGGTGCAGGTGGCTTTGGTGCTGGCAATGGTGCAGGTGGCTTTGGTGCTAGCAATAGTTCTGTAGGTCGTTATGGTCGAAAAATGGGCAGAGGATATGATGGGTATAGTGGCTATGATGGTTATGGGAGTTATGGCAGTTATGGAGGAAACTACCCTGCAGGCACTGCTGGTTTTTATGGTGGTTATGGTGCATATGGTTATGGTTTCGGGTTTGGTGGGCCAATGATGTATGGAACTGGTGTCTATGGAGGAAGTGGTTATGGCATTCCAAGTAGTTACAATAATGCTGCCGAGTATGGTGGTGGTAAAGCATATGGGAGAACTGGTGATGGTGATGGTTTTGGCAACGGTAAAAGGTATGACAATGGCGATGCTCTTAGTGGTGGCTATGGTAGTAATAAGGGGTATGCTGGCAGTGCAAATGGTGGTGCTGCTGTTACTGGAAGGTATCATCCTTACCGTAAGTAACGAGGCAATGGCATCAAATCCTGGCAATTTCATATGAAGGATGTCATCTACATGCTTGGTAAGGGTAGGGGCTGTTCTCAGAAAACTGATGGATATTCTGTTGCAATTATCGTTTATAAGGAGACTGAATTGGTTATAGAATGTTTCTTGTAATTGTGAAAACGCAAATTCAAATTATGGTACTTGGCCCTAGGTTGTCGGCTCCTTCCTTGATAGAGTTAAAAAAAAAAAAATACAACTTAGCTGGAACTCTTGTACAATATGTCAGTTTTACCGTTAGATAGAACTTTGTTTTAAACTTGTGTTGAGTTGATCAATGTCACTGACCACTCTGTGCACCAACCACCAAGGTTTATTGCACCAATGCTGCTAACCATTGTTTCGAGGATCTGTTTATGTACATGTATGTATTTGATATTTCTGGAATTAATTTCAGTCAAATAATCATATAATTTAATTAATGAGGTCTCTCTGTCTGCTATCGTAAGTAATGATAATTTAAGCCCCTCTTTGATAGTGTGGTCCAAATGGGTATTTGTAAAAATTTATTTATTTTTATGTTTTAGATTATTTTGATAGTTGATATAAAAAATAAATATTAAAAAATAAAAAATATATATATTGTTTTGATATATTAAAAAAAAAACATTTCAATAAGTAACTACTATTATATTTTTAAACATGCTCTAAAATTGAACCCTACAGAGGAATGGAAAGATGATATATAAAATTGTGTATATTAATTAAAGATTAAAGTGGGAAATTAATGTGTTTTTAGTAAGAAGTTAAAATAGATACAGATACAAATATTTTAAATTATATAAACCATCCAAATGATTTATTATTGTTTTAAAAATAGTTAAACTATTTTTTTAAAAAAAAATGAGAGATGATTTTAATTAAATATTAAATAAAAAAGAAAATAATAAAAAAAGCTAGGTATTAATATTATTATATAAATTTGTGAAAATTAAAATAAATACTTGTAACAATTCCAATGATTTATATTATCGAGTAAAAATATATTTTTAAGTCCAAATATCATGCTTTTATTCATGTATTTTATTCTTTTGGATGAAAACATGTTTTTTTTTTTATTAAAAGCAAAGTTTTTTAAATTAAAACTTATCTATATTTTTTATGTGATTGTATGAAAAAAATAAAAAAATGATTAATTTGTGAAAATTATATAAATGTTTACAATAAAGAAATAATAAAGTATATATTTTATTGTCATTGAATATTCCACAATAAAGTTGTTTTTTTAAAATTATATATATTAGATTCATATATAATTATTCATAAAACAATTTCTAATATTACCATAAAATCTATAATCTTATTTAAAAGTTATGACATCACTGAATAATTTTATAAACATTATCTTCAAAAAAAATTATAAAAAATAATTAATTAACAAAAGAAAATAGAAGATGATGGATCTAAATTCCCTTAACAGAAACAAGGCATACCTGGCCTGAAAGCAAAAGAACCTAAGAGCCCTGTGGCTTGGAAGCAAAATGACTAGGCACCCTGGGTTTGGAAGCTAGGCTCATGTGCTGGATTATTATTTTTTTTTTTAAAAAAAGGATAGAAAATATATTATTTGCCTATTAAAAAAGAAAAAAAAGATTGGTAAAATGTTGTTAGCATAAGCAGCTGATATTTCATTTATTGTTTTTTTTTTTGTCATATCTAGTGATAGGAAAATAAATTTCGAGTTTTTAGACCTTAAAAATTTAATTTTTAACTTGTTTCACCTTATTGTAAAACAATATCTTAGAAAAACCTAGAAACTTTAGTAAATTCATTTTAACTCCAAATCACCATTTAATCATCCTAAAATTTTTTTTAAAAAAATCAAATTGAATCCAAAAAGCTTCATGGGCCTTGATCTTCTTTTTTTTGACGTTTTAAAATGAAAAAAAAATACCTTTTATTGAACTCCATTATTTAAGATCAACCTATTGATATCAACATTGATCTTTGTTTGTAATGTTCGTAACGGAATAAAAATTCAGCATGAATATATTGACAAAAACATTGCTGGAAAGACATAGTGGGCAATGACAGTCTATGGAACAGTGTCAGATTTAGAAGTAGTGGCAGAATCGGTAGCATTGACCTATGCGAGCAATGTGCTGATTCAAGTTTGGACTTGGATGATGGATAGTCCCAAGCAAACAACAAACACAACAGACTTGGTAGCATAGACTGACAATTACACAATAGTGTAGTTGGTTATAATGATAGTTACGATCATGGCTTTATGAAAGAAATGAATGTCCAGATTATGAGGGCATAACTGTTGAAGATGAAAGCATGGCTAGGATTACTCCTCAAAACACTAAGATCATGAGTCAAAATCACTCATTAAGTTCATAGAAACATGAGGGAGAAAGTGCCCCACTTCTTCTTATAACAATTATATACAGAGAGAGATCACTTATATTTGTAGAAAGACTCATGTGACAATTGTGTAAATGATCATTAGACTACAAATCACCAAGTTATCCTATATAAGAAATGTGATATCATGATCTTAATTATATGTTGTCTTAATCAAGGGTAGAAAATAAAAAAGATATTAGATATAACATAAATTATATTAAGGTATTTGGGTAATAAAAGAAGGATTCACCACCTAGGTGTATTAGAAAAAATATTTCATATTTTCTCTAATAGTATTAATTGAGAAATACCTATATAAGGTTAAATAAGATTTGAAAAGAATTTCAAATCTTATTCAAATAATTAATGACTATGTTTTTTAGAACAAATATGATTTGATAGAGCAAACACACTACATGCTCAAATGTTTAAATCAGAATATTCTTAATGAAAGGATAATAATTACATTTAGTAAATAATCACTAAAAAATTAAGTTCAACAACATATGATATTCCAAATATTTGAGAGCTTATGACATATTGTTAGATAATATACTTGATTTTCATATATAAATTAATCAATTTATAAAATTTATAATAAATTAAATTGTTTAATATATTTAATCCTATTTTCATTAGGATTTTTTTTATTTATATTAAGACCAACATATTAGAAATTTAATAGGTAAGACACATTAAAAGTCATTGATATGAAATTAAATTATGATGATTAATCAAATATGACTTGATTATAACTAGGTTTTAGAAATTATGAACTAGAATTCAATTTATACTTGGATTACAATATTTAAACTTATAAAAATCAATAAGGGACTTGATTCCATAAATTTCTAAAACAGTCCTGAAATAAAATATATGATATTTTTCATGAATAAAGCGATAGATTGAGTTTTCCTATAAATAAAATTCTTGGTTTTACATTTTTTTTAATCAAAAGATCAAAGAGAAACATATTATGGATTTTAAATATGTGATTTGTATGGATTATTGTTAGAGGTTGGATAATTAAACAATTTGTGGTTTGCGATAACTTAACCTTGAAGAGTTGATCTAACCCAAGAACAAGGAAATTGTGATTTTCAAGTAATCTTCTTACAAACCCTAAATACCTTACATTGTCTAATTGTCTAGTGAGATCTTTAGAACTCCCAATAAATTTTAAAATTAATGTTTTTATTGCGTTTATATGTTTTGAAAAATCTAACAATTGATCAATTTAATTGGTTGGGGGAAGGACTCAACCTTCTAATCAATTATATAAACTCTTGTTGTTGTGGTCAATTGCTTTATCTTAGTTGATCATGAATTTTTCAGTCGATTTTAATGTTCACGTTTAATATTGGCATTCATTTTCATACTTACTTACGAATAAATATTGTTTTTATTTATAATATGTATTTTTAGTTTTAGTGTAAACTAGGGGTGTTCAAAAAAACCGAGTAACCAAAAAAACTGAGAAAACCGATGGAAAATTAACCAAAAAAACCAAACCGAGATGAAAAATTGATTAAACCGGTTACTAAAACCAGAAATCTTTCCGGTTCGGTTTCAGTTTTGTCACTGAAACCGGTGAACCGAACCAGTCCACCCATAAAATAAAGTTAAAAGCGACCTAGCATAAATAGTACAGTAAACCTAAACCTAAATGACATTAATTTACTTCTGAAGCCGCCGCCCACACCAGACTAGTTCTTCTTCTTTTCCCCTTCAATTTTCATACTTTCTGCCTCTTGCCCCCTTCATCTGTCTCTTCTCTAGCAGATTAATAAGTAAACAACCCATGCCTCTTTCCCCCTTCATCTGTCTCTTTGAGATGTGACTAGGTTGTTCACCATGGAAGATACGTACTATGAAGAGGAAATGGGAGTTGTAGTTAACAATATGCTTTCAGAGGCCCACATACTAGGTGAAGGGTAAGCTTTATGTGATATTGTGTTTCAAATATACAGTGATTTTTCCTCAATTGTTCTTTGTAAATTTCCACAAGACAACCTTTCAACCATTTTTTCAATGATTTTTATTCCAAGCTTTAAAAGAAACTTTAATAGGGTTAATGCTGTTGTCATGGTCTAATTCAGAATTGTTGGCCATTCTGCTTTCACTAGAAAGCACCAGTGGATTTTCTCAGATGCTAGTGATGGAGGCTGGAATTCTGCTGCCTCTATTGGAGGTCAGGATAAATTCCAGGTACTTCGTCTTTTGCTTCTTCTTTACCATTCACTCCTATGCTAGTTGTCATTGAAAATATTTTTCTTTGTTTTTCTTTTCTTTTCTTTCTTTTTTAAATTGCCTAAAATTCTTGAATGTTAGCTGACTGGTTTCTGCTTGCCTGAAAATTTCTTTTTCTTGCAGGATAATTCTGAAATTCATTGCCAATTTTCTTCTGGAATAAAGGCTAAATTTCAATTCATTTTTAACAAAAATTTCCGACTCGCATTCATCTTTGAACTGTGAAAGTTATGAAAGAAGGCTAACTGCAAATTACAGTTTGCTTTAAATTTTAAAGAAGGCTAAGCTAATTTAAAAAAAATAAAAAAAAAACCAACTTCTAAACCGGATTTTTTCCCGGTTTTTTCCTAAAAAACCGGATTTAACCGGACCGGTTCGGTTTGAACCGATTTCAGGTCCGGTTCGGTTAATTTTTAACAAGAATACTGTAATTTGATTTGGTTGGTTTTTTGAGTCTAAACTGAACCGAACCGAACCGTGAACACCCCTATTGTAAACAAGTTTTACAAATAAAGTGATAAATTTAATAAATAAATAAATGATGTTTTTTTTTCTTGCCTCAACAATTAGTTAATTACTCGAATTTAGATTAGTTATCATACTATAGGTAAATTTTTGGTAATCTTGTTCGATGTCAAGATATTAAGGTCTCAGTCCAGTTACAATCCCTTTCCAATGAGATTGCAAAACATAAAATTTGAACTGGAACTTGCATTTATTGTTGAAATGGAAAAAAAAAAAAAAAGAGAACCCTTTTTTTTTTTTTCCCTAAAAAGTCAATTTCCTCCTTCATTTCAATTCAATAATTGACGGAGATTGGATGTATTTATTTATTTATTTTAATTAACTTAGGTATCCGAGCCAGCTTATGCGACTAATATCCACGGGCTCTGAAGTTAACGACCAAGTAAGCCTTTAGTGACCAACAATATTAACAGTCACAGGGCTTAAACCTGAGACTATAGGGGGAGTAAATCCCTTAATCCCAACCTGAGATTACAGGGAGAGTAAACTTCTTAGTTCCAAGCTCTTATCACTAGGCTACCTACTAGATGATTCATTGGATGTCTTTATTAATTGGTCTAATTTGGTATTCTTTCAATAAGGGGGGAAATTGAATAGAATGAAAATAAGGGGAGGAATGACCTTTCCCTAAAAATATAGGGACCAAAATTAGCTATTCTCTTAAAATAAGAAAAAGAAAAGGGAGCGTATCCCTTAACTTCACCGACCCTCTATCTTTTTCTTTATCCCCTTGCTAACATGCAGAGGTTGCATAGAAACGCGAGCTTAGCTTTGGTTTGGACACAGACAACCGTTTAAAGTGCAAGGGAAGAGAGCAGTAACAAGCGAACAAGGAAGGGACTATGTCCTTGTTGCTTAAGGCCAGCAACGGTCAACTTTTCTTATCATCATCAATTGCTTCCATGGCAACGTGTTCAAGCTTCTGCGCTCAACTTCCCATCCATTTTAGACCAATACCCATCTCTTCTTCTTTTCCCACTAATCAACCTTTCAGGCCCTTCTCTGCCCAAGCTTCAATTTCTCCTGCTAATGGTATTTTTTTGCTTTGCTTTGCTTCTTCTTCTTCATGTACAATTCAGCAACTTGAGCTGCGAAACTTTATGGGGTTTGTGTTTTATCACGCCAAACTAGGTTGAATTACTATTATGTCAAGGATTCAGAAAGTATTAACAGGTTGCTCCTTGGATTTTCCCGCTTAATTCACTTGTTTAGTAATTGAAGTGTTTGCCTTCAAACTTGAATAGGATTTGAAAACTGCATTTGCGTGGAGATTGCAGATTGAGATTCATTTCATGATGTCTTTCAAGTTGAGCAACGAGAGTCAAACCAGAAACATTAGTCCTTCCTGCACATGTATTCTTTTTTTTTTTTTTTTATGATAAGAACAAATTGAGAATTTACATGGTGTGATCTGATACAGATAATGATATTTGTGACCGTAAATCTTATACAAAACCTATGGAAATAGACATTGTGATAGATGGATGAAGTGGGGCACAGTGCAAATACACATTGGTACTAGAACTGCAAAATTAGCAGTATGGTTGCTATACAGGACAAGCTGCTTCGTTTTGCATGTATACCAAGATAATGAATACATGTTGAAGGATGAGGTTGTTAGTGCTAAAGCAATGTGTCTGTGGATACAGAATTGTTTGTGAGCATGCTTGGTCTGTAAAATTCTTGAATCTGACCAGAGGTTTCAAAAGCAATAGTTTTATGCAACTGCAAATGGAACTAGCACTGTGCAATGGCATATGCACATTGAACATCAAAGGTATTGTTCTTCTTATCTTCAAAATGGAAAATGACGAGGTGTCACAAACCTGTTAGAGTGCAGCAGTGCCAGGAGACAAACTGTTTACGATGATGATGTGCCGGGGGCAGTCTCACTGTGACCGCCTTCTTGTTAGAATACCTCATTAATTTGTTTGTTCATAATAAAGCATAGGTTTTATAATTGAACTATGTTCTAACAGATAATCGTGATTGTATTTAGCTATCAGTTGAGCTGCTTTTCATGTATAAAAACATGTTTTTGGTGTATTTACCCTATCTAACCAAACCCTTTTCTGAATTTGCAGATGGTGTCTCTCCAAATACTATTGGCTTTCTAGGCCTTGGAATTATGGGTTCTCCAATGGCTCAGAATCTCATAAAATCCGGGTATGATTTATTTTGTTGTTACTCTGTTTGAATGACAGAATCAAATGGCTGCAGTGCATTTTATTTTTGCATAATCAGGAACTACAGAAGAAAAAAAATAAAATAGCTATCAGATTGGGCTATGTTGAGCCAATTTTATTTTCTGGACTGTTTAGTTTAATCCCATACTTGGCACTTTGTAGGTATGATGTGACTGTTTGGAACAGGACCAAGAGCAAATGTGATCCTCTCATCAGCTTGGGAGCAAAGTAAGCACTTAATGTACATACAGCCTATGTAAATGATTTTTGGAATTTCGAAATGGTCATGGACTACCTCCAAATGAGACGCTTGAAACAAGTGAACTTAGGATGACTCAGCATTCATTTTAATTCCGGGAGCAGGAATCTAGCTATTTTTTAATTGCTCTTGATGCTTTCATCTGCAACTCTTCAAAGTGCAATCTTTTACAGATTGAAGCAGGGAAGAAATCTTACAAGTTGTTTTCTTATGCAGATATAAGCCTTTTCCCGAGGAAGTAACTGCAGCCTGTGATGTCACATTTGCAATGCTTGCTGATCCAGAATGTGCAGTGAGTACGTTTTATTTTAATTGCCTCTTAAGTATTTCATACTGGGAAGCCAATAGTGGCCTTATTTCAGGTGGAGGTTGCATGTGGAAAACATGGAGCTGCAAGTGGTATGGGTCCAGGAAAAGGGTATTCTCTCCTTGTTCTTTCTCATTATAGGGAATTTATATGTTCTTTAGATCGTTTCCCATCGGTCATTGCTCCTAGCTTCATACTAGAACCACCTTCTGTGAATACTTGATTATGTTGTTGCTTGCTCAACATTCATTTGAGCATTTCAATGTGCAAGTTGCTAGCTGCTGGTGTTCATTTTGGAGAATTAGCCACTTCTTAACAGAACTTAAAAGATCCAACTTATATGTTGATACAGAAGTATCATCTGGCGGGTACTAGTTGGCTTAGCTCAAAAATTCACCTGGCACGGTACCACCATACCAATCATTCTAGTTTCAATTCCCAAGAGGGGAGGTGGGAGGTATTTGGGGAGGCTGATTCCCTCGTGTAGCTCAAGGTCAAGGCCCACTTAAACTTCTACTGAACCAAAAGAAAACAGAGAAGTATATCCTAGAAACTGCATTTCATATGGTTCCTTTTCTGATTTAATAGCATGAAGATCCTTCCTAATACCTTGTAAGAGTCAAGTGCTTGCTAGTACATTCACCATTCACAATTGATTTTCAACAGATATAAAATCCTAAATCCACACCTGGTTTGGCTTGGATTGGAGGATATATGAAAATGGATAAGGATTAACAATGCATTATTCTCAGCTGGTTTTCTACATTTGCCTTATTGAAGCTATTTTTTTTCCTCTCTATCTTCCTAAGTCACATCTGCCTGCATGATGGACAGGTATGTGGATGTTTCAACTGTTGATGGTGGGACTTCTAAATTGATTTGTGGACATATCAAAGCTTCCGGGGCATCATTTTTGGAAGTGAAAATCTGTTCTCACCGCAACTATTCTTACTGAAACTAAGACATGTTCGATCAAGTTGCATGATAACCATTTTAAGAGAACTTCCAGTAACTTTTACATTATTTTCCTGTAGGCTCCTGTTTCTGGCTCAAAGAAACCAGCAGAAGATGGGCAACTTATATTTCTTACTGCAGGTTGAAAGTGATTTTAAATTTGTCCTCCCTCCACAAGTTCAAATTTATGGATGATGTAGAGACTATTGAAATTTTAAAAGTTTCTGGTCACTAATAAGATTGCTACATACCTCTTCCGCAATATTGTTATTGTCTGCTCGTATTTTATCCTATACCTTTTTTTTTTTTTTTTTAATCTCTGCTGCATAACATAGTGAATCACTTGCTAGAAACTGAAGCATAATGTGCTATCTTTCAGGTGACAAATCTCTGTATGAAACAGTCGCTCCGTTCTTAGATATCATGGGGAAGGTACTGTATCCTATTTTTCTCCCGGAAACTAATCACACTTTATTGTTTACGTGGATTTTTTGATAATATCCAGTCAAGATTTTACCTTGGGGAAGTCGGAAATGGGGCTGCAATGAAACTTATTGTCAACATGATCATGGGCAGGTTCTACCGAGTTCCTTTTGTCAGTTGTTTTCTGTTTTGCTTCTGTGCTGGATTATATTGTGACACCTGGTGTTTTCAACAATTTGCAGTATGATGGCAACCTTTTCTGAAGGATTGCTTCTCAGCGAGAAAGTAGGACTGGACCCAAATGTACTGGTTGAGGTATTTGTGAACAGAAAATCTTGTTAGATTATGTCGTGTCACTTGTCATCAAACCCCATGAAGATTAACTGAATTCATACTCTTGTTTGCTTTTTATTGGATTATTCTTGTTCTTTCTATCTCATTCGAACATGCACAATGATAATCATTGCTCTGCCGTTCTCTGGAAAATAAATGAAGAAACTCGTTGATTTTTCAGTCTGTTTTATTTCTTCGTCTGCGTTTGTTTGTGTATGAGAGAGAGAGAGAAGTTCTGAATGATGCTTAACTAAAATTCCTTGGTCAAAACGAATCAATGTGTTGCACCCTTCTTGTTCAATAACAGCACTTAATGGAAGAGTACATCCAAAATGGACCTCATTTGTTAGGTGTTCTGGCTTGAAAAACTCTTAAAATTAAAGCGTGCACTCTTCTTCCTTGTCTTTGTTGGTAAAACTAAAAGCCTCTAGCATATAGAATGATTTTATCTTTTTTATTTTATTTTATTTTGTTGTTTTTGAAGGCATCTATTGAAGCCTCTTGGGAATCTTCTTACATAGGTGAAATTGCAGGTAGTGTCTGAGGGTGCCATTAGTGCACCGATGTATTCGCTGAAAGGTCCATCAATGGTCAAATCTCTATACCCCACTGCTTTTCCCTTAAAGCATCAGCAGAAGGTTTGTAGATATTCTAAATTGCAGACACTATTTAAATCAACGCTGTCATCTCAAAAATGAAGTCAATGGTTTCAGGACATGAGACTTGCCCTGGGATTAGCAGAATCTGTTTCCCAACCCACTCCAATTGCAGCAGCTGCAAATGAACTGTACAAGGTAGCAAAAAGTCACGGGCTTAGCGATAGTGATTTTTCAGCAGTGATTGAAGCACTGAAAGGAAAAGTGCAATCCTGAGCAAACTTGTGTGTTTTTTTCCTGGTTACGAAGGAGAGGCTTGTACCTGAGATCTCGAGTTTTCTTGTATGTCATCATCACCAGCATGTGGTCTTTTTTGTGTTAATACACCGCGCAGTCCCTAAACTAAACTATTGATAGTTTCTGAACAAGGAATTTACCATAATTAATAATTGATGGACAAATTCATTGCAATAAACCACAAGGAGTAATTTATAATCTACTCATTTTTTGAGGTAGAATTGATAAAAGGAACAATGCACAACACGAAACAAGATAAAAGAATCCTATCTATACTCTACTTGAAGTGGAAATCTATTCTAAACTCCAAAGTGAAAAATTGGTATTAATTTCTTCCTGAAGCTGATCCTTCCTGGCTTTACTTGACAGTTAAACTTGAAATCGATTCCAATGGGCTGTATGCTCGAACCCCTTAACAGCATCAGATAGATACCAAAGTCAAGACAACAAGAAACACATCACTTTCTCAACTTCTAAATAAAAACCTGTAAGCTCACATCGACATCTCCTTCCCTCATAAGAGAAAACTAAACTCACTTTCCCTCCTTTTCTAGGCTATTTTTATTTTCCCATCCCCCAAACATTCCCGTATGAGTAACGATAACATGAAGGTGTCATCGTCTCCCAAGGTCAGCAAACACGTGGAGTGTCTAAGACATCTTCAGGTTGGTGTATATATCTACTTTCTACAAGAAACATTGTGCTGTTTATGTTTTCATAAGCTTGTGTTATTTTATAGCCCAGTTTTCAACATTTTTGTTAAGTTTTATTACATGTATAGATGATCATGACATACTTAATTACATACGCAAATTGATGTATTCTGCAGAGCCAACATGATGAGCTGGAAGCACAGTTTCTTGAGGAGAGAAAGGCATTAGAAGCTAAATACCACAAGCTTTATCAACCACTATACACTAAGGTATTTATTGTCTTTGCATTAATACTTCTGCATGTGTTACGTGAATGTTGAATCAGAGGTAGCATGCATTACAATTTTTGTTCCGTATTTATGTAATTAATTTAAGTTTTTGATGGGCTCTCGGCGCAGAGATATGAGATTGTGAATGGTCTAAAAGAAGTTGACGGGGTTATGTCTGCTGAATTAGATAGCATAAAAGAGGATCAAGCTACAGAAGGTATTAGCGTATATTTTTAACAGTATATCTTGTTTTTGGAAAACATACATGGAGTATTTGAAAGCAATGCCTTATATTGAACTTAAGAGTATAGTACTTCTTCAATGCAGAGAAAGGAGTGCCTGAATTCTGGCTCACTGCAATGAAAACTCATGAAGTACTAGCAGAGGAGGTATGCAAGGCGTGCTCACATATGCACACATATATTTCTTCCTTTTGGATTCATCACTGTGTAATGTGATTTATCAATTGATTCTTGCAATAGATTAAGGGACAAGATGAAGGAGCCCTAAAGTTTATAAAAGATATCAAGTGGTCGAGACTTCAAAATCCTGAGGGTTTCGAGCTGGAGTTTTACTTCAACCCTTGTCCTTACTTCAAAAATTCTGTCCTGACAAAGACTTATCACATAATTGATGAATGTGATCCTATTTTGAGTCAAGCAATTGGGTAGTTAATTATATTAATGTTGTTGTGCTGAGAGTTTTTATTCTCTTCCTTTCTAATTTTCCTTCTTATAATGTTTCATCTGATTTTTTAGGTCGGAAATTGAATGGTATCCTGAGAAATGCTTGACGACGAAGGTTGTGAAGAGGAAACAAAGAATGGTGTCAAAGAAGACCAAAACCACCATGACAATTAAGAACTGTGAAAGTTTCTTCACATTCTTTAATCCTCCTCAGATCCCTGAGAATGAGGATGACCTAGACGATGATGATGTAAGTTCCGCTTCGTTATGTACAAGGAAAGCAATGTAACTGTTGATATGTTAGTTGATGTCGTCGTCTCTTGTGTTCACAGTATGATGAACTTCAGGACCGGCTAAAACAAGACTACAATTTAGGGTAAGTCCCACATTCTTTATGTGAACTTCATTGGCTCTATTCTGTGCATCTCTCTCTCCTTTTCTCTGATATGGACATGTTTTTGTGGATGATAGTATTATTATTCGGGACAAAATCATTCCACATGCTGTGTCATGGTTTACTGGAGAGGCTATCGAGGAAGATGAGTTAGATGGTATAGATTATGATGGCAATGATGATGATGATGAGGATGATGAGGATGAAGATAAGGAGAATGATGATGGGGATGAGGAGGACAATGAAAGCGACAAGGAGGTTGAGCAAGAAGAGAAAAGAAAACAAGGTGTGAAGAAGGACATCAAAAAGGACTCTGATGAGGATGAGGATGAGGAAAGAAAATGGGGCTTGAAGAAGGATGACGACGACGATGATGATGAGGCTGGAGATGAGGAGAATGATGATGGGGATGAGGAGGACAATGAAAGTGACAAGGAGGCTGAGCAAGAAGAGAAAAGAAAACAAGGTGTGAAGAAGGACATCAAAAAGGACTATGATGAGGATGAGGATGAGGACGGGGAAAAGGAAAGAAAATGGGACTTGAAGAAGGATGATGATGATGAGGCTGAAGATGACGAGTATGATGATGGGGATGAGGAGGACAATGCAAGCGACAAGAAGGCTGAGCAAGAAGAGAAAAGAAAACAAGGTGTGAAGAAGGACATCAAAGAGGACAATGATGAGGATAGGGATGAGGAAAAGGAAAGAAAATGGGGTCTAAAGAAGGATGTTGAAGACGAGGATGAGGAGGAAGAAGAAGAAAAACAGGTCTGGAAAAAGGTAAAGTGCATCAATTTGATAAATTAGACTTCCATATTTTTGAAGATGCTAACATATTCTTCCACGGTTTCTTTCTTTGCAATATTCTTTCAGTCATCCGATGGACACAAGGCAAGTTGCAGCTGATATTTCATTATTTTAGTTTTTTATGGTCTCTGTTGTTCTGTGTATAAAGTTCCGAGAAAATCTGATTTGGTTTTATTAATTGCAGAAGATTGGAGGGGCACAAATTCAGAAAGGTCAGCAAAGGGAGTTGGATCACACTTGCACGCAAATGACAGGAGCAGCTTAAAGATTGTAGCATCATCGGTCCTAGTTGACCAAAAGCTTTAGCTCTCTAGCATTGACTATCTATCTATCATCTACATATATCGATATGGCCAATGTTCTTTTCTTTTCTTTTCGTTAGCTATGCATTTGGAGTGAAACTAGAAATAATGTCTATCAGTGTATCTAATTTAATGGCTGCTTGATATTGTATGCTATATATATATTGTTGTGTATATTGTGTGAATCATTGGTCAATATGATGCATTACTAGCTTAAGCAAATCACTCTGTTGATTTTCAGTGTTGTGAAGTGTCACATGGGACATCTAGGTGAGTTGAAGGAAAAAATAATAAAAGGAAATGCCATCTAATTTTATGATAATTAAAAATTCTAACTAGTTCAAAAAAATAAAATGAAAATTACCCCAAGACATCTTAAAGATAAACTACTTCATGTTTGAATTTTATGATAAAAGTCTTGATACAAATCTTCTTATCACGTGATCAAGTAACCCTCAATAAAAATGATATTTCCCTAACAAAGCTGATAATCAGGTTTGAGAAGTGTGACACAATAAAAACTTATCCCAAGACACCAATATTATTGGAATTGAATCGAATTACACCACAAGGTAATTATACCTTAATAAGTCAGATTTGATCTTTATCCCAACAAAGATAACATGTTGAATCATACAAAATATAAGTTTACTTCATAAATCCATGGCTACTTGCTTTTCAGCATACAAAACACTTATATAATGCTTCATGTTTGCATTTTATGATAAAAGTACCTTTTATGTTTCTATATATATATAAATGACGACTAAAACCTAAAGCAGTGATTTGGGATCTGGAACCAACAACAAAGCTTAATTCTTTATTTTAGAATGTAGGTGTACAACCTAAAAGGATAATGAATGTTTAGTTTGACTTTGATTCATTTTTTTTTTGGGTAGTTTTAAAATGAGACTGAAGGCCATCATTCGCCATCAATAAACCTTGTTAGGATCACATTGATTCATCCCAAACCTACTCACAATGAACAAGTTAATATATCCTAACACCTAGATATTTCTAAACAAGCATTCTCAAACATTGGTGAAAGGAAAGAAAAAGAAGCATATTTGCAAACAAAGACTACAACAATATTTACATGTTATATATACATTTTTTTTATATATATATAAAAATATTGTCTCTCTCTCTCTCTCACACACACATATGGTAAAGGGCGACTAAAACTTAAGGCAATGATTTAGAATTTGAAATAGGCAACAAGACTCAATCTTCATTTTTAGAATGCGAACATTAGACTCGAGAGGATGATGAATATTTAGTTAGGCTTTGACTCATTTTCTTTGGGTAGTTTCAAAATGAGACCGAAGGTCATCACTCATTCTTAATGAGTTTTGATGGGATCACATTGATTCATCCCAAACCTACTCACAACGAACAAGTTAATATATCCTAACACTTGGATGTTTCTAAACAAGATTTTCAAACCTTGATGAAAAGAAAGAAAAAGAAGCACATTTGCAAACAAAGACTAGAACAATAAATATATTAAAAAAATGTTGTTGAATCTATTAGTAGGATAACCACTACATAATGGAGTAGTATCAATAGAGTATTTCCAGGCTACCCTTCAACTCATATCCAAATTCATATTAAAAAAACAATTTACTTTGGAAATATAGCACCTCAATTATATTTAATTTTTGAAAGAAAGTATATACAAAAAATGAACATAGAAAATCAAGAAATCTTTTATTTATTTATTTCTAACAAACAACTAAAAAAACAAGAAACAATTTTTTTTATATATAAAAAAATACTCATGCGAGAATATTCATATTGTTCTTTTTTTTAGAAAATTTGTTAAGCATATTTTTTTTCTTGAATTAAAGCTCACATCCATACATAAAACGCATCCACACAAAAATTTAAACACATCCATACACATAAATCAAGCATATCCATGAAAATTAAACAATCCAGCTAAATAGTCCATACAAATTCATACACACGAATCAAGCACATTTGCAAAAATTAATCAGCCTATACAAAAAAATAAATCATTCTAGCCATAGTTATCCTTCAAAGAATTCCAAATTCTCAGTATCAATAGTGGCTTCGTCAAGATTCCTTAATTCTAGCCACCATCAACTCCTCCCTCACAGAAGATGAACTCACTCAAGTCATGTCCTACACCACCTCACGTGAGGTATGGCTTGCATTTGAGCGCAATTTCTCCTCCCTTTCTCGTGCTAAAGTGATCCAAATTCGAACTCAATTAGCCAATGCCAGAAAAGGCGCACTGACAGCTAATGAGTTTTTCCTCTCAATCAAGAGAATGGCTGACGAGCTTGTCCTTGCTGGACAACCTCTCACAAATGATGATATCATCACTTATATTCTTGCTGAACTTGGCCAGGAGTATGATTCCCTGGCCTCCACAATTTTCCTCACGGCTTGATCCTGTCAGCTTGGAGGAACTCTTTTCTCTGCTTCTCATCTGTGAATCACGGATCAATCATAATAATCAACCCCTTCAAATTGCCGCTTCTGCCAATCTGGTCACCACACAACCCCAGCAATACAACTGCCAACCTGGAACATTTCAATACTCCAATCGTTATCGGGGTAATTATTGTGGTCGGGGACGTGGAGGACGTTCTCACTTTCATGATTCCAACCAATCACAATCTCTTATCTATCAAGTATGCTTTAAACCAGGCCATAGTGCTTGCAAATGCTATCATCCCTTTGATTTATCTTATCAGGCTCCATACAATTCCAAGAACCAACCATAAGCACTACTTTCTGCACACTATCTGCAACCACATAAAGAATGGCATCCCGACACAGGACCCACTCATCATCTCACCAATGACATGAACAATATTCATGTTCCCCATGCAGGTTATGATACACAAGATCATGTTCAGGTGGCTAATGGTGTAGGTCTGAAAATTGTGCGCAGTGGCACTTTTATTATATCTTCTCCCTCTAAATCATTTGTTCTTAATCAAATTCTGCTGTTCCTGATATTCAAAAAAATTTGTTATCTATTCAACATTTTTGTCTAGACAATAACGTTTTCTTTGAGTTTCATGCCTTTTTCTTCATTGTGAAGGACTACTCGGGAATATCCTACATTGCGGCCCCCTCAGTAATGGACTCTACAACTTCTCAGCTTCATTAGCTCATCTTCAGTCGCAAGCTTTCTCTAATATTTATGTGTCTTCCCAAATCTGGCATTTTCGTCTTGGACATGCTTCATTTCTAGTTATCAATAAGGCTATTTCTTTACCAATTCCACATAAAAATCGCTCCATCTGTTCTGATTATCAACTGACCAAAAGCCATGCTATACCTTTTATAAATATGCATGTTACAGGTTCACAACCTTTAGAATTAATATATTCGGATGTTTGGGGGTTAGCTTCTACATTATCCACTTCTGGTGCACGCTATTATATCAGTTTTTTAGATGATGCTACTAAATTTTTATGGCGTTTTCCATTAAAACTCAAATATGACGCATATCAAACATTTCTCAGTTTCCAAACTGTTGTCGAACGCCAGTTTGGCTGCAAAATTAAAGATTTTCAAAGTGATTAGGGGGGAGAATAACGTAACTTAAATACATATCTACACAATCAAGGCATTAACCATCGAATAACTTGTCCCTATACACATCAACAGGTTGGTGCCATTGAGAAATGTCATAGGCAAATTGTTGAAGTTGGACTAACCCTGCTTATTCACTCCAATTTGCCTCAAATGTTCTGGGAAGATGCGTTCTTAACTGCAGTTTTTATTATTAATAGACTTCCCACTCCAATCTTAAATCATAAATCTCCATATGAAATAGTGCATCATCAAAAACCTGATTATGATTTTTTACGCACCTTTGGATGTGCATGTTGGCCCTATTTACATCCATACAATCGCTATAAGCTTGATTTTCGATCCAAAAACTGCATTTTTATTGGGTATAGTGTTGGTCATCGAGGTTATAAATGTCTAGATATCTCCACAGACAGAATTTTTGTTTCCCGTCACGTTGTCTTTGATGAAAATCTCTATCCATACACCGCACCTAAACCACTCAATCCTTTATCAAATACTACTTCTGTTACGCTACCATCCAATCTCAATTTATCTTCTGCAAGTTCCTTTTTTTTTCTGCAGGTGCCACTCCACCATCTACTGCATCAAACACTCTGCATATGGCCCCTTCATCTGGTCTTCCATGTGATCATTGTGTTGATTTGATCTCTCCTGCAATAAATATCACCGAGCCTCAAAATACTGATAGTCCACCCTAAGTTCTTTTACCCTCTGCCTCTGCTCCACCAATGCAGAATTAGCACCCAATGACTACAAGAAGTAAAAACAACATACATAAGCCAAAATTACCATTTGATTCCCACGTCAACTATCCCATTCCTAAAGCCTTTCTGGCCACATTCCAAACACCAGAGACAGAACCAACTTGCTATATAGAGGCTGTTAAAAATCCAAACTAGAGAACTGCTATGAACACAGAGTTTGATGCTTTACTACAGAATGGAACTTGGAATTTGGTTCCCAAACCATCCAATGCTAATCTAGTTGGATGTAAGTGGGAATACCGGATCAAAAGGAAAGCTAATAGTGATATTAACAGATTTAAAGCAAGACTTGTAGCCAAAGGTTTCCATCAACAAGAAGCCGTTGATTTCAATGAGACATTTAGTCCTGTGGTGAAACCAACAACAGTAAGGTTGGTTCTATCATTAACTGTTTCACGTGGTTGGCCTCTTTGATAAATTGATGTCCAAAATGCATTTCTACATGGTTACTTACATGAAGATGTTTACATGTCTCAACCTCCAGGTTTTATTCACTCTCAGTTTCCAAACCATGTTTGTAAACTGGAAAAATCTCTCTATGGTCTTCGTCAAGCACCAAGAGCATGGTTTCACGCTTAACAGATAAGCTCTAATTTATTGGTTTTATCGGCAGTCAAGCCGATCACTCCCTCTTTGTTTATCATCAAGGTTCCACTCTTATTTATTTTTTGATTTATGTTGATGACATAATCATAACTGGAAGTGACATCGGTTCTATCAACCGAGTGATCACCTTGTTGCAGGGTGATTTTGCAGTCAAAGATATGGGTGAACTAAGCTTCTTTCTAAACATTGAAGCTCTCCACACTGATAATGGTCTCTATCTATCACAGAGACGTTATATTCTAGACCTCTTGATGCGCAACAAAATGGACAAAGCCAAACCCTGTCTTACTCCAATGTCAACCTCGCTGCCATTATCAAAATTTGCTGGCATTGCATTCCATGATCCCTCTTTATTTCGAAGTATCGTTGGAGGGCTTCAATACCTTTCATTTACTCGGCCAGACATTGCATTTGCAATTCATAAAGTTAGCAAGTTTATGCATAATCCTATGGAGATGCATTGGGCAGCAGTCAAACGCATATTGCGTTATTTAAAACACACCATTTCCCATTCTTTACTAATAAAACCTACTGCCAGTGTTACTTTATAATCATTTAGTGATGTAGATTGGGCGTCCGATCCTGATGACAAACGATCCATTGGTGCCTATTGTGTATACTTGGGCAATAATTTGGTTTCATGGAGCTGCAAGCAATAGCAAATTGTTGCTCGCAGCAGTATAGAATCCGAATACAAAGCACTTGCCAATGCAGTAGCATAGCTTCAATGGATTAAATCAGTACTCAATGATCTTGGTATTCCAGCTGTGCATTCTCCCATTCTATGGTGCGACAACATAGGGGCTACTTACTTAACTAGTAATCCCCTATTTCATGCTCGCACAAAACATATTGAAATTGATTTTCATTATGTTCATGACCAGGTTCTTCGTGGGCAACTTAATGTTCGATTTATTTCTTCTAAAGATCAGTATGCGGATGCTCTAACAAAACCGTTTCCTTTTGTCCGATTTCATACTTTACGTGACAATCTCAGGGTTCGGTCCCTACCCTTTTGATTGTAAGGGCGTGTAGAAGAACAAGTCAAAGAGCATGAACATGCTGCAACAACCACCAAATCTGCAGGAGCTTAGCTATCCAATATTCAAAGTTTTGAAATCAAACAAGATTGTATCTGCTGTTTAAATTTTGAACTCATCAGATATACATGCACATATGTAGGATAGTAGTTAGCATTATCCTTTATTTAAACCCTTTGTACATGCCCATATTAAGCAATGAAAATACACCAGTATTCAAGCATTCTTCTTTAAAGTTTCTGTAAAGTTTTCAAGTAGCAATAAACAACAACAAAATAACATATAATAGATCAGCAAAAGCCAACAGAGGTTCAGCTGACCAAGAAACAAAATGAGCAACACAAGCCAGAGAGGGTGCTACTCTAGCAAACCAGAAAACCTAGAATAAGCAGGAGCTACCAACACTCAACATCAGAGCCAGCTTCCACCTAGGCCATGGCAAGCACAACTATCCAGTGCAATGGATCACACAGTAGGATGAGCACCGCTGGGAACAACCCAAAAGACGACTTCACAACAAACTTACATGCACAACGCTGCATGTAACAACAACTAGAGAGAAACAAAGCTGGAGACCAGCAAGTTCAAATGTATAATAAACACTAAGTAACAAAGGGAACATGCTCCCTTGAAATAGTATTAAATCCACATACAGAGATGTTGTAAAACCAAAACAGGACTACATAAAATAGCATCAAAATCCAAATGGAGTCATAAGAAAGAAGAAGGGGAAACTGAACCCTCATGCTTGCCTTGAAGCCTATTGCCTGCTATAGGCCGAACCTTTGCAGAACCACTGCCTTCACAGATAACAACAACATCAGTCTTCAGATGCTGACCAACTTTTGCAGTAGCAGCAACCATGCTACTAGTCATATATTGCTTCCTGGCTCTAGGGGGCTCTCGTCCTGCAACAACAACCACAACCTGCATAGAATCATCAATACCATGCACTATTTTTAAAGGAGCACAAGACACAACACCTGGGAGAGAAGGAGGACTTGTCATGCTTGGTGGAGGGTTGTTGCTTTGGTGGTTATATTGTTTAGTTTGCATTAGTTTACTACCCAGTGCTATGTTCCAGATCGAACCAAAGCTTTATTTTAACACAAACAATAAAATCAAAGAAATAAAAAGAATAGATAACAAAAAAAAAGAAGAAGCTCAAGCACGTTGATCTAAAAGAAACCTTAACGACAATAATAATTCAATTTTGATTTAAGAAAAACATTTAAAATGACCAAACAAACCCGTGAATTTTTTTTAATATATGAAAAAAATAGAATTTTAAAATATTATTTTAATTGAATTTTCATTAGCAATTTATTATTGTCATATCATATACATAATAATTAAAAAAATGAATTGTTAAAACTCAGGAAAACAATTATAATATTATGAAAAATCATATCAAAGTAAATGAATTAGCAAGTTTTTTTAGCGAAATGAAGAAGAAGAAGAGGCTTAGGTTTATGATAGGGTCTAGAAGAAGAAGAAGGGGAATGCTAGACGCTTATGGGCCTGAAGGCCAGGCTCAAGTGCACCTTGATTCTTTTTTTTTTTTTAAGGCGGAGTACAACATGTCATCCAACTTTTTTTTTTAAAAAAAATGAAATGGATGACTCGACTTCTATTGTGACTAATAACACATAATTTTTGCATTTTTGAACCAAAACAACCCAATTTTCAACCAAAGTTTCACCTCAAAATATCCGAGGAAAACCCTACAAACCTCAATAAACCCTCATATGCCCTTTAATAGTAAGAAATCAATTAAAAATTGAAAAATCAAATTGATAGCATAGATTTTCCTAAAGTCGGATCTATTTTTTTGATAATATAAGGATCCAAAACCGCCACCAACAAACTTTCCTTGTCAAATGGATCATCTTGACATAAAACTTGATCATTTTGGTTGCCAAAATTATGACAACCAAACATTTTCTCTTGCTAATGCTATTTTTAACGGTCTTTGTTTCTCTCTCATACATAGACCAAAAAATAAAAAATAAATAAAATTTAAGACCAAAAAAATGTAGCGAACATTTATGGGTAGCCATCAATTTTATTCGCCTTTTACTTTTTTATCTTTAAACTTTTAATCTTATAAATTTACCATAATTTTGAGCCATATTCCATGCAATTAGGCTTGAAAATGATATAATTAAAAAAACAATAAAATGTTTTTTTGACCAAAATGAACCTTTCCTAAGAATATTAGATTGACCATTATATTTCTCAATTGTTTTCACTCTACTGTCATATCATTGAATTTTTCCTATCTTTAACAAAATTGGACAAATTAGTCATCAATTTGGGCTTACAATGATGTAATTAGAAAACAAATTGAGTAAGAATAAAAAAGTACACTGTTTGTCATAGACATTTTAGTATATGTTATAATAAGGGAAAAAAAAGGAGGCTGTTGTGTTCGATTTCGAGTGAGAGGAGACAATGGTTTTGGTTGTGGGCTTATGGTTTCGAGGATCATGTGCATTTGAAAGTATGATAGTGGTTGCAGTTCAAAATATTTTTTATAATTTTTCACTCGAAAATATATTAAAATAATATATTTTTTAATTTTTTTGATATTAGCACGTCAAAACAATGTCTATGATTAAAACAATCTAAACATATAAAAAAATTTAATTTTAAGCAATATTTTATATAACTTTAAAAAAACATGATTTTAACTATTTTCCAAACATTATCAAAATAAAGATTGTGTGGTTGGGAGAGGTTAGGCTGGGTTATAACGTGGGAAGGCAAGAGAGATAAAGACTAAAGTTGATTTTAAGTTCTGAGGATATGATTAAGTTGTCAGATTCCAGCAGTATTAGAAAAATGAGAGGTTATGGTGTAGGCGGCTAAGGTTTAGTTTCAGTAAACAAGGAGAGTGTTTTGTCTTTTTGTTTTTGTTAAAATCTTTTTTTTTTATATATCTCCCTAATTTTTTTTTTATTTCTGTCCTATTTTTTTCTTCTTTTCTTTTCTTTTCTTTCATAATTTTCTATCTTTTGATTTTTTTATTTCTTTCCATAAAAAATTTCTTCTTCTTGTTTCTCTCTTTGTCTATTTATAATGCTCCTCCTTAAATTTAAAAATCCTATAATTGAATTTAAAATTTTTTTTAGATTTTATTTTTTTCATTTTTAATATAAGTTTTAAAATCTTTTTTTTTAAAAATTTCAATTCTATTTTTTTAATTCCATTAACGTTAATTCTAAACTTTAAATTCCTTTATTTTTGAATTTCAATTTTAAATGTTTTTAATTTTTTAATTTAAATTTTAAATCCTTTTAATATCTCTCATAGTCTTCTAAACTATATTTGGGTCCCTCATTCTTATTGTCCCTTTCATTTTACTCACTAAAATATTTTTGTTAGAGAAAATGCTAGGAAAGAGGTTAAAAATAAATTAAAACACTAAGTAGGGAATATAAACAACTTCTTATTTGAGTTAGTTTTCAATTAAGACTTCTTTTATTTAGTCCTTTTATTCTTGATTTTTTACTATTTTACCCCTTTACTTTTATTTGTAATATTATTGACCTTTTACTTTTAAGATCATCTTTGTTTAGTTTTTACTGTTGGAAACAGAGAAGAAAAAGATTTGAATCCAATAATTGATAGAGCTGCTAAATATCATAAATGTTTTCTTATTATTCCATTTAATGAAATCTAAGAGCACATAAACTTCCACAATCTAGGAAAAACCATGAGATCTTTTACTCATTAAAGCTAACAATCAATGACACTGAAAGTTATAAATACACTTTAACACTCCCTCGTAATTTGTAATCTTCAGAAACTCCTTGAATTGCTGAAACTTTTCAACTAGAATAGCTTTTGTGAGAATGTTTACAGGTTGATCATTTGTATTGATAAACTCCAGTTGCATCTCTTTCTTGCTCACCATGTCTTTGATAAAATGATGCCTTAACTCTATATGCTTTGATCATGCATGAAAAATTAGATTCTTGATCATTACAATTGCTAACATGTTATCACATAATATAATAGTAAGATCAAGAACTTTTTACTGTAAATCAAAAGAATTTTCCTCAACCACACTGATTGATATACTGCTTCATTTGCAGCAATGTATTCTGCCTCTGCAAAAGATAAAACTATAGAATTTTTCTTCCTTAAATGCTATGAAATTATATTTGTTCCTAGACAAAATACATAACAAGATGTACTCTTTCTATCATCACAGCTTCTAGCTTAGTCATTGTTAGAATAACCAATCAACCTGTTATCTTCTTGTTTCTTGTACATGATTCCATGATCCTTTGTTCCTTAAAGATATCACAGGATTCTTTTTGCTGCTGCATAATGAAGTCGGCTAGGATCCTCCATAAATCTAGAAATAATACGTACTAGGAATAATATATCAGGTCTTGAATTTGTGAGATACATTAAAGATCTAACAAGACTTCAAAAAAATCTTTGAATCCACTTTAGTAGCACCATCATTCTATTGTAACTTCTTATTTGCTGTATTGGAGATGTTACTGGTTTACATTTTGACAAGTCGAATTTCTTGAAAAGATTTGCAACATGCTTTTCTTTTCCCTAGAGATTGCTTCATTTGAATGCCAAGAAAATATCTCATCAATCCAAGGTCTGACATTTTGAATTCTTTCATCATAGCACCCTTGAATTATGCAACCATATCTTTACTTGTTCTTGTATATATTAGATCATCAATATAAAGATAGACCATTTGAAAGTCTACTCCTTTTTTCTTCATATAGGGTGATGGTTCAAATTTACTTCTTTCAAATTCATTTTGATGAAAATAGAGATCAATTTTATTGTTCCATGCTCTTGGTGCCTGTTTTAATCCATAAAGAGCTTTACAAAGTCTATAAACTTTTCTTCTTTCCCTTTTAATTCATATCCTGGGGTTTGCTCAACATAGACTTCTTCTTACAATTCTCCATTAAAAAATGCTGACTTAATGTCAAGTTGAAAAACCTGTAATTGAAGTTGTGCAGATTAAGTAAGAACTATTATGATAGTTTCCATTATTGCAACAGGTGCAAAGGTTTCTGTAAAATCAACTCCAGGTTGTTGTAAGTAGCCTTTAGCAACAATTCTAGCCTTATGCTTTTGAATACTGCCATCCTTATTGTATTTGATCTTGAACACCCATTTTAAACCCACTGCCTTGTTTTCTTTTGGAAAATCAACTGACTTCCATATTTGATTCTTTTCAATATTTATTATCTCCTAATTCATAGCTTTCCTTTGTTTTTTCTTTCTTACTGCTTCTTTAAAATTCCGAGGTTCACCTGAAAAGAAAGCAACATAACAAGAGTTGTAAATGTCAATTAATGGTCGAAATCTCATTGGAGGAGATTCTGAGTATGATTCTTCATTAGAACTTGATGAGGTTCCTTCATTGTGAGAATTTGAACAAGTTCCATTTTTAGAAGAAGAATTGGAAACATTAGGCTGCTTTAGAGCTTCAAGTAACTCCAGTGTTGCTAATTTTAGATTAACTGTATCTTCCCATTTCCAAATTGCAGATTCATAAAAATAACATCTTTGGAAAAAAGTAACTTATCCTTTTTAGGATTGAAAAGTCGAAAGCCTTTTGATTCATCATTATAGCTAATAAAGATAAGTTTCTCCCCTTTCTCATCAAACTTATCTTTGCTTTGAGAAGGAATAAGAGCATAAGCAATACTATTAAATACTTTAAGATGACTAACATCAGACTTTTGCTTATACCATGTTTCAAATAGAGTTTGATTTCGGACTGCCTTTGTTGGAGATCTATTGAGAATATAAGTTATAGTATTGATAGCTTCAACCCAAAACTTCTTAGGAAGTCCTTTCCCTTATAAAATTCTTCTTGCCATTTCTTCAATAATTCTATTTTTCCTTTCTGCAACGTTATTCTACTGAGGAGTATGCCGGATAATAAGTTGCCTTTGAATACCATTCTTTTTGCAATAATCAAGAAAAGCTTGTAAATAAACTCTCCTCCACGATCTATCCTTAAAGTCTTCATCTGGCACCCACTTTGCTTTTTTATAAGAGTTTTGAATTGCAAAAAAAATAAATAAATAGAGAATGCTTCTGATTTTTTACAAGCAAATAAATCCAAATCATTCTAGAATAATCATCAACAAAGAGTAAGAAATATCTATTGTTATTTATAGATGGAGTTCAAATAGGGCCACAAATATCTGCATGGATTAATTCAAGAGGCGTATTGGTTCTCCAAGTTGTCTTTGAAAATGAAAAACGATGCATTTTTTCATACACACATCCTTCACAGATTCCAGTTTGGTTCTGGATGGAAGGAAGACTGGAAACCATATTCTTTTGCTTTAACTGTTGCAAGCCATTATAATTCAGATGCCCGTATCTGAAATGCCAAAGATGAGATTCATCAACATGTTCACTTCTAATAACAACATTATGAAGTGATTTCATGTTAAGAGGAAAAACATTATTAGAACTCATCTTGACAAGTTATTCTCTAATTTGTTTTCTTATTATAAATCTCATATTATTCTTCATAAAAAAATCAGCTTATAACCTTTTCTCATCATTTGTCCTACACTCAATAGATTCTGACCAATGCTAAAAGAGTAAAACACATCATGAATATGTTTTTTTATTACCTTTATTGGACTGGATTGTAACATCACCTCTTTTTTTGATTTCCACCCTCTTACTGTCACCAAGTTCAACATGAGAAGAATAAGCTTTATCAAGAGTTTCAAAGTTTGAGCGATTACCAGTGATATGATGATTATAACCACTATCAAGATACTAAACTTCTTCTCCTTTATGTTCTACATTCATGTAAGAATAGAATAGTTGATCTTCTTTCTTTGAAAAGTGTGCTGCAGTGTTCTCTCCACTGCCATCTTTCTTTTCTTTATGCCAACAATTTCTGTTAGAATGTGAGGAATTTTTACATCTGGTACATTTAAAGAAATAATCTCAAGTTTTATGATTAGTTCATTTGTAAATAGTGCAATATAAATTACTGCTTCCTCTTAGCTGAAAGTCTGTTCTTCCACTTCCTTTGTTTCTACCTCTATCTTTGCTATGATTCTGACTTTCACTTGCTCTTCCATATGTTTTTTTTTCTAAAAAATGATCTTCCTCCTCTTTGATCTTGATGAAATCTTGTTGCCTTCCTATCAGAAAAATTTGCTTTAATCTAAAATGCCTGCTCCATTGGTTGCTTTAATCTAGTTTACTCTTTGTTCATATGCTCCAAGAGATTCCATCAATTCATGAATTGTAAGCCTTGACAAATCTTTTGTTTCTTCAATAACAACAACTATATGCTCAATTTTTGTGGCAAACTTCTAAGAATCTTCTCTGCAACTCTTTTATCAAAAACATTGTCTCCACAACTTTTGATTTGATTGATAATTTCAGTGGTTCTTGAAGAGAAATCTTTAATCAACTCAATATCCTTCATTGTAAGATTTTCAAATTCTCTCCACTGATTCTGTAGTCAAATGGAGATAGCTTTATGAGAATCCTAGCATTTATTTTTTAAAATCTCCCATGCTTTTCTTGCCTTTTTCATAGAGAAAATTCCAAGATAAATTGATTTGCTTACTCGCTGAATTATTCTAAAAGCAGTTGCATTTCTTTGCACATTTTGCTTATATTCCTTTGTATTTTTTTTTCTGTCCAAGATGTAGAAGATCCTGTCTAGGGTGGTTCTTTAAACCCCTCATCAACTAATGTCGATAAATCTTGTGAAATGAAGATAGTCTCCATTTGAGAACTCCAGTATTCATAATGCTCTCCATTAAAGATAGGAATCTGCGTTGCAGTATAGGAGAAAGTAGAGATACTTGATGAAGAAGCCATTAAGAGGAAACCTGCTCTGATACCAAATCTGTTGGAAACAAACTGTAGACATAAAGAAGATGAAGATTTGAATATGATAATTAATAAAGCTGCAACTTAATACCATAAATATTTTCTTATTATTCTTTTTATTCTGCAGGTTATAAGAACATAATAGAGAAAGACTATATAACAAGAAATAATTTAATGAAATCTAAGAGCACATGAACTTTCACAATCTAGGGAAAACCAAGAGAACTTTTACTCATTAAAACTAAAATTAATAATACTAAAAATTACAAATTACACTTTAACACTTACTAATTCTATTGTCTGCGCTCTACCATGTGTATGCATATGAATCATCCAATAACTTTGACGACTTTGATTTTTTCCTTATGAGAAAACATGCATTAATTTGATATGTGAGATAGTGGAGTAATAGCTTTACTTTGTATCATGTTTTTGAAGATAATAGATCTGCACATCGTCAAGTTTCAGTTAGCAAAATACCTTAGGACATCATTATGAAAATTCTTGAAACCGGTAATTTACCAATTAAAAAGGTTGCATGGACTCTAAACAAATTACTTGCATCCTACTATTTACGAAGCTTCTTCAGCAACTATGGTCCAACAACATCTAAGAAGTTACAATAACCTATATACCAATTAGCAAAATGTATTGTTTATGGTTTCTACTATTATTGCTCGCAGATCTCTTTAGGATAACCTTAAGTCCTAGGCTCCAGCTGGTCCCTAGATTGTTTTGGGAGATTTTAATTCCATTCTCTCCCAGGAAGATAAACACAATGGTGACCCTATCTCATCTTATGAAGTCTCTGATTTCAAAGCATGCTGTTCCGACTTGGGCCTCTCTGATTTGAATTACACTGGCTGCCACTATACTTGGTCCAATGGGACTATTTGGCCTAAAATAGATCGTGTTCTGGCCAATCCCTTATGTTGCAATCTTTAGCTCACGTCCCATGTGCATTTTCACCCTCCGGGTGCTTTCTCTGATCAATCAGGAGCTCACATTCAGATTGGAAGCAACAGATCCCTAGGTCAGCGCCTCTTCAAGTTCTTTAATACGTGGGTTGATCACCAAGACTATGCATGTTTAATCTCTGAAGGATGGCAATCCCCAGTTGCAGGCACTCCTATGTTTGTTTTGTGCAGAAAACTCAAGTCTTTGAAGAGTCCTTTGAAGACTTTTGTTGCTATCTAATTTTTGACCCATGTTTTGATAAATTTTTAGAAAAATCCAAAAATAGCGAAAAACAACGAAAATCCAAAAAAAATACTTTTTTATATATATTTGCATCGTTTTTAGCATTTTTAGCATCGTCTCAAAAGAATTTAATTTTTCAAAGGTTTTTGGAACGCGTTCGACTTTCAACGCGTTAGTTTTAAAATTACCGATTTTCCTCATTCAAGTCGATTTTGATAAGAAAAATCCAAGAAAAATAAGAAAAATCAAATTTACAAAAAAAGAAAGAAGTTGAGGGACCAAGTTTGAAAACCTAACAATATTTTTACCAATAAATACTAGTCTCTACAACAAACACAAAAGAAGGGAGGGTAATTTTGCACATTTAGAGAGAAAAATACAAAAAACCCTAACCCTAAAAAACCCTTTTCCTTTCTCCTAAAGCCGCCGTGCTCCTTCTTAAGCTAAAGGAGCCGCAACTGCCCACTTTTGATATCTTTTGAAACATAGCCGTCGTCCCCCCGAGGTCCTTGGCTTTTGCTCTCCCATAACTAGAGAGCCAAGGACCCCCTCCGCCATTTGAGATTCCCATATTTCCCCGGGGCCATCTCACTGTCTCTCTCCCAGCAGCTTTTGGTTTTCTTCCTCTCCCTTTGCCAAGCCAGTCATCACTGTTCCCCCATTTCTTCTCATCTTCAACCTTCCACCTGACGAACCCAACAACCCATTCTCCTGAACCAGCCGCCGCTCACAATTTCCTTCTCACATCGTCTCCAGCAGCCCCATACACTGTCCCATCTCCCTCTCATCAAAACAAAACCGGCGCCTCTCAACCTCCTCTCTCGGCCAGCCGTCGCTCACCCTCTCCTGGCCGACCCAGCTTTCCCATAATTGAGAGCAGCCCCACAACGGCAACCCCTGTTCTCCAACAACACCCATAACAGCCGTCTCTCAGCTTCTCCACCTGACAGAACCACGGATCTAGCTCCATCAGCAACGCTCCCTTTCCTCCTAGTGTGGGTTCCCACAACTGCCAGATCCATCGCCAGCAGCAATCAAATGGACTGAGAAAATGAGAGAGCAGAAGTGAAAGAGGTCAGAAAAAAGGGAGGACCGAGAGCAGATCTAAAAGGGAAAGAAAAATTAAAACCGACTGCTGTTTGTGCGTTTTTCTTCTTTTGCAGGTGACGGTGGGTGTCACCGCTGGCGTAGGAAGACAGAGAAGAAGAAGACGTTCCCGATCCCACAGTTTCCAGGTTCTTCCCCTCGGTGGTGCGTGGGAAAGACGCGCCGCCACTGTTCCCGTGCCCAGAAACCTTCCTCAACACTGTACCTGCAGATTCTAGAAGGCTTTGGATTTTTTAGGGGTTGTTTTGTATTTTTTAAAGTGTTTAATGAAATTTGTGTTCAGTTTGAATTTTGTATAATTTTTAGTGAGTAAGAAAAAAAAAGGAAAAAAGAAAAAAATATAATAAAAGTGTATGTGTGTGTTTGTATTTGTTTTATGAATGTTTTTATTTTATTTTATTTATTTATGATAAAATTGCAAAGAATAAAGAAGAATTTAATATTTTAATTTGATCACGGTCAAGAATTATGAACTTACACGTAAGTCGTATTTCTAATATCTAATGAAAAGATAAAATTTTTAAAACTCTTTAACACATCAAAGTCACGAAGCAGCTTACCTCAGGCAGGGTGCGTTAAGGGTGCTGACACCTTCCCTAACCACAACAAGTCCCTTACCCGTGAATCTCTGACAAGACCAGTATATCCAGGTTTCCTAGTAGCCCTCAATGAAATACTAGGTGGCGACTCCCAAGAACAGAACCAATCAAGCTAATGAAAATCGCCAAGCCGACGCCGCATGGGTGACATGCGACAGAATGACGACTCCACTGGGGAAGGTACTATTTCTAACAATATTGGACTAAGCTTTGTGTATTTGATGTGTTTAAGTTTTTTGCTTTTTGTCTCTTTTTTGTTAATGTATTTTCCATGCATTTTGTAGAATTGTCTCATGAATCACATGTCTTTATTTTTGAAAGCACACACAACCTTCTAAGTTAGGTGGGGAATTAGCGATCTGCCCTATGACTATTGGTCAGGGTTCAGATGCGTGAAACACCCAACTCATATCTGAGTGCCTGCTTGGTATTGGTGGGTATACGTACCTTACCCATTTCTTGCAATGCCCCTATACTGTCTTTACGAAGACCATTACTGGGTAGGTATGAGACCCTTTTGAGACCAGGTAGAAAACCTACCCATGTTCATATAATGAATAGAACTTGTTTTTAGGTTGTATGTGCTATCGTTATTTGCATAAGGATAAACCCTTTTTGAAGCATCTTGAACTCAAGACTTGTGAGTGACCCAATGGTCGTCACTCAGAAAGTTTTCATTGTAGAGTTTGGGCAAGAATCACGATTCTTGTTTCATCATACAAGAGTTACGACCATATGTCACCCCTCGAAGGGCGAGTTCATCATATAGATTACATGCTCATACATTTGTCATGCATACACCGGGATGAAAAGTTGGTTCCCTCACCTGAGGTCTTCTTTACTGGATTGAGAAAAGTTGGGAAACAAAGAATGGGGTCCGATAAGAGGGTTATTATCTAAAGGAAATTGAGGCATCAAACTTCAATGTAGCAGAGCTCTCTTTGAAGAGATCTGTTTGTGGATCTGCTAGTGGGGAATCCAAGAAGGAATACATTAGTTTCAGATCATCTTTGATTTTTCTCTTACCAGTGTCAGAATTAAAACGCAGAAGTAACGAGAAAAGACATGCCTAGACTGAAAACCTTGAAGAAGACTGAAACTTCAACAGAGCAGAACTCCCTTTATTGGTGTTTGTTTGTTGCACCACCAGTGAGGAATCGAAGAGGAGACATAAGAGTTTCAGATTCATCAGTTTCTCTTATAGTAGAGACAATGCATGATTCCATGCATCGACAACGGTGGTGTTGTGCGCTACCAAGATTACCTAGCTGTTGGGAGGTTCCAACAATCCTCAAAGAACCATAACAACATTGGAGGATTGACATCATGCAGCTGTAAGGATTGCCGAAGGAATTGAACAAGCTATGAAGAGAGGAAAGATTGAAGGATCTACCATGGATTCCAGAACAGTTATGAGAGTTGAATCAGAAGATGACTCTTAATTGAGAAACCTCAATTATTTTGCCTAGTCAGGTCTTGCCATAACATCAACTGCTTAAATGTTTTTGCCAAGATTGACATCCCTCTGCCACTCAAGTTTGTTTACCAGCATCTGCCAGATTCTAGACTTGTTGCCTCGACTCCGTTAAATAACATGCAACTACTGTTTCCTAGGTGGTATAATCCAAATAAGATGTGAATATCATTGTGGGTACCTCGGCCATTTTAATTGAACAGTTGCAAGAATTTCAAGAATAGAGACCGAATAATGGTGAGCAAGAAGTGAGTTGAGTTTGTGAAAGATGATGTCATCGGCCATATTGTCATCAGAACATTCTCAGATTGACAAAAGATCGAAAATGCTTGGCAAAACACAAATATTGCCAGAAAAGCTGATCCAAGAATGGTGCTGAATTGTTAATCATTTCGTTATGGATTGTTGCCATTGTGCATTTTGTTTTGGGGTCACATCTCATCCTTGAATGAAACATGTCTTTCCTTTGGCTTCCTGTTGTTTTGAAATCAAGAGATGCTTCTTTCAAAGGGTATTTTGACAAAATATTTTGATCAAACTCCAACATGTAAAATTAAGGCTAGTCAATCCTAAAAGATTAAAAGTATTTTGATTGCAGAAATGACTCGATATTTGTTAAAATGGCAAGATAAACAATATGAAGTGACCAAATAAATTTTGAGCTCACACATGAAATTGAACCACCCACAATGTAGCTAAATTTGAGCAGTATGCATAGTGACATGTAGTTGATTCGGTAGTTATGGACTCGCGAATCATGATTCTTACAAGTCCAAATCATTACACTGGATGAGGTCAAAACTTATCGGTTTTAACTGACCTTGCTTGAAATGAGAAAAGGTCATCTTTGTTCATCCCCTCACTTTCTAAAAATATTTATCCTTTGCAAACCCATTTTGAGCCTGATAGAATATTTCTTTCAAGAAACCCTGACTAGGATCACACCCCATACTGGGGGCAAATAAGAGATTTTTGTTAGCAAAGATGAAGACAATGTTAGAATAAGGGGAAGGCTAAGAACAAAAGTCCAACGATTGAGAAAAGTTTAAAAGAAAAAGACATAGACTGAGGGTATGTAAGAAAACTTTGAGGAAGGCTATAAAAAAAAAGAGTGGAAATTGCCAACACTTAAAGGCAAGTCAAAGATTAAGGAAGGAGAACGCCTATCAAGGCTAGAAAGAGCAAAAGAGGTTTCAATTAAGAAAAGACACAGCATACGCCAAAAGTCAATGCCAAAAAAAATACCGAGTTACAAACATTGTCTTTTGGTATCAATGATAAAGCCTCTAATGAGTAGATTGGTTATTCATTAAGGAAGAAGTTGGATTTGTTTTATGACCTAGGTTAAGAGAATTATGATATTTGAGGGTAACAAGGTTATATGTCACTTTCCCTACAAAAACAATAAGAGAAAGAGAATTGATGAATAGTTGATGTTGATCCTAAGTCTTTGAAACCTTCAAACACCTTTTTGAGCTTGTGAATTTCCCTTTCTTTCATAGCCATGAACCAAAGCCAGCATTACGTTCTTTTAAAAGCCCTTTTCGATCAAGTAAGCAATCTGAACCGATAAATGGCACTCTCAAAACTGGAAGAGCTTTTCTATAAGGGTCGTGACTTCATGAATTAAGCTGCTGGTTATTATGCATGTTGATAAAAATAAATGCTAAGAAAAGAAACAACTTTTCTTGATAAAGCCTGAGCATCTTGTTTTGAAATTCACAAAAATGTTACCTCATCACAGACCATCAAAAAGATATACCCAAAATCAGAGTTTAAAATGGACACAAAGAACCATGGAAAAGGCCATTTTAATCTTACAACGGGTCGATTTCTGTTTTCAAAATACAAGATATTCAAAGGACTACATTGAATGACGTGTGTTGGGTCTTTGACCAAAAAGCTTGATTTTTAAAAGATCTTTTCCAAAACTGATATCTCTCTGATTTCATTTCAACAATTAGACTGGAATAGATATGACCTTTGAAGTATGAGATTTGATTCCAGAACAAGAAAGATTGTCAAACAAAGAAGAACATTGATTGAGTCTGCGGAATCCTTGACATGAAATGACATCAACTCTTCTCAACATTCCTTGAAAAGTTGAGACACCGTGGGGCAATACAGTGGACTCTGAGAAGGAAATCAAACAGTATTCAACTTAGCTGGGGGGCAGAGAAAGATGATTAAATGAAGAATCGGTGAACGGAGGACAATGTGGTTCGAAGAAAGATAATCAATGAACGAGCATATTCAGATCACACCGGGGGCAATATTATTCAAAAACACTCCATGATCTAGTGAACTCCAGCAGCAATTGAAAACATCACTGCACTTAAGGGACAACTTCGTATCTTCATCTTGGGGTTACTCTTTGAAACATGGCTATAACAAATGTTATCGCATAGTTGCATTTGAATGAATGTTAGAAAGATGCACACCACCAAAACTGACTGTGGGACCATATGTTTTGAAGCTCAAACGCGCACTTCACAACATGAATATGGGTGATAAATTGAACATCATTGATGAGGCCAATACATTTCTTTTCGCAATCTGATTCAACAAGATAAGAGGAATCCATTGAGAAGAACACTGAGCATATAATAAAGAGCATTTTACTACAAGCTATGAGATGCATGTCTGGATGACTTGGCAGTTCCAAGAAGGATGGTGATAACATATACTTGAAGAGTATTGTTTCAACTTGAGGCAAGTTCATGACTGATTGACAATCTTGATGGGTGTTGGCACGATGCGCACAATCAATGAGAGAATAATTCTCAGGATAATCCAGAAGATGAATGATCGGTTAAGCTCATTCGTGATGAATCAAGCAACACCACACTTGGGGGCACACTCATGCTTAATAACATAACGAGAGCAGTAATCATTGAGGATTGCCCAGATAGGCACAACTCTTACAGTTGAGTGGATGACTAGCACATGAACGGGTCAATACATGGAAAGAGCAAAGAAGGCTTTTGGATAGCAAACAAAGGCACCCTATGACGATGGAACATCAAAGAGGGGGGACCTATATTTCAAATCAGGTAAGGATGCATGCATGTCATCTAACCTCAAAGCATTGCACACATATTTTTATTCGTTACAGGAAAATCCTCAAAAAAGTCCAGCAAGATTTTTTTTAAAAAATCATTGAGCTGATAATAACATAGAATCATGGTTGTGACCTTGGAACGAGAAGAAGATGAGATAAACCTTACTGTTAGGAAAATCTCAAAGAAATGAGAAGATCAACCTTGTCATCATGAGGAGTCTTCAGGTTAACCCTGCAATCAGGAAGTACCAAGTTTTCCAACCTTGTCATCAAGAAAAATCCAGTTAATTTCAATCATCATGAAGGACAAATGTCAACCTTGGAATTAGAAAGGAAAGATGTCAGTCCTGCAAAATCACAAAAAGAAAGAAAGCATCAAGTGAAAAGTTTAATCAAACCTTATCATCAAGAAGAAAAATGAGAAGAACCTTACCATTAGGAAATTCTCAAAACAAGAGAAGAAAGTTCAAACCCTGCCATAAGGAAGAACACACAGATTTTGGTTCTGGTTAAAGGGGATTGCCGGATGGGATCTCAGGTTAGCCCAACCACACAGATTTTGGTTCTGGTTAAAGGGGATAGCCGGATGGGATCTCAAGTTAGCCCAACCACTCAGATTTTGGTTCTGGTCCCAACCACACAGATTTTGGTTCTGGTTAAAGGGGATCGCCGGATGGGATCTCAGGTTAGCCCAACCACACTCAGGATTTTGGTTCTAGTTAAAGGGGATCGCCCAACCACACAGATTTTGGTTATGCTTAAAGGGGATCACCGGATGGGATCTCAGGTTAGCCCAACCACACTTAGGATTTTGGTTCTGGTTAA
This sequence comes from Populus simonii, assembly GCA_007827005.2. Classification (NCBI taxonomy): domain Eukaryota; kingdom Viridiplantae; phylum Streptophyta; class Magnoliopsida; order Malpighiales; family Salicaceae; genus Populus; species Populus simonii. Next base: position 5,704,766 of record CM017466.2, on the reverse strand, counting down.
AGAGGATCGCCGGATGGGATCTCAAGTTAGCCCAACCACTCGGATTTTGGTTTTGGTTAAAGGGGATCGCCGGATGGGATCTCAGGTTAGCCTAACCACACACAGGATATTAGTTATGGTTAAAGGGGATCGCCGGATGGGATCTCAGGTTAGCCTAACCACACAGATTTTGGTTCTGGTTAAAGGGGATCACCGGATGGGATCTCAGGTTAGCCCAACCACGCAGATTTTGGTTCTGGTTAAAGGGGATCGCCGGATGGGATCTCAGGTTAGCCCAACCACGCAGATTTTGGTTTTGGTTCAAGGAGATTGCCAGATAGGATCTCAGGTTAACGAAAAAAAAAAAGAAAAAGAGAAAGAAAGAAAGAAGAAAAAGTAAGGAGAAGGAAAAGAGAAAGAAACATTAAAAAAAAAGGTCTTTAGATGAGTGGATATTGAGCAAGTTAGGAAGACAAAAAGACAAGTTTTCTTTACAAAGCTTACTATGCAAATACATTGAGGAGTTTTGCTTTGTAAGCATTGTAAAGAAGGGGCATCTGTTGCTACCCAATTTTTGAGCCATGTTTTGATAAATTTTCAGAAAAATCCAAAAATAGCGAAAAACAACGAAAATCCAAAAAAAATACATTTTATATATATTTGCATCGTTTTTAGCATTTTTAGCATTTTTTGACTTTTAACGTGTTATTTTTAAAATCACCGATTTTCCTCATTCAAGTCGATATTGATAAGAAAAATCCAACAAAAATAAGAAAAATCAAATTTACAAAAAAAAAAAGAAGTTGAGGGACCAAGTTTGAAAACCTAGCAATATTTTTACCTATAAATACTAGTCTCTACAACACACACAAGAGGAGGGAGGGTAATTTTGCACATTTAGAGAGAAAAATACAACAAACCCTAACCCTAAAAAACCCTTTTTCTTTCTCCTAGAGCCACCGTGCTCCCTCTTAAGCTAAAGGAGCTGCAGCTGCCCACTTTTGATATCTTTTGAAACATAGCTGTCGTCCCCCCGGGGTCCTTGGCTTTTTGCTCTCCTATAACCAGAGAGCCAAGGCCCCCCCCCGCCATTTGAGATCCCCACATTCCCCTGGGACCATCTCACTGTCTCTCTCCCAGCAGCTCTTGGTTTTCTTCCTCTCCCTTTGCCAAGCCAGCCATCACTGTTCCCCCATTTCTTCTCATCTTCAACCTTCCATCCGACAGACCCATTCTCCTGAACCAGCCGCCGCTCACAATTTCCTTCTCCCATCGTCTCCAGCAGCCCCACACACTGTCCCATCTCCCTCTCATCAACACAAAACCAGCGCCTCTCAACCTCCTCTCTAGGCCAGCCACCGCTCATGACACGATTAAAAGATTGATGTCTTTTCCTAAGTGCAGGAGTGTCGAAGTAATAAATAACCCGGCAAGACCGGGGTCGAACCACATGGAGGTTAATTGTATAAATTATAAACAACAATAATACAACAACAACAACAATAATAATAATAATAATAATACTAGTAGTAGTAATAGTAATACTAATAATAGTAATAGTAGTAGTAATGATAATAATACCAATAATACTATTAGTAATGATAATAATAAAGATGATGATGAAGAAGAAGTTGATGAGAACTTTGAGATGGAAGATTAACGTAAGGATTAAACAATGATAACAACAAATGTCAAGGTTAGAGGATCCACTAATGGTATTTCAAACAAGTATAGTATAAACTCTTATTATTCAATTGTTAACATGATTACATTAGCTATCTTATTCGAATAATGCTAATACTTGTAAATGTTTTCAGGCATTCATGATTATAACTTATGTTAACAACAAATCAAGTTCCTTTCATAGCTCAGGTGTCGGTTATACCATACAGTATGGGCTATGAAAGTGCCAAGTATTTGTTGTACCAAGTGTTATACAACATAAATCTAGATTAACCATTTAACAAGCAGAGTATTAAAAGTGAACAAGATAACAAATATAAAGCATGTTAGTATCCAACATTAAAGTCCATGTTGAGTTTATATTATACCTATCCTTACACCATTAGTGTAACCTTTTCACCTTGACATAATTAACTTAGCTAGACATAATGAAAGAAAGAAACATAAATAAACAAGATAAGAACATAAGTAAGATAAAAGTTAACTAAGTAAAGGAAAGGAAATGAAAGGCATAAACTTGATATTAATGAAAGCAAAGCATAAGCAATACAAAGAGAGAAAGCAAGAGCATGATCTTGATCTAAACACCAAGATGCCTAAATACATGGCAAATGCCTCCTTTTATAGGCCAAAATTTGGAACTATTGATTTGTTGACTAATTGATGAGTGGGTGGCCACATCTTGACTTGGTGACAATTCTTATCTTCTTGTCTGCCAAAAACGTCATTGATAACGTCATAATTTGAACAGACTTAAATCATGAACGTTCTAGGAAATTGTCTCATCTTTCCAGGGTAAAAATTTGAGATCATTTGGACTTCTAGAACTCGACATATGGACTGAACACTGAACAGTGTCTGGGCTGTAGGACAGATTCAGACTTCTTCTTTGTTGCTACAATTTGGACTTGAAAACGGCCTTGTTAAATCTTGGGCTCCACATGAAAGTTGTAGGCCTATGTCTTATCTTTCCATCCATATAAAATGGACCTAAATCCAAGATCTACAGCTCCAGATATGACCCAATGACTGAAAAGTGCTCCAGTTTGGACTGCACCAGCATCTCTTTTCTAAGTTTGGCCATCTCTTTGTCCTTTCAATTTCAGTACTTAAACTCATCAATCAATTCTTTCATTTATGTGATAGGCCTGCATTTAAGATGAACATTTATGATAAATTAAATGTATCTTATATAATTAGATATGTTATTATAAAACATGCTTTAGTTAAGGAGTTATTGATACTTCAAGTGCAAAATGATGATATAAAACCTTGATAAAAATGCACTTTTAAGTACTAATCAGCTCACCCTCTCCTAGCCGACCCAGCTTCCCCTCTCCTAGCCGACCCAGCTTCCCCATAATTGAGAGCAGCCCCACAGCGGCAACCCCCGTTCTCCAACAGCACCCACAACAGCCGTCTCTCAGCTTCTCCACCCAACAGAACCACAGATCCAGCTCCATCAGCAACGCTCCCCTTCCTCCTAGTGTGGGTTCCCACAACCACCAGATCCGCAGCCAGCAACAATCAAATGGACTGAGAAAATGAGGGAGCAGAAGTGAAAGAGGTCTGAAAAAAGGGAGGACCGAGAGCAGATCAAAAAGGGAAAGAAAAATTAAAACCGACTGCTGTTTGTGTGTTTTTCTTCTTTTGTAGGTGACGGTGGGTGTCATCGTCGGTGTAGGAAGACAGAGAAGAAGAAGACGTTCCCGATCCCACAGTTTCTCGGTTCTTCCTCGCGGCGGCACGTGAGCCCACGCGCTGCCAATGGCGGTGGCGGGTGCGCCCACGCGCTGCTAGTGGCAGGGGCGCGTGGGAAAGACGCGCTGCCATTGTTCCCATGCCCAGAAACCTTCCTCAACACTGTACCTGCAGATTCTAGAAGGCTTTGGATTTTTTAGGGGTTGTTTTGTAATTTTTAAAGTGTTTAATGTAATTTTTGTTTAGTTTGAATTTTGTATAATTTGTAGTGAGTAAGAAAAAAAAAGGAAAAACGAAAAAATATAGTAAAAGTGTATGTGTGTGTTTGTATTTGTTTTATGAATGTTTTGTTTTTATTTATTTATGATAAAATTGCAAAGAATAAAGAAGAATTTAATATTTTGATTTGATCATGGTCAAGAATTATGAACTTACACGCAAGTCGTATTTCTAATATCCGATGAAAAGATAAAATTTTTAAAACTTCTTTAACACATCAAAGTCACGAAGCAGCTTACCTTAGGTAGGGTGCATTAGGGGTGCTGACACCTTCCCTAACCACAACAAGTCCCTTACCCATGAATCTCTGACAAGACTAGTACATCCAGGTTTCTTAGTAGCCCTCAATGAAATACTAGGTGGTGACTCCCAAGAACAGAACCAATCAAGCTAACGAAAATCGCCAAGCCGACGTCGCGCGGGTGACGTGCAACAACTTTAAACAAGCTTCATTTTAGTCACATTTTAGAGAGAGTTGTTAGAGCTAAGGCTGATTTAGAGCATCATTAATGCCTCCTGCACAATTCTAAAGATGACATCTCTCTCCTGAACAGAGTTAATCAAATGAAGTTGAATCTTTTCAACCTCAAATCTGCTGAGAAAACATTTTTTGCCCAGAAGCTCAAGTGTAACTTTCTTAAGAAAAGTGATAGAGGTACAAGGGTTTTACATGCTTTGATGAGTCATAAGCACAGGAAAAGTTTCACCCCTGCTGTCTAGCGTAGTAATGAGGTTCTTACTACCTCTTTAGATGAAGTTGGAGCTGAATTTGTTCATTACTATCAAAACCTTCTTGGAACTTCATCGTCTATTTCTCCTATTGATGCTGCTGTTGTTCATAGTAGTCCTTGTCTTGATGAATCCCACTCTAGTTTTCTCTTGGCTCCTGTCTCAAATGAAGCTATCAAGGAAACTTTCTTCAGCATTGGTAATGACAAAGCTCTTGGTCCTGACAGATTTTCATCTCTTTTTTTCAAGAAATCTTGGGACATTGTCGGGGCTGATTTTTGTGCGGCAGTTCAAGATTTCTTTTCTTTTGGTCAAATCCTCAAACAAATTAATCATTGCATTATTGCTCTGGTTCCAAAGTCTGCTAATGTCAACTCAGCCAATGATTTTAGGCCAATCTCTTGCTGCAATGTGATTTACAAAGTGATATCCAAGATTCTAGCCGGTAGATTGTGTCGTGCCCTGCAAGACATTATTGGTCCAGCTCAGAATGCTTTCCTTGGAGGTAGGAATATGATTGATAACATTAACTTGGCTTAAGAGTTTCTTAGGCATTATGGCAGGAAGAGAACCTCTCCCCGGTGCCTCATAAAAATTGATTTTAGGAAAGCTTTTGATTCGGTGCAATGGGTCTTTCTTAGAGAGCTTCTTCATCTGTTGGGTTTTCCTTAGCATTTTGTTCATCTAGTTATGTTATGTGTGGAAACTTCTTCTTTCTCTATTGCTATCAATGGCAGCCTATATGGGTTTTTCCCTGGGAGGTGTGGAGTTCAGCAGGGTGATCCTCTCTCTCCCTATCTGTTTCTAATCTGCATGGAATATCTCTCACGTATGCTAAAGATAGCATCTCAACAGCCATGCTTCCATTATCACCCGAAGTGTGCATTTCATAACATCTGTCACTTGCTTTTGCAGATGACATTCTTCTGTTATGTCGGGGGGACAAATCTTCTGTTTGGATTCTTCTAGAGCAATTGCATGTCTTTGGCCAGACCTTAGGGTTACACATTAATGCAGGGAAATATTTCATATATTTTGGAGGAGTTAGAGATAGTATGAAGCAGGGTATCCTCCAAGATTCTTGTTTTTCTAAAGGCAGCTTCCCCTTCAAATACCTTGGTGTCCCTCTTAGTCCCCACAGGCTTCCTGCTAGCTAGTTTTCCCCTCTCCTGCATAAACTTGAATCTGCTATACAAGGTTGGATGGGCAAGCACTTATCCTATGCTGGGCGTCTGGAGTTAACTAGATTTGTTCTCTTTGGCATGGTACAATTTTGGCTCAACATTTTCCCTATGCCAGATATTGTCATAAACCAAATTACATGCATTTGCAGGAACTTCTTATGGACTGGTAACAAGTCTGCCTTAGTTGCCTGGAAGCACATTTGTTTGCTAAAGAATGAGGGATACCTTGGGCTCTATGACATCAAGGCAAGGAACAACTGTTTCATTGCAAAGCAGCTATGGAATATTCATTTAAAAACTGACTCGATTTGGATTAGATGGGTGCACTATTTTTACTTGCGGGATAGTACTATCTGGTTGGTTCCTCTTCAAATAACCTCCTCTCCCCTATGGAAGTCCTTAATTTCTCTTCAAGATCAGCTCCTTGCAGATTGCGGGGGACAATCAGAAGTGATCTCCATGATGCAAAGTTGGGATAATATTTCTGAGCCTTTCAGGTTATGCTTATGAGTTTTTGAGATTTAAAGGAACCTCGGTGTCATAGGTTAAGGTTGTTTAGGAACCTTGGTGTTTACCAAGGCATAGTTTCATCCTTTGGCTTGCTTTACTTGGGAGGCTGAGAACACGAGACAGGCTGCACTTTGTTGATGCTGATGCTAGCTGCATCTTCTGTTAGGATCATGAGGAAAGCCATAGTCACCTTTTCTTTGCGTGCAGTTGGACATCCCTCTTGTGGTCGAAGGTTAAATCTTGGCTTCGACTCTGCAGGGGTATGACCACCATTAGTAGTGCTATTCGAGGCCTCAATCTCAAGGGGAAAAACGCTGTTGCCAGAATGAAAAAGGGTCTCCCTCAACATTGTTATCTACCTGATATGGGAAGAAAGGAATAGAAGAGTCTTTGAGAAATCCTACACACTGGTTGAATCTCTATTTTGGAGATTTCAGGTTTTATTTTACATGATATTGCACTTTCATGAGCGTAATCACCTTCAAATTAATGTCAGCTAACTATATTAGTGGTTGTTCTGGATGAACTTTCTTATGGGAAGCTGTCTTCTCTTCAGTTTACAGCCCTTCAAGCCGCATTGCATATGTTTCTTGTTGGTCCTTTGTTGTTGCTGTTTCTCTTGAAGATTTGCTATGCTGCATGGTACTCATGTGTTTTTTGCATCCTGGTTTGATATACTTTTGTGTTTTCTGCTCCAATTGGTGCCTAGGCCATCTACTTGTCTTGACTTTTGCTTTGTATTAGGTTGGGAACCTTGTAATTTATGGTTCCTCACATAACCATTATCTGCTAATCTTAGCTTATTAGCTTCCTTTCCTTGGTTTTGATGTAAAGTTCTATCAGGGAGTTTGTTCCCTGCTTTTGTAAATCACTGTATACAAAACTTGCTGGTTCTCTAGCATTGTAAATTTTTGATATATTAATATACTTACATTTTGATAAAAAAAAAATGTATTGTTTATGCAGCTTGCTTGCATTTTCATTGTTGCTGCCATAGAAAACAAATTATTTCTTTGTATCAATGAAAGACTAAATAGACTAAAGCATTGTTTAGTTAAGATGAGGCTGAAAACAAAGAAAATATGCAACAGTGACTCAAAACGCTGAGCTCATTGAAAACTTGTTCCAAATGTACGCTCATTGCTTCTAAAAAACAGAAGATCATCTCATAAACATCTTATTATTATAGTTAGTTAGGTATTTTCTGTTTTCTGTTTTGGAACCCTAAGGCTGCTGCTGGAACAGTAAATATGCATGAAAAGCAAAGAAAATGGATGTCATAGCTATGAATCAGTCAAAGAATGTGCAGAGCCATTGCAAAAAACCATGAGGAAAAGCAATCGAACCATTTGATGCAAGACAACACTGAACGATAAGTCACACAACGCTATCTAAAATGAGTCGAACCTTCATCGTAAAAAAGTAGATCGCCAAGAGGCAATGTTTTCAAAATTCAAAGCTTTCCAAGTAAAAAAAAGAAAAAAAAAAGAAATCAAAAGAAGTGTCAATTCATAAGATAGGCATCACATCGTCTAATTAAGCATAAATCAAAATTTTAAAGGAGAAAGGTTTTTCTAAAAAATACTGCATCTCTTTCCCTTGTTTTTTTTGTTTTTTTTACAAAACTAAAGGCTAGTGTTAGCAAAAGCATACGTATATCTAAGATGCATGAACAACTCCATAGATTTAAAAAAGATTTTAAATCATTACTGCATTTTTTCTAGAAAGATTTGCAGATCCACGACGAAGAATTAATATAAAGAACCACGGAAAAGCTTGTTTATGAAAGATTTTAAGGCTACCACAGAACACCTTACTCTAAACATAAAAATAAACCATCAAACATGTCACACATAAATATAAACTATATAGTTTGACACAACATTTTGAATGCCATAAAAGAAAATCAACAGCAAGAAAAGCAACCAGGTTTAAAATTAAACTTTTTATAGACACTAAAAGAATCAGAAGAAGGAATGATGTTCGAAACCACTATGAATATCGCTTCAAATACAACAACAAACTCTACCCTCCAGTGGCTAATACTATTCTGTAACATCTCTCTTACCAATAAAAACCTAACACCTGATCTCATAAATGAAAATGGTTGTATCTGAACTAATGAGTTTTGTTTGCATGCTAAACTCAATGATAACTCTTGGTTTCAAGAAAAGTTGGAAAATCCAAACAATCAAACACCTGCACCCATAAAAAACTGTAACTTCTCTCGCCAATAAAAGCTTACCATGTGATCTCATAAGTCAAAAGTGTAGGCTCTCAGCTAACGTTGCTCAGTTTTGTTTATGTGCTTAACCCTGTCGCAAGGGGACATGTGTTGTTGGGGTCGTGGGAGTTAGCTGTTTGGTTTATGGTAGTTAGGAAACTTAGGTGTACTGATTTTATAAGGAATTGTAAGGGTAAGAGATTTATTGTGGTTAAGAAAAATATTAGTATCTTTAGCGCACCCTACCTGAAGTAAGCTGTATTGTATGGTGTAAATGTGATTTTAAAGTTTCGATTAGTTTCTAACCGGTGGTCTATATATTGCTTAGGATCCATGTAAATGTCCTGATAGGGTTCGCCTATCCTAAAAGGCGAAAGAGTTTCCACAATTCGTGTGTTGTAGTGAAAAATACTTCCAATTAAAATTGATGAATATTCAGGATAATTCTGAGAATTTTCTGGTCAACTTTTGATATTTAAATATCAGCTTACTTGTAAGTCCAACATTTATACCAGAATATTGACCATTAATTCTCATGAATTAAAATTTTATTGGTTATAGAAATATTGGCTAAATCCTCATGGATTTAATAAATTGATTATTAAATTCAAAATGTATGCTAAAAAAAAAAACATATTATGTATTTTTTAAAAACAAGATATGATTTTTGTATTTTTGAGAAAACTTGGTTGAATACAATTTAAAATAAAATTGTATTTGAAAGAAAGATTTTTGTTATGTGAAACTTGGCCCTTGTGTGTGTGTGTGTGTTTAGCCATCTATTTATAGGTGAAAATTTTATTTAGCTTGAAGGCAAAACAAACCAAGATTAACCATTGAATTTCAAGAATAAATCACAACCATTCATTTGATAACTTGGAGACAAAGGAAAGAAAAATGAACCTTTGTACTAAGAGAATGATTGTAGACTATTTGATTAAAAAAATGGGTTGCTTGGTTCGAAAGTTTTCAATTTTCAAATTGATCCTCTCCTTTCCACAATTATAATTAAATCCCTAAAAATTAAATGCAATTTTTTCTTTTTCTTTTATTTTAAATTCTTTGGAAAAGACATACATTTTTTTTTGGTTTTTGTTGTTTTTTTTTGCTATTTTTTGGTTATTGTTTTCAAAAACAAAGTAAAAAATTGGGTAATAACAAATGTCCTATCTTTACAATACTTACAGAGGAAAAACTTGTTAAGTACTTTGCATAGTAAGTTTGTAAAGGCAAATAAATTGTTTTTCCAAAACTATTCTTCTCAAAGCGTCTAGTTCAGTTTACTTGAAACTTTGTTTTCGCAGCAATTCCTTTCAACCAAAACTACGATCAAACTATGTACATCTTGGTTGTCCTAAAATCTCAATCTGTCGACTCTCTTTAACCAAAATCAAGATCTTTGCCAAAAATTCAATCAACATGAGATCCTAATTTGGTGATCCTCTTTAACTAGAATAAAAATATAAAACAATTCGGCTAACTTGAAATCTTAATCTGGCGATTTCCTTTAACCAGAACCAATAGCTTGGTCAACTTGAGATCTCATTTGACAATCCCTTTTAATTAAAACCAAAATAAGAAACATCTTGGCTAACTTGATATCCTAATTTGACGATTCTCTTTAACCAAAACCAATAGCTTGGTTAACTTGAGATCTCATCTGGCGATCCCCTTTAACCAGAACAAAAAAGTTACTTTCAGCTCGGTTAACCTTAAATCTCAATCTAGAGACCCCTTTTAACCAAAACCTTAGTCTTTATCTCCAACTCGGTCAACTTTAGATCCATCTGATGATCCCCTTTAACCAAAATCAAAATATTGCCTTAAACTCGGTTAACCTGAAATATCAAACTAGAGACTCTTTTTTAATTAGAACCTTGGTCTTTATCTACAACTCAGTCAACCTAAGATCTTATCTAGCGATCCCCTTTAACCAGAATCAAAATGTTGCCTTTAACTCAATTAACCTGAAATCTCAATCTAGAGACCCTTTTAAACTAGAACCTTAGTCTTTCTCTTCAACTCGGTCAACCTAAAATCTCAATTTAGTGATTTCCTTTAACTAGAACCAATAGCTCGGTCAACCTGAGATCATAATCTGATAATTTCCTTTCACTAGAACCAAAATCTAAAAAACAACAGATAAACTGAAATCCTAATTTGGCGATTCCCTTTAACCAAAATGAAAATGTTTGCCTTCAGCTTGGTTAACCTAAAATCCCAATTTAGAGACCCCTTTAACCAGAACTTTGATTTTTATCTTTAGCTCGGTCAACTTGAAATCTCAATTTAGAGACCCCTTTAGCTAGAACTTTAGACTTTTTCTTCAGCTCAGTCAACCTAAATCCCAATTTGATTATTCCTTTTAACTAGAACCAATAGCTCAGTCAACTTGAGATCCTCATCTAGCAATCCCCTTTAATCAGAACCAAAATGTTGCCTTTAGCTTAGTTAATCTGAAATCTTAATCTAGAGACGCCTCCAAAACCTTGGTATTTGTTTTGATCTCGGTCAATCTGAGATTTAATTTGGCGATTCCCTTTAACGAGAACTAAAATATTATCTTCAACTTAGTTAACCTGAAATCTCAATTTAGAGACCCTTTTTAACTTGAACCTTGGTCTTTGTTTTCAGCTTGGTAAACCTGAGATTCCAATCTAGCAATTCTTTTTAACTAGAACCAATAGCTTAGTTAACCTGAGATTCCAGTATGTTATTAGATATCATGGGAAGTATTGTATCCTATTTTTCTCCTGGAAACTGTTGAAACTTAAACTCAATCCAGAAGGGCAAGGAAGGCAACCACCCACCGACCAGCCGCAGCCGCCAGCCACCAGCCGCAGCCGCCTCCACACCTGTAGCCGCCAGCCGCCTTCACACTTGGAAAGTTTGAATTTTTGTATTTTGATTTCGTGTATAAATAGAGTGCCCAGCTTCTGTTAAATGTGTGGAGAGATAATAGAGAGAAACACTAGAGAGAAAGAGAGGGTGTGTATTATAAGCCTTTTGTGCTTGTTGTTGAAATAAAACTTTGTGTTTTATTCCCTCTGAGTGTTTCAAAGCCACCACAAGTGGTTTCTCCCACCAACAGAAACTAGTTACACTTTTTTGTTAACATGGATTGTTAATACTATCCAGTCAAGATTTTACCTCGGGGTAGTCGGAAATGGGGCTGCAATGAAACTTATTGTCAACATGATCATGGGCAGGTTCTACCAAGTTCCTTTGTCAATTGTTTTCTGTTTTGCTTCTGTGCTGGATTATATTGTGACACCTGGTGTTTTCAACAATTTGCAGTATGATGGCAACCTTTTCTGAAGGGTTGCTTCTCAGCGAGAAAGTAGGACTGGACCCAAATGTACTGGTTGAGGTATTTGTGAACAGAGAAAATCTTGTTAGATTATGTCGTGTCACTTGTCATCAAACCCCATGAAGATTAACTGAATTCATACTCTTGTTTGTTTTTTATTGAATTATTCTTGTTCTTTCTATCTCATTCGAACATGCACAATGATAATCATTGCTCTGCCGTTCTCTGGAAAATAAATGAAGAAACTCGTTGATTTTCAGTCTGTTTTATTTCTTCGTCTGCGTTTGTTTGTGTGTGTGTGTGTGTGTGTGTGAGAGAGAGAGAGAGAGAGAGGGGGGGGGGAGGGGGGGGGGGGGGGGGGGGGGGGGGGGTTCTGAATGATGCTTAACTAAAATTCCTTGGTCAAAATGAATCAAGGTGTTGCACCCTTCTTGTTCAATAACAGCACTTAATGGAAGAGTACATCCAAAATGGACCTCATTTGTTAGGTTTTCTGGCTTGAAAAACTCTTAAAATTAAAGCGTGCACTCTTCTTCCTTGTCTTTGCTGGTAAAACTAAAAGCCTCTAGTATATAGAATGATGTTATCTTTTTTATTTTATTTTATTTTGTTGTTTTTGAAGGCATCTATGGAAGCCTCTTAGGAATCTTCTTACATAGGTGAAATTGCAGGTAGTGTCTGAGGGTGCCATTAGTGCACCGATGTATTCGCTGAAAGGTCCATCAATGGTCAAATCTCTATACCCCACTGCTTTTCCCTTAAAGCATCAGCAGAAGGTTTGTAGATATTCTAAATTGCAGACACTACTTAAATCAACGCTGTCATCTCAAAAATGAAGTCAATGGTTTCAGGACATGAGACTTGCCCTGGGATTAGCAGAATCTGTTTCCCAACCCACTCCAATTGCAGCAGCTGCAAATGAACTATACAAGGTAGCAAAAAGTCACGGGCTTAGCGATAGTGATTATTCAGCAGTGATTGAAGCACTGAAAGGAAAAGTGCAATCCTGAGCAAACTTGTGTGTTTTTTTCCTGGTTACGAAGGAGAGGCTTGTACCTGAGATCTCGAGTTTTCTTGTATGTCATCATCACCAGCTTGTGGTCTTTTTTCTGTGTTAATACAAGTCTGTCGGAAAAAAACTGCGGAGTCCCTAAACTAGACTATTGATAGTTTCTGAACAAGGAATTTACCATAATTAATAATTGATGGGCAAATTCATTGGAAAAAACCACAAGGAGTAATTTATACTTTACTTAAAGAAACAATGCACAGCACGAAACAAGATAAAAGAATCCTATCTATACTTTACTTAAAGTGGAAATCTATTCTAAACTCCAAAGTGACACGAGTGAATTTTGCTTTGTCCCAGATGAAAAATTGGTATTAATTTCATCCTGAAGCTGATCCTTCCTGGCTTTACTTGACAGTTAAACTTGAAATCGATTCCAATGGGCTGTATGCTCGAACCCCTTAACAGCATCAGATAGATACCAAAGTCAAGACAACAAGAAACACATCACTTTCTCAACTTATAAATAAAAACCTGTAAGCTCACATCGACATCTCCTTCCCTCATAAGAGAAAACTAAACTCACTTTCCTCCTTTTCTAGGCTATTTTATTTTCCCATCCCCCAAACATTCCCGTATGAGTAACTATAAAATGAAGGTGTCATCGTCTCCCAAGGTCAGCAAACACGTGGAGTGTCTCAGACATCTTCAGGTTGGTGTATTTATCTACTTTCTACAAGAAACATTGTGCTGTTTATGTTTTCATAAGCTTGTGTTATTTTATAGCCCAGTTTTCAACATTTTTGTTAAGTTTTATTACATGTATAGATGATCATGACATACTTAATTACATACCCGAATTGATGTATTCTGCAGAGCCAACATGATGAGCTGGAAGCACAGTTTCTTGAGGAGAGAAAGGCATTAGAAGCTAAATACAACAAGCTTTATCAACCACTATACACTAAGGTATGTATTGTCTTTGCATTAATACTTCTACATGTGTTACGTGAATGTTGAATCAGAGGTAGCATGCATTGCAATTTTTTGTTCCGTATTTATGTAATTAATTTAAGTTTTTGATGGGCTCTCGGCGCAGAGAAATGAGATTGTGAATGGTCTAAAAGAAGTTGACGGGGTTATGTCTGCTGAATTAGATAGCATAAAAGAGGATCAAGCTACAGAAGGTATTAGCGTATATTTTTAACAGTATATCTTGTTTTTGGCAAACATACATGGAGTATTTGAAAGCAATGCCTTATATTGAACTTAAGAGTATAGTACTTCTTCAATGCAGAGAAAGGAGTGCCTGAATTCTGGCTCACTGCAATGAAAACTCATGAAGTACTAGCAGAGGAGGTATGCAAGGCGTGCTCACATATGCACACATATATTTCTTCCTTTTGGATTCATCACTGTGTAATGTGATTTATCAATTGATTCTTGCAATAGATTAAGGGACAAGATGAAGGAGCCCTAAAGTTTATAAAAGATATCAAGTGGTCGAGACTTCAAAATCCTGAGGGTTTCGAGCTGGAGTTTTACTTCAACCCTTGTCCTTACTTCAAAAATTCTGTCCTGACAAAGACTTGTCACATAATTGATGAATCTGATCCTATTTTGAGTCAAGCAATTGGGTAGTTAATTATATTAATGTTGTTGTGCTGAGAGTTTTTATTCTCTTCCTTTCTAATTTTCCTTCTTATAATGTTTCATCTGATTTTTTAGGTCGGAAATTGAATGGTATCCTGAGAAATGCTTGACGACGAAGGTTGTGAAGAGGAAACAAAGAATGGTGTCAAAGAAGACCAAAACCACCATGACAATTAAGAACTGTGAAAGTTTCTTCACATTCTTTAATACTCCTCAGATCCCTGAGAATGAGGATGACCTAGAGGATGATGATGTAAGTTCCGCTTCGTTATGTACAAGGAAAGCAATGCATGTAACTGTTGATATGTTAGTTGATGTCGTCGTCTCTTGTGTTCACAGTATGATGAACTTCAGGACCGGCTAAAACAAGACTACAATTTAGGGTAAGTCCCACATTCTTTATGTGAACTTCATTGGGTCTATTCTGTGCATCTCTCTCTCCTTTTCTCTGATATGGACTTGTTTTTGTGGATGATAGTATTATTATTCGGGACAAAATCATTCCACATGCTGTGTCATGGTTTACTGGAGAGGCTATCGAGGAAGATGAGTTAGATGGTATAGATTATGATGGCAATGATGATGATGATGATGATGATGAGGATGATGATGGGGATGAGGAGGACAATGAAAGCGACAAGGAGGTTGAGCAAGAAGAGAAAAGAAAACAAGGTGTGAAGAAGGACATCAAAAAGGACTATGATGAGGATGAGGATGAGGAAAAGGAAAGAAAATGGGGCTTGAAGAAGGATGACGACGACGACGACGACGACGACGACGATGAGGCTGGAGATGAGGAGAATGATGATGGGGATGAGGAGGACAATGAAAGTGACAAGGAGGCTGAGCAAGAAGAGAAAAGAAAACAAGGTGTGAAGAAGGACATCAAAAAGGACTATGATGAGGATGAGGATGAAGAAAAGGAAAGAAAATGGGACTTGAAGAAGGATGATGATGATGAGGCTGAAGATGACGAGTATGATGACGGGGATGAGGATGACAATGCAAGCGACAAGGAGGCTGAGCAAGAAGAGAAAAGAAAACAAGGAGTGAAGAAGGACATCAAAGAGGACAATGATGAGGACAGGGATGAGGAAAAGGAAAGAAAATGGGGTCTAAAGAAGGATGTTGAAGATGAGGATGAGGAGGAAGAGGAAGAAAAACAGGTCTGGAAGAAGGTAAAGTGCATCAATTTGATAAATTAGACTTCCATATTTTTGAAGATGCTAACATATTCTTCCATTGTTTCTTTCTTTGCAATATTCTTTCAGTCATCCGATGGACACAAGGCAAGTTGCAGCTGATATTTCATTATTTTAGTTTTTTATGCTATCTGTTGTTCTGTGTATAAAGTTCCGAGAAAATCTGATTTGGTTTTATTAATTGCAGAAGATTGGAGGGGCACAAATTCAGAAAGGAGCATCCTCCTGAGTGCAAGCAACAGTAGTGTTAGATCACACTTGCACACAAATGACAGGAGCAGCTTAAAGATTGTAGCATCATCGGTCCTAGTTGACCGAAAGCTTTAGCTCTCTGGCATTGACTATCTATCTATCATCTACATATATCGATATGGCCAATGTTCTTTTCTTTTCTTTTCGTTAGCTATGCATTTAGAGTGAAACTAGAAATAATGTCTATCAGTGTATCTAATTTAATGGCTGCTTGATATTGTATGCTATATATATTGTTGTGTATATTGTGTGAATCATTGATCAATATGATGCATTACTAGCTTAAACAAATCACTCTGTTGATTTTCAGTGTTGTGAAGTGTCGCATGGGACATCTAGGTGAGTTGAAGGAAAAAATAATAAAAGAAAATGCCATCTAATTTTATGATAATTAAAAATTCTAACTAGTCATTCAGAGATTACTATGAAAAAAAAAAAATTACCCCAAGACATCTTAAAGATAAACTACTTCATGTTCGGATTTTATGATAAAAGTATTGATACAAATCTCCTTATCACGTATCAAGTAACCCCCAATAAAAATGATACTTTCCTAAGAAAGCTGAAAATCAGGTTTAGGAAGTGTGACACAATAGAAACTTGTTCCAAGATACTAACACTATTGGAATTGAATCGAATGACACCACAAGGTCAGTTATACCTTAATAAGTCAGATTTGATTTTTATCCCAACAAAGATAAGTGTTGAATCATACAAAACATAAGTTTACTTCATAAATCTATGGCTACTTGCTTTGCAGCATATAAAACATTTATATAATGCTTCACGTTTGTATTTTATGATAAAAGTACCTTTTATGTTTCTATATATATATATATATATATATATATATATATATATATATGGTAAATGACGACTAAAACCTAAAGCAGTGATTTGGGATCTGGAACCGACAACAAAGCTTAATTCTTTATTTTAGAATGTAGATGTACGACCTAAAAGGATAATGAATGTTTAGTTGGACTTTGACTCATTTTCTTTGGGTAGTTTCAAAATGAGACCGAAGGCCATCATTCGCCATCAATAAACCTTGTTAGGATCACATTGATTCATCCCAAACCTACTCACAATGAACAAGTTAATATATCCAAACACCTAGATATTTCTAAACAAGCATTCTCAAACATTGGTGAAAGGAAAGAAAAAGAAGCATATTTGGAAACAAAGATGACAATAATATTTACATGTTACATATACACTTTTTTTTATATAAAAAAAGTGTTGTCTCTTACACACACACACATATATGGTAAAGGGCGACTAAAACCTAAGGCAGTGATTTAGAATTTGGAACAGGCAACAAGACTCAATCTTCATTTTTAGAATGCGAGCATTAGACCCGAGAGGATGATGAATATTTAGTTGGGCTTTGATTCATTTTCTTTGGGTAGTTTCAAAATGAGATCAAAGGTCATCACTCATTGATTCATCCCAAACCTACTCACAACGAACAAATTAATATATCCTAACACCTAGATGTTTCTAAACAAGATTCTCAAATATTGATGAAAAGAAAGAAAAAGAAGCACATTTGCAAACAAAGATGAGAACAATATATATATATTAAAAAAATGTTGTTGAATCTATTAGTAGGACAGTGGTTTACTATATAATGGAGTAGTAAATCAATAGAGTATTTCCAAGCTACCCTTCAACTCATATCCAAATTCATATTAAAAAAACAATTTACTTTGAAAATATAGCACCTCAATCATATTTAATTTTTGAAAGAAAGTATATACAAAAAATGAACATAGAAAATCAAGAAATCTTTTATTTATTTATTTTTAACAAACAACTATAAAAACAAGAAACAATTTTTTTATATATAAAAAAATACTCATGCGAAAATATTCATATTGTTCTTTTTTTTTAGAAAATTTGTTAAGCATAGTTTTTTTTCTTGAATTAAAGCTCACATCTATACATAAAATGCATCCACACAAAAATTTAAACACATCCATACACAAAAATCAAGCATATCCATGAAAGTTAAACAATCCAGCTAAATAGTCCATACAAATCCATACACACGAATCAAGCACATTTGCAAAAATTAAACAGCCTATACAAAATAATAAATCATTCTTACACAAGAAAAAATTGTTAGGGATAAAAAAAAACCTTTAAGAACCTCTATCAAAGACTAGAAATTATTGAAAACAATATACCAAAATGTTGGCATGTGGGAATCTTTCACTGGTGTGTTGTCAAGCACTTAGGATGTCAGAACATGTACTCCACGTGCATATTGGTTGGATTTTGGGAAGGAATTTAGGAACTATTTCTGGCTTGTCTTTGGGTCGATTATCGATTGGATTTGGGGAAGGAATTTGGGTCTGTTAGTGAGAGTGAGAGAAGGAGGACTCTTTTTTTTTTTATCAAATGGAAATTTATAGATCAAAACAAAACTAAGTTAAGCTGGAAACCAACAAATCTAAATATACAGGCATGTACATATAGAGACTAGGAGAACAAGCTCCCTTAGGCAAAATATTACATAGCCTAAGAATCAAGTACATAGACAGGGCTGCAGAAAGCAGTAAAACAATTCAGCAGCACAAACTTTACCACATGGCCACAACTGGACGCATGCCAGCAGACAACAACAAGGCTTCTCCACTGAAAAGCAATCATCCATGGCGAACAACAAAAACACAGCCAGAGGAGGGGAGCCCAACTCCAGCAAACCAAAAACCCAGCAGCAGGAAATAGCGTGCAAACAAGCACTATAGAGTTCCAACTATCTACAAGAAGAGGCCACAGATAGCAGCAACAACAACCACTCTACCAGCAGGGAAAACCCAGTATAGCAGTTACATAAAGGCAGCAGACGAACTTGCACTGCATAAGCAGTGTAGAAGAACAAGTCAAAGAGAATGAACATGCTGCAACAACCACCAAATCTGCAGGAGCTTAGCTATCCAATATTCAAAGTTCTGAAATCAAACAAGATTGTATCTGCTGTTTAAATTTTGAACTCATCAGATATACATGCACATATGTAGGATAGTAGTTAGCATTATCCTTTATTTAAACCCTCTGTACATGCACATATTAAGCAACGAAAATACAACAGTATTCAAGCATTCTTCTTTAAAGTTTCTGTAAAGTTTTCAAGCAGCAATAAATCGCAGCAAAACAACATATAATAGATCAGCAAAAGCCAACAGAGGTTCAGCCGACCAAGAAATAAAAGGAGCAACACAAGCCAGAGAGGGTGCTACTCTAGCAAACCAGAAAACCTAGAATAAACAGGAGCTACCAACACTTAACATCAGAGCAAGCTTCCACCTAGGCCATGGCAAGCACAACTATCCAGTGCAATAGATCACACAGTAGGATGAGCATTGTTGGGAACGACCCAATAGACGACGACATTACAACAAACTTACATGCACAACGCTGCATGTAACAACAACTAGAGAGAGACAAAGCTGGAGACTAGCAAGTTCAGATGTACAATAAACACTAAGTAACAAAGGGAACATGCTCCCTTGAAATAGTATTAAATCCACATACAGAGATGCTGTAAAACCAAAACAGGACTACATAAAATAACATCAAAATCCAAATGGAGTCATAAGGAAGAAGAAGGGGAAACTGAACCCTCATGCTTGCCCTGAAGCCTATTGCCTGCCATAGGCCGAACCTTTGCAGAACCACTGCCTTCACATAGAACAACAACATCAGTCTTTGCATGCTGACCAAGTTTTGCAGTAGCAGCAACCATGCTACGAGTCATATATTGCTTCCTGCCTCTAAGGGGCTCTCGTCTTGCAGCAACAACCACATCCTGCATAGAATCATCAATACCATGCACTATTTTTGAAGGAGCACAAGGCACAATGCCTGGGAGAGAAGGAGGACTTGTCATGCTTGGTGGAGGGTTGTTGCTTTGGTGGTTATATTGTTTAGCTTGCATTAGATTACTACCCTGTGCTATGTTCCAAATCGAACCAAAACTTTATTTTAACACAAACAATAAAATCAAAGAAATAAAAAGAGTAGATAACAAAAAATGAAGAAGAAGCTCAAGCATGTTCATCTAAAAGAAACCTTAACGACAATAATAATTCAATTTTGATTTAAGAAAAAATTCAAGATGACCATACAAACCCGTGAATATTTTTTAATATATGAAAAAAATAGAATTTTAAAATATGATTTTAATTGAATTTTCATTAGCAATTTATTATTGTCATATCATATACATAATAATTAAAAAAATAAATTGTTAAAACTCGAAAATACAATTATAATATTATGAAAAATCATATCAAAGTAAATGAATTAACATGTTTTTTTAGTGAAAAGAAGAAGAAGAAGGGGCTCAGGTTCATGATAGGGTCTAAAAGGAGAAGGCTAGACTCTTATGGGCCTGAAGGCCAGGCTGCACCTTAATTCTTTTTTTTTTTAAGGCAGAGTACAACATGTCATCCAACTTTTTTTAAAAAAATAAAATAAAATGGATGACTCGACTTCTATTGTGACTAATAACACATAATTTTTGCATTTTTAAAACAACCCAATTTTCAACAAAGTTTCACCTCAAAATATCCAAGGAAAACCCTACAAACCTTAATAAACCCTCATGTGCCCTTTAATAGTAAGAAATCAATTAAAAATTGAAAAATCAAATTGATAGCACAAATTTTCCTAAAGCCGGATATATTTTTTTCGATATATGAGGATCCAAAACCACCACCAACAAACTTCCCTCGTCAAATGGATCATCTTGACATAAAACTTGATCATTTTGGTTGCCCAAATTATGACAACCAAACATTTTCTCTTTCTAATGCTATTTTTAACAGTCTTTGTTTCTCTCTCATACACAGACCAAAAAATAAAAAATAAATAAAATTTAAGACCAAAAAAATGTAGCGAACATTTGTGGGTAGCCATCAATTTTATTCACCTTTTACTTTTTTATCTTTAAACTTTTAATTTTATAAATTTACCATAATTTTGAGCCATATTCCATGCAATTAGGCTTGAAAATGATGTAATTAAAAAAACAATAAAAAGTTTTTTGGACCAAAATGAACTTTTCCTAAGAATATTAGATTAACCATTATATTTCTCCATTGTTTTCACTCTACTGCCCTATCATTGAATTTTTCCAATCTTTAACAAAATTGGACAAATTAGTCATCAATTTGGGCTTACAATGATGTAATTAAAAAAACAAATTGAGTAAAAATAAAAAAGTACACTATTCATCATAGACATTTTAGTATATGTTATAATAAGGGAAAATAAAGGAGGCTATTGTGTTCGATTTCGAGTGAGAGGAGACAATGGTTTTGGTCGTGGGCTTATGGTTTCGAGGAAATGTGCGTTTGAAAGTATGACAGTGGTTGCAGTTCAATTTTTTTTTTAATTTTCATTCGAAAATGCATTAAAATAATATATTTTTTTAATTTTTTTGACATTAGCACATCAAAATAATCTAAACACATTAAAAAATTTAATTTTAAATAATATTTTATATAACTTTTAAAAAACATGATTTTAACTGTTTTTCCAAACATTATCAAAATAAAGATTGTGTGGTTGGGAGAGGTTAGGCTGGGTTATAACGTGGGAAGGCAAGAGAGATAGAGACTAAGTTGATTTCAAGTTCTGAGGTTATGATTAAGTTGTCAGATTTCAGCAGTCTTAGAAAAATGAGAGGCTATGGTGTAGGCGGCTAAGGTTTGGTTTCAGTAAACAAGGTGAGTCTTTTGTCTTTTTGTTTTTGTTAAAATATTTTTTATATATATATCTCCCTAATTTTTTTTTATTTCTGTCCTATTTTTTTCTTCTTTTCTTTCACTTTCTCTCATAATTTTCTCTTTTGATTTTTTTATTTCTTTCCATGAAAAAAATTCTTCTTCTTGTTTCTCTCCTCGTCTATTTATAATGCTCCTCCTTAAATTTAAAAATCCTATAATTGAATTTAAAAATCTTTTTAGATTTTATTTTTTTCATTTTTAATATGAGTTTAATTTATTTTTTAAATTTCAATTCTAATTTTTTTAATTCCATTAATGTTAATTCTAAACTTTAAATTCCTTTATTTTTGAATTTCAATTTTAAATGTTTTTAATTTTTTAATTTAAATTTTAAATCCTTTTAATATCTCTCATAATCTTCTAAACTATATTTGGGTCCCTCATTCTTATTGTCCCTTTCATTTTACTCACTAAAATATTTTTGTTAGAGAATATGCTAGAAAAGAGGTTAAAAATAAATTAAAACACTAAGTAGGGAATATAAACAACTTCTTATTGGAGTTAGTTTTCAATTAAGACTTCTTTTATTTAGTCCTTTTATTCTTGATTTTTTACTAATTTACCCCTTTACTTTTATTTGTAATATTATTGACCTTTTACTTTCAAGATCATTTTTCTTTAGTTCTTACTATTGGAAACAGAGAAGAAAAAGATTTGAATCCAATAATTGATAAAGCTGTAACTCAATACCATAAATGTTTTCTTATTATTCCATTTAATGAAATCTAAGAGCACATAAACTTACACAATCTAGGAAAAACCATGAGATCTTTTACTCATTAAAGCTAACAATTAATGACACTGAAAATTATAAATTACACTTTAACACTCCCTCGTAATTTGTAATCTTCAGAAACTCCTTGAATTGCTGAAACTTTTCAACTAGAATAACTTTTGTGAGAACGTTTGCATGTTGATCATTTGTATTGATAAACTCCAGTTGCATTTCTTTCTTGCTCACCATGTCTTTGATAAATTGATGCCTTAACTCTATATGCTTTGATCGTGCATGAAAAATTAGATTCTTGGTCATTATAATTGCTAACATGTTATCACATAATATAATAGTAAGATCAAGAACTTCTTACTGTAAATCAAAAAAATTCTCCTCAACCACACTGATCGATATACTGCTTCATTTGCAGCAATGTATTCTTCCTCTGCAAAAGATAAAACTATAGAATTTTTCTTCCTTAAATGCTATGAAATTATATTTGTTCTTAGAAAAAATACATAACAAGATGTACTCTTCCTATCATCACAGCTTCCAGCCTAGTCATTGTTAGAATAACCAATCAACCTGTTATCTTCTTGTTTCTTGTACATGATTCCATGATCCTTTGTTCCTTAAAGATATCGCAGGATTCTTTTTGCTGCTGCACAATGAAGTCGGCTAGGATCCTCCATAAATCTAGAAATAATACTTACTGGGAATAATATATCAGGTCTTGAATTTGTGAGATAAATTAAAGATCCAACAAGACTTCAAAAAAATCATTGAATCTGCTTTAGCAGCACCATCATTCTATTGTAACTTCTCATTTGCTGTATTGGAGATGTTACTAGTTTACATTTTGACAAGTCGAATTTCTTGAAAAGATCTGCAACATACTTTTCTTGAGAAATAAAATTTTTCCCTGGAGATTGCTTCATTTAAATGCCAATAAAATATCTCATCAATCCAAGGTTTGACATTTTGAATTCTTTCATCATAGCATCCTTGAATTCTGCAACCATATCTTTACTTGTTCTTGTATATATTAGATCATCAACATAAAGATAGACCATTTGAAAGTCTACTTCTTTTTTCTTCATATAGAGTGATGGTTCAAATTTACTTCTTTCAAATTCATTTTGATGAAATAGAGATCAATTTTATTGTTCCATGCTCTTGGTGCCTGTTTTAATCCATAAAGAGCTTTACAAAGTCTGTAAACTTTTTCTTCTTTCCCTTTTTATTCATATCCTGGGGTTATCTCAACATAGACTTCTTCTTACAATTCTTCATTAAGAAATGCTGACTTAATGTCAAGTTGAAAAACCTGTAATTAAATTTGTGCAGATTAAGTAAGAACTATTATGATAGTTTCCATTTGTCACCAAGATTATCACACCAAATGGTAGGAGCAGAGACTGAGGGAACCTGCAAATCTGTTAACAAGTATTGAAGCCAAATGACTTCAGCGGTACCATCAGCAAGGCTTTATACTCAGCCTCAATAGAGGAGCGAGCAACAGTGCGTTGCTTGCCGGATTTCCAAGAAATCGGCGTCTGACCAAAAAAGACAAGATAGCCGCCCGTAGACTTGCGATCATCAATACTACCAGCCCAATCTGCATCTGTAAAGCCATGTAGAGCAAAAGAGGAGCCTCGAGTGATATGGAAACCATAAGATGTCGTACCTTTAAGATAGCGTAAAATACGTTTGACAGTGGCCCAATGAGAATCTGTAGGAGCATGCATAAACTGACAGACTCTGTTAACAACAAAGCATATATCTGGACGGGTGAAGGTAAGATATTGAAGAGCACCCACGATTTGACGAAATTGTGTAGGATCAGAGAATGAATGATCCGGTAATAAAATGACTTTCGAAGGGGAGACTGGAGTATCAACTGGTTTGCAGGAAGTCATACCAGCTCGGGTGAGGATGTCAAGAATATATTTATGTTGACGCAGCATTAAACCCATACCGGTAGACTGAACTTCAATACCTAGAAAGTAGTGAACAACACCTAAGTCACGAAGCTTGGTATCAGAGCCACAAAACCCTAAAATAAATTAAACCTACTTCTCTCACAGCCTCCCTTCTTCAATGGAACAGCCGCCACATACATCTTCAAATTCTGCAACACCAGCAGTCCAGCTTTCTTCTTCTCCGGCAGTGCAGCCCTCTTTTCTTGCAGCGCCTCCTGTGCTTTCCTCTGCTGCGTCACCGCCTGGATTCTCCTCTGCCATGGCTGGTGAACGCCTCCTCTTGCAGCCCACGTCTGCTGCCTCTGTTGCTTCTACTGCCGCAAGCATTATCTCCCTAAAATTAACAAACACCAATTATTTATATTGGCGTATGCAGATGTTGCCTTATCTCCTAGGCCAAGGAGTTTTTGGTTTTGTTGATGGCTCCAACACATGTCCATCAACACATGTTCTTGCCATTGATGGTATCTCTCTTCATGTAAATCCGCTTTTTCAAACCTGGAAACAACAAGACCAACTCATTCTAAGTGCACTTCTTTCCTCCCTATCTATGGAAGTTTTGCATCTTGTTGTTGGCTGTCAAAGTTCTTGTTCAGCTTGGGGCACTCTTGAGCGATCTCTCGCTTCTACCTCCAACTCTCGTATTATGCAACTTCACGGCTCTTTTCAGGATCTTCGACAGGGTTATGAATCAGTAACTCAATTTATGCAAAAAGCGAAGGCCTTATTTGATGAATTGGCCGCTGCTGGTCGGCCAGTTTCACTTGAAGATTTCAATTTATATGTGTTTCGTGGTCTTCGGGGAGAGTTGAAAGACTTAGTTACCAGTCTTATTACCAAGGCTGAACCTTTATCATATGCAGATCTTCACAGCCATCTCCTCACACATGAATTTCTTCACAAATCTTTTGCTGCCATACATGCTCCTCTGCTGCCCATACCCAGCATTCCATCTTCTGCTCTTGTTGTGCAGCGCCAGACTTTTGGCAATTCTGGCCGCAGCAGGGGCCGCTTCAACGGTGGCTGGCGTCCCAACCAGTCCAACAATAGAGGCAACCGATTTGCTTGCTCTAGACCTGATCACCGCAGCTTCCAAAACTCCTCCTTTGGTGACAATAGGCAGGGCTCTTGGCAGGGCTCTTGGCAGTGCAATAAGGGGCAGAACCCACTCTGCCAACTATGTCAAAATTTCGGCCATACAGCTCCCCATTGCCCTCAATTCCAGCAGCGAGGTTATGGCCAACAGCCTACTGCCAATCTGGTGCAACGCAATCTCTCCTCAACCGGTTCTGTTGATTGGTTTCTGGATACCGGTGCCAATCAACACGTCACACCTAATCTTGCCACCTTGACTGCTTTAGAACCGTATCTTGGTAATGATAATTTGCATGTTGGTGATGGTAAGGGACTCCCTATATCCCATCTCGGTCATACAAAAATATATACACCACATCGTTCTTCACCTTATCTAATGTTCTTCATGTTCCTGCAATTACGAAACCTCTGCTCTCTGTTCAGAAATTTTATCTTGATAATAATGTTTATTTTGAATTTCACCCTCGTGTGTTTTATGTCAAGGATCTCAACACTCATGAAATCCTTCTCTCAGGTCAGAGTAAAGATGGTCTCTATGCCCTTACCAAGTCTTCCGTCACGTCAGTTCCTCAAGCCTATTGGTCTCCCTACACTTCTGCCTCTGCCGATTTATGGCATCGTCGACTAGGTCATCCTGCTACACGTATTTTTCAATTGTTAATCTCGAAAAATAAGATCATTTGTAACAACAAACATCTTAATTTTCAATGTCAAAGTTGTCCTTTAGGAAAATCATCACATTTGTCTTTAGGACCTACGGGTCACAAAACTTCTGCTCCGGTTGAATTAATTTTTAGTGATGTATGGGGCCCTGCTCCTCTTTTTTCTTCAGATAGCTATCGTTATTTTGTTATTTTTGTTGATGCTTATACTAAATATGTATGATATTATCCTCTCGTTGCCAAGTCTGATGTTTACTCTGTTTTTCATCAATTTCAGACTCTCGTTGAACATCAATTTTCATTAAAAATAAAATCTGTTCAAACTGGCTGGGGTGGTGAATACCGCAAATTATCCATATTTTTTCAGACTGTTGGTATTCATCATCATTTGATTTGTCCTCACACTCATGAACAAAATGGCACAGTAGAGCGTCATCATAGGCATATTGTGAAAACAAGTCTTACTCCTTTAGGGCAATGTAAAGCACCTTTTCGATTTTGGAATTATGCTTTTGGAACCTCTGTTTATCTTATAAATCGCATGCCTACTCCTATTCTTGCCCATTGCTCTCCGTTTGATTGTTTATTTTACCAATCTCCTGATTATCATTTTCTGCGTACTTTTGGGTGTCTCTGTTTTCCTTTTCTGCGTCCATATAATAATCATAAATTGGATTTTCGCTCCTCTCCATGTGTGTTCTTTGGATATAGTTCCTCCCATCTTGGTTATCGATGTTTTGACATTGCATCTCACCGTATTTATATTTCTCGTCATGTCCGTTTCCATGAACATGTGTTTCCTTTTGATAATTCTGAATAGATTGCAAAGGTTTCCACCACAACCCCCATCCCACCCGCTACTGTCACCCTTCCAAACTTGTTAAACCACCCACCACCACCCACTTCCATCAGCCACCTAAACAGCCCACAGCCCACAGCTCTACCACTCCAAACAGCCACCCGACCATCCCTTGGCCATCACCACATGCTTGTTTATCTAGCCCTTATGATGCAGGTTTAGGTCGTAAATTGATCTCCTCTCCTCATGGTCTTGGGGCACTCTCTAGCCCCTCCTCTGCTTCGCCCACCCTAGCCAGCATTCCTGCAGATTCGGTCTCTGCCGACAGACCCTCCTCTGCTGACAGTCCTATGCTGGAGGCTGCTTCTTCATCATCCTCTCCCGCAGGTCTGCAACTTATGGTTGATTTATCTTCTTATCAGCTGCCACAGGTCTCCTCACTGCCACCATCTTCCCCTGCGTCTCCACCAGCACGCAGCAGCCATCCTATGACTCTCAGACCGCGGAAGCCGAAGACAACAAACCTGGCTGCTTCTGCTGCCTCCACACGGGTACTACATTCTCCTTCTTCTGAGCCCTTTGCATTATCTGATGCTGACTGGTATGCAGTTTGGCATAATGCTATGTGTGATGAGATTGCTGCTTTGCGCTCAAATCGCACTTGGTCTTTGGTTCCGTTTCATTCTTCTATGAATGTTGTTGGCAGTAGATGAGTATATTGGATCAAACGTCGTGTTGATGGTAGTATTGAGCGCTATAAAGCGCGCCTTGTTGCTAGAGGTTTTACCCAGCAGGAAGGTATTGATTATTCTGAAACCTTCAGTCCAGTTATTAAGTAGGCCACTGTCCGATTGGTTTTCTCTATCGCTGTTTCGCGAAATTGGAAGATTCATCAGCTTGATATTCATAATGCCTTCCTCAATGGTGTTCTTACTGAAGAGGTCCACATGAAACAGCCTCCAGGTTTTGTTGACTCTTCTCTTCCATCTCATGTGTGCAGATTGCACATGTTGCTACCCGATTTTTGACCCATGTTTTGATAAATTTTTAGAAAAATCCAAAAATAGCGAAAAACAACGAAAATCCAAAAAATATTTTATATATATATATATATATATATATATATATATATATATATATTTGCATCGTCTTTAGCATTTTTAGCATCATCTCAAAAGAATTTAAATTTTCAAAGTTTTTTGGAACGCGTTCAACTTTTAACGCGTTATTTTTTAAAATCATTAATTTTCCTCATTGAGTTGATGTTGATATTGCTCGTTTTCAAAAAAATACAAAAAATAAGAAAAATCAAAATTTACAAAAAAGAAGAAGTTGAGGGACCAAGTTTGAAAACCTAGCAATATTTGTACCTATAAATACTGGTCTTCAACACACACAAAGAAAGGGGAAGAGGGCAATTTTGAAACATCAGAAAAAATACAAAAAAAACCCTAACCCTAAACCTATCTTTTGTTGAAGGAGCGGTGCGCCCCCTTCCCATTGAGCAAAAAGCCAGAGAGAGCAGGGGCGACCGCAAGCCTCCCTTTCCCTGTTTACAGAGGCCGGTCGCCCCTCCCCTTTGATTTTCTTCTTCCCCTCAGCAGCCGTCAACAAACCCACAGCCCCCTCTCTTTCAAAACCAAACCGGAGCAGCCACTCCGTTCCCCCAAGCCACAAATCTTCCCTCTCTCACCTGAAAAAAACCAGTCAAACACCTCCAGCCTTCCACCATCTCCTTCCCCCCTTACCCTCTGCCAAACGGACACAAACTCTCAGCCCCTCACCTCACACAAACCAGCCGCCCCACCCATTAGGTTGGCCACTTTTTTTCTCCAATCAAACAGCCACCCCCTGGGTTTGATTTTCGTCTCCAGCTCCTTCTCCCCTCAACCATGGCCTCTCTCATCTTCAACCTACATCACAGCAGCCCCATTTCCCTTCCAGCCGCCAGCCACACCTGGAGAACCCCATAACAGCAGCCGAGTTCCTCCACCACAGAGCCGTCCCCATCATCTCCTCAGCAGCGACAGCCTCCACAGAAGCAAGCCTCTGCCTTCCAGCTTCTTCACCGGCCAACAGCAGTCCTTCTTCCTCCAGCGGCGCCCACAGAAGCGGCCCCATTTCCAACCGAGAATCGACGGCCGGAGCTGCAACCAGTAGAGAACAACGAAGCAGAGAAGAAGGCGAAACCAAGAACAAAGCAGATCCAAAACAGAAACAAACAGATCCGTGAACCAGAAGAAAAAAAAAAACTAAAGCCAGCTGCCTTGTGTATTTATGGGTTTTTTTGCAGGTGACGGTTACTCTCACTGCCGGCGTAGGAAGACAGAGGGGAAGAAGACATTCCAGATCCCCAGTTTTTTTGGAGTTTCCAGCGACGACGCGTGAACCCACGCGCCGCCAGTGGCGGTGGCGCGTGGGAAGACGTGCCGCCACTGTTCATGCTGTCACAAAAATGGTCCCAGCACTGTTATGGATTTTTGAATGGCTGTTTTGTAATTTTAAAATTGTTTAATGTAATATTTGTTTATTTTTGAGTTTTTGTAATTTATATTTTTGTAAACATGGAAGCAAAAAAAGATAAGGAAAAGAAAAGAAAAGAAAAGAAAAAATATAAGGAAAGTGGATGTGTGTGTTTGTATTTTTTTTTATGGATGTTTTTTTTGTTTATGATAAAATTGCAAAGATTAAAGAAGAATTTAATATTTTGATTTGCTCACGGTCCAGAATTATTAACTTATACGTAAGTTGTATTTCTAATATCCGATGAAAAGACAAAAATTTTAAAACTTCTTTAACACATCAAACCACGAAGCAGCTTATCTCAGGTAGGGTGCGTTAGGGGTGCTAATACCTTCCCTAACCACAACTAGTCCCTTACCAGCGAATCTCTGACAAGATCAGTGCATTTGGTTTCCTAGTAGCCCTCAATCAATTACTAGGTGGCGACTCCAACGAACCAATCAAAGCAAACGCAACAACGAAAAAATCGCCAGCCCAATGCCGCGCGGATTTTCTGACGTGCGACAGAATGGCGGCTCCACTGGGGAAGGTACTGTTTCTAACAATATTGGACTAAGCTTTGTGTATTTGATGTGTTTAAGTTTTTGTATTTTTGTCTTGTTTTATTTTTGTTTTATCTATGCATTTTTAGAATTGTTTCATGCATCACCTGTATTTATTTTTGAAAGCACACACAAGCTTCTAAGTTAGGTGGTGAATTAGCGATTTGCCCTATGACTATTGGTCAGGGTTCAGATGCGTGAAAAACCAAACTCATATCTGAGTGTTTGCTTGGAAATGGTGGGTATACGTACCTTAACTATTTGTTTCAACGCCCTATATTGTCTTTACGAATAACGTCACTGGGCAGATATGAGACCCTTTTGAGACCAGATAGAAAACCTACCCATGTTCACATAATGAATAGAACCTGTCCTTAGGATGTATGTGCTATCGTTATTTGCATAAGGGCAAACCCTTCTTGAAGCATCTTGAACTCAAGACTTGTGGGTGACCCAATGGCCGTCACTCCAAAAATTTTCATTGTAGAGTTTGGGCAAAAATCACGATTCTTGTTCCATCATACAAGAGTTACGACCATATTGTCACCCCTCGAAGGGCGAGTTCATCATATAGATTATATGTTCATACATTTATCATGCATGCACCGGGATGAAAAGTTGGTTCCCTCATTCGAGGTCTACTATACTGGACTGAAAAAAGATGGAAAATGAAGAAAGGGTTTGATGAGAGACCGTTTGTCAAAAGGAAATCGAGAGCATCAAAATATGAAGTAGCTAAACTCGATCTGCTTGAACAAGTGCCGAACTTCAAGAGTGGAAAGGGAATGTCTGCACAGTCTCCTGTGGAAGCACTATCTGTCTATGTCCTGCATAAGGAAAACATCATTGGCTTCTCTCCTCAGCACTCCACCAGTATGGGCCATGAACACTGAAGTGGCACAACCTCTCCTTCATTTCAGTTATGAACAGCAATAACGCCTTCAATCATCAATGAAAGATAATCTCCTTTCTGGTTCAACTACACTATTAGTTGTTCATCGCCTTCACGTCCTGCAATAACACCCAGTAGTTGCTAGCTTTTGCATCTGACTTTCTTTGAAGTCACCGAACTCCATTCCAGTCCAGCAACACAAGATGTTGGTATGAAAAACATGACTTCACATTGAACTTCAACGTAGTTAAGCTCTCTCAACGTAGATTTGTTTATGGATCTGCCAATGAGGAATTCAAGAAGGAATGCAGTGGTTTCAAATCATCTACAATTTTCTCCTACTAGTATCAGCATGAAGAACGCAGAAGTAGAGAGAAAAGACAAGACTAGACTGAAAAACAGGAAAAAGATTGTAACTTCAACAGAGCAGAACTCCCTCTATTGGTGTATGTTGTTGCACCACCAGTGAGGAATCAAAGAGGAGACATAAAAGTTTCAAATTCATCAGTTTCTCTTCTAGTAGAGGCAATGCATGAGTCCATACGTCGGTAGCGACAGATGCTACATGCTACCAAGATTACCTAGCTGTTGGGAGGTTCCAACAATCCTCAAACAACCATAACAACATTGGAGGATTGACTTAATGCGGCTGTGAGGATTGCCGAAGGGATTGAGCAAGCTATGAAGATGGGAAATGTTGAAGGTTATATCATGGGTGCCAAAACAATGATGAGAGTTGAATTAGAAGATGACTCTCAATTGAGAAACCTTAGTTATTTTGCCTAGTCAGGTCTTGCCATAACATCAACTGCTCAAATGTCTTTGCCAAGATTGACATCCCTCTGCCACTCAAGTTTGTCTACCAGCATCTGCCAGATTTTAGACTTGTTGCCTCGACTCCGTTAAATCACATGCCACCATTATTTTCTAGGTGGTATAATCCAGACGAGATGTGAATATCATTGTGGGTTCCTCAGCCAGTTCAATTGAACAGTTGCAAGAATTTCAAGAATCGAGATCGAATGATGGTGAGCAAGAAGCGAGTTAAGTTTGTGAAAGATGATGTCATTGGCCATATTGTCACAAGAACATCCTCAGATTGACAAAAGATTGAAAATGTTTGGCAAAGCACAAATATTGCCAGAAAAGCTGATCCAAGAATGGTGCTGATTTGACAATCATTTCATTGTGGATTGTTGCCATTGTGCATATTTGTTTTGGGGTCACATCTCATCCTTGAACGTAACATGTCTTTCCTTTGTCTTTCTGTTGTTTTGAAATCAAGAGATGCTTCTTTCAAAATGTATGTTGACAAAATATTTTGATCAAACTCCAGCATGTAAAATTAAGGTTAGTCAATCCTAAAAGATTAAAAGTATTTTGATTGCAGAAATGACTTGATATTTGTTAAAATGGCAAGATAAACAATATGAGGTGACCAAACAAATTTTGAGCTCACACATGAAATTGAACCACCCACAATGTAGCTAAATTTTAACAGTATACATAATGACATGTAGTGGATTCGGTAGTTATGGACACACGAATCATGTTTCTTACAAGTCCAAATTATTACACTAGAGGAGGTCAAAATTTATCGGTTCTAACTGACTTTGCTTGAAATGAGAAAAGGCCATCTTTGTTCATCCCTTCACTTTCTAAAGATATATATCCCTTGTAATCCCCATTTGAGCCTGATAGAATATTTCTTTTCAAAAGAAACCCTGACTGGGATCACACCCCACACTAGGGGCAAATAAGAGATTTTTGTTAGTAAAGATGAAGACAATGTTAGAATCAATAGATAAGGGGAAGGCTAAGAACAAAAGTCTAACAATTAAGAGAGGGCTAAAAGAAAGGATGCATAGACTGAAGGCATGTGATAAAACTTTGAGGAAGACGATGAAAAACAAAATAAACAAAGGAAAAGAGTGGAAATTGCCAACACTTAAAGGCAAGTCAAAGATTAAGGAAGGAGAACGCCTATCAAGTCTAGAAAGAGGAAAAGAGGTTTCAATTAATAAAAGACATAGTATACGCCAAAGTTCAATACCAGAAAAAATACTGAGTTACAAACATTGTCTTTTGGTATCAATGATTAGACTGGTTATTCATCAAAAAAAAAGTTGGATTTGCATTATGATCTATGGGAAGAGAATGCTTATATTTAAAGTTAACATAGTTATATGTCATTTCCTCTACAAAGACAACAAGAGAAGAAAAGTTGATGTTGATCCTAGGTCCTTGAAACCCTCAAACACCTTTTGAGCCTGTGAATTCCCTTTCTTTCATAGCCATGAACCATAGCCTACATTACGTGCTTTTTTAAAAGCCATTTTCGATCAAGTAAGCAATCTGAACTGATAAATGGCGCTCTCAAAACTGGAAGAGCTTTTCTATAAGGGTCGTGACTTCATGAATTAAGCTACTAGTTATTATGTATGTTGATAAAATAAATGCTAAGAAAAGAAACAACCTTTCTTGATAAAGCCTAATCATCTTGTTATTGAAATTCGCAAAAATGTCACCTCATCACAGACCATCAAAAGATATACCCAAAATCAGAGTTTAAAGTGGACGCAAAGAACCATGGGAAAGGCCATTTTAATCTTACAACGGGTTGATTTCTGTTTTCAAAATACAAGACAATCAAAGGACTACATTGAATGACGTGTGTAGGGTCTTTGACCAAAAAGCTTGATTTTTAAAAGATCTTTTTCAAAACTGACATCTCTCTAATTTCATTTCAACAATTAGACTTGAATAGACATGACATTTGAGGTATGAGATTTGATTCCAGAACAAGAAAGATTGTCGAACAAATTGAATTTGCAAAATCCTCGACAGAAATGACATCAACTCTTCTCAACACTCCTTAAAAAGTTGAGACACTTTAGGGCAATACAGTGGATCCCGAGAAGGAAAACAAGTGGTATTCAGATTAGCTGGGGGAAAAGAAAGATGATTAAATGAAGAATCAGTGAATAGAGGACAATGTGGTTCAAAGAAAGATAATCAATGAAAGAGCACATTCAGATCACACCGGGGGCAATATTGTTCAAAAACATTCCATGATCTAGTGAACTCCAACAGCAATTGAAAACAACACTACACTTGAGGGACAACTTTGTATCTTCATCTTGGGGTTATCCTTTGAAACATGGCTGTGACAGAAGTTATCGCATAGTTATATTTGAAAGAATGTCAGAAAGATGCACACCACCAAGACTGACTGTGGGGCCATCTGTTTTGGAGCTCAAAGACGCACTTCATCGCATGAATATGGGTGATAAAATGAACATCATTGATGATGCCACTGCATTTTTTTTACAATCTGATTCGATAAAATGAGAGAAATCCATGGAGAAGAACATTGAGCTTACAACGATGAGCCTTGTACTGCAAGCTATGAAATGCATGTCTGGACAACTAGATAGTTTCCAAGAAGACTAGTGATAATATATACTTGAAGAATATTGTTTCAACTTGAGGCAAGTTCAGGACTGATTGACAATCTTGATAGGTATTGGCACGATGCGCACAATCAATGAGAGAACAATTCTTAAGATAATCCAGAAAGATGAATGATAAGTTAAGCTTATTCATGATGAATCAAGTAACACCACACTTGGGGGCACAGTCATGCTTGATAAACAACGAGAGGAGTAGTCATCGTGAACAGCCCAGGATAGGCACGACACTTACAGCTGAGTGGATGGCTAGCACATGGATAAGCTGATAAATCAGAAGGACAAAGAAGGCTTTTGGAATGTAAACAAAGGCACCTTATGACGATGAAACATCAAAGAAGGGGAAACTATATTCCAAATCAGGTAAGAATGTATGCATGTCATCTAACCTCAAAACATTGCACAATGGTTTTAGAATTGTTACAGGGAAAATCCTCAATGAGGTCCAGCAAGATTGTGGAAAGAGAAAGAAGCATTGCATTGATGATAACAAAGAATCGGTTTTGATCATGGAATAAGAAGAAGATGAGATGAACCCTACCATTAGGAAAATCTTAAAGAAATGGAAAGATCAACCTTGCAATCAAGAAGCATCAAGTTTTCAAACCCTGTGATTGGGAATTATCAAGAAGCATCAAGTTTTCCAGCCCTTCTTCTATCATCCCTTCAGGACTTCGCTAGGTAAGTCCCATTTTTTCACACTTGTCACATCACATCTTTCATTTGGGTAGGTCACCCATAATAATGAGACCACTTCATATTTTTTTCATCTTCCACCTGGGTAGGTCACCCATAACAATGAGACCACTTCACATTTTTTCTATCTTCCACCTGGGTAGGTCACCCAATACAATGAGACCGCACTTCATATTCTTTCCATTTGGGTAGGTCACCCATCATAATGAGACCGTTTTTCACATTCTTTCCACCTGGGTAGGTCACCCATGACCATTTGTTACACATATTCTTTCTTTTGGTTTAATGAGGTCGCCAGATGGGATCTCATGTAGCTTTGGTTAAAGGAAATCGCCAGATGGGATTTCAGGTTAACCGAGTTACGTAACATCTTTTGGTTTTGGTTTAATGAGGTCGCCAAATGGGATCTCATGTAGCTTTGGTTAAAGGAAATCGCCAGATGGGATTTCAGGTTGACCGAGCTACACACATTTTTTAGTTTTGATTTAATGAGGTCGCCAGATGGGATCTCATGTAGCTTTGGTTAAAGGGAATCGCCAGATGGGATTTCAGGTTAACTGAGCTACACACATTTTTTAGTTTTGATTTAATAAGGTCGCCAGATGGGATCTCATGTAGCTTTGGTTAAAGGGAATCGCCAGATGGGATTTCAGGTGGACCGAGCTACACACATTTTTTAGTTCCAGTTTAATGAGGTCGCCAGATGGGATCTCATGTGGCTTTGGTTAAAGGGAATCGCCATATGGGATTTCAGGTTGACTGAGCTACACACATTTTTTAGTTTTGATTTAATGAGGTCGCCAGATGGGATCTCATGTAGCTTTGGTTAAAGGGAATCGCTAGATGGGATTTCAGGTGGACCGAGCTACACACATTTTTTAGTTCCAGTTGAATGAGGTCGCTAGATGGGATCTCATGTGGCTTTGGTTAAAGGGAATCTTCATATGGGATTTCAGGTTGACCAAGCTCCATATTTTTTTAAGTTCCAGTTGAATGAGGTCGCCAGATGGGATCTTATGTAGCTTTGGTTAAAGGGAATCGCCAGAGGGGATTTCAGGTTGACTGAGCTACACACATTTTTTAATTCCAGTTTAATGAGGTCGCCAAATGAGATTTCAGGTGGCTTTGGTTAAAGGGAATCGCCAGATGGGATTTCAGGTTGACCGAACGCCACATATTTTTTTAGTTCCAGTTGAATGAGGTCGCTAGATGGGATCTCATGTGGCTTTGGTTAAAGGGAATCTCCATATGGGATTTCAGGTTGACCGAGCTACACACATTCTTTGGTTTTGGAAAAGGAGATCGCCAGATGGGATCTCAAGTTAACGAAAAAAAAAGAGAAGGAAAAGAGAGAGAAACAGAAAAAGAAAAAAGTAAAGTCTTTACATGAGTGGATATTGAGCAAGTTAAGAAGACAAGTTTTTCTTTACAAAGCTTACTATGCAAAACATTGAGGAGTTTTGCTTCGTAAGCATTGTAAAGAGGGGGCATCTGTTGCTACCCAATTTTTGACCCATGTTTTGACAAATTTTTAGAAAAAATCCAAAAATAGCGAAAAATATTGAAAATCCAAAAAATATACATTTTTAATACATTTGCATCGTTTTTAGCATTTTTAGCATCGTCTCAAAAGAATTTAAATTTTCAAAGATATTTGAAACGCGTTTAAATTTTAACGCGTTATTTTTAAAAATCACCAATTTTCCTTATTCGAGATGATGTTGATAAGAAAAACCCAAAAAAATAAGAAAAATCAAAATTTACAAAAAGAAAGAAGTTAGGACCAAGTTTGGAAACCTAGCAATATTTTTTACTATAAATACTGGTCTTCAACACACACAAAGGAGAATAATTTTGAAACATTAGAGAAAAATACAAAAAAGAAAAACATCTAATCCTAAAAGCAGCTCTTTTCAAAGTGGGCGGCCCCCTCCATTTCTCCTTTCTCTTGGAGGCCGCCGCCCCCACCTCTCCTTCTTTCCCCACATTTTCCCCTGCCGTCCAACATCTTCCTCTCTTCTCTCCCTTGCCCTCTGCCCAAAGAAAACCAGCCGCTCTAGTTCCCCCAGCGTTTGCCCAATCTTCTCCTCCTTTTCCAGCCGCACACTCTCCCCTCTTTTTGAAGCCAAACCCGGAACCAGAGAAACCCATCCCTTTTCCAGCGGCCTCTTCCCCTCTCGTCTCCAGCTCCCTCTCCACCCTCACAGTAGACCACCACAAACCGCTCACAACAGCCCCCCCTTTCTCCCAGTTTTTTTTCCCGATCTCATCTCCTTCTTCCAGGCCGTCTCCCCTCAGCCACAACCTCTCCTCTCATAGCCGAACACCATAACAATCCTTCTCTACCAGCAGTGCACAGCCAACAGAGCTTCCCTCTTCAACCAATGGCAGATCCAGGTCCCCTCTTCAGTCGCAGCAACAACCCAGCACCGTCCACACCCGGCCATAGATACACCAGCGGCAAGCCGAACCACCGCTGCTACCACCAGGAGAGATCTCAACGCCGCCGCCCCCCTCCGCAGAAGACCACCACCACTAGAGCTGCCATCGGCAACCAGCAGAGACAGCGAACCAGAGAAAGAGAAACCGGAAGAGAGCAGATCTAAAAAAGAGGGGGAAGAACCGCGACTTTGCTTGCGTTTTTTCTTCTTTTGCAGGTGTTGTTACTCCTCACCACCAGTGTAGGAGGGAAGAGGAGACGAAGTCGAGCCGGATCCACCAGTTGCTCGGGTTTATCGACCCACGCGCCGCCACTGTTCCGGCACCCCAGAAGTTTGCATTGTTCCCGCGCCCATAACCCTGCTGAACACTGTTCCGGTTGGCTGATGGCAATCCCTGTAATTTCAGATTGTTTTGAGGCTAATTTTTGTAATTGTAAAAACTGTTTAGTGTATTTTTTTTGTTTAGTTGACTTTTTATAATTTGTAATGTTGATGTAACAAAAAAAAAAGAAAAAGAAAAGAAAAGAAAAGAAAAGAAAAGAAAAGGATAGTGAAAATGGATGTGTTGTTGGTATTTTATTTATGAATGTTTTTTTATTTATTTTTTTTATGATAAAATTGTAAAGATTAAAGAAGAATTTAATATTGTGGTTGGATCACGGTCAAGAATTATTAACTTATACGTAAGTTGTATTTCTAATATCCGATGAAAAAAACAATTATTAAAACTTTTTTAAACACATCAAATTTACGAAGCAGCTTACCTCAGGTAGGGTGCATTAGGGGTGCTAATATCTTTCCTAACCACAACTAGTCCCTTACCCGTGAATCTCTGACAAGACCAGTACATCCGGTTTCCTAGTAGCCCGCAATCAATTACTAGGTGGCGACTCCAACGAACCAATCATCTTAAACACAACGAAAAAATCGCCAGCTGACGCCGCGCGGATTTTCTGACGTGCGACAGCACAAATCATTATATGGTTTGCAACAGACACCGAGAGCATGGTACACTCGTCTAAGTGATTTTTTGCTCTCCATCGGTTTCCGAGCTTTCAAGGTTGACACCTCCCTGTTTATCTTATCTGATGGTACTAATATCTTTTATCTCCTGGTGTATGTTGATGATATTCCGCTCACGGGTAGCAACTCTGCTATGCTCCATCACCTTATACAGTTACTCAGCTCTCATACCAAGTTGAGAATAATGAAATGTGTGAGGTTGTGCCTTAGCCAACCTTCCTATTTATATAGAGGCAGCAAAACACTGCAGTAACTGTAATGATTACAACATCCTATATTAATTTTCTATTCTGATACATACATGATATACATTCTATAATAACTTGAGATTCCAATCCGTTTTTAGATCATGGGGAAGGTACTATATCCTATTTTTCTCCTGGAAACTAATTACACTATTTTGTTCACATGGATTTTTTGATAACATCCAGTCAAGATTTTACCTTGGGGAAGTCGGAAATGGGGCTGCAATGAAACTTATTGTCAACATGATCATGGGCAGGTTCTACCAACTTCCTTTGTCAATTGTTTTCTGTTTTGCTTCTGTGCTGGGTTATATTGTGACACCTGGTGTTTTCAACAATTTGCAGCATGATGGCAACCTTTTCTGAAGGGTTGCTTCTCAGCGAGAAAGTAGGACTGGACCCAAATGTACTGGTTGAGGTATTTGTGAACAGAAAATCTTGTTAGATTATGTCGTGTCACTTGTCATCAAACCCCATGAAGATTAACTGAATTCATACTCTTGTTTGTTTTTTATTGAATTATTCTTGTTCTTTCTATCTCATTCGAACATGCACAATGATAATCATTGCTCTGCCGTTCTCTGGAAAATAAATGAAGAAACTCGTTGATTTTCAGTCTGTTTTATTTCTTCGTCTGCGTTTGTTTGTGTAAGAGAGAGAGAGAGAGAGAGAGAGAGAGAGGTTCTGAATGATGCTTAACTAAAATTCCTTGGTCAAAATGAATCAAGGTGTTGCACCCTTCTTGTTCAATAACAGCACTTAATGGAAGAGTACATCCAAAATGGACCTCATTTGTTAGGTTTTCTGGCTTGAAAAACTCTTAAAATTAAAGCGTGCACTCTTCTTCCTTGTCTTTGTTGGTAAAACTAAAAGCCTCTAGTATATAGAATGATGTTATCTTTTTTATTTTATTTTATTTTGTTGTTTTTGAAGGCATCTATTGAAGCCTCTTAGGAATCTTCTTACATAGGTGAAATTGCAGGTAGTGTCTGAGGGTGCCATTAGTGCACCGATGTATTCGCTGAAAGGTCCATCAATGGTCAAATCTCTATACCCCACTGCTTTTCCCTTAAAGCATCAGCAGAAGGTTTGTAGATATTCTAAATTGCAGACACTATTTAAATCAACGCTGTCATCTCAAAAATGAAGTCAATGGTTTCAGGACATGAGACTTGCCCTGGGATTAGCAGAATCTGTTTCCCAACCCACTCCAATTGCAGCAGCTGCAAATGAACTATACAAGGTAGCAAAAAGTCACGGGCTTAGCGATAGTGATTTTTCAGCAGTGATTGAAGCACTGAAAGGAAAAGTGCAATCCTGAGCAAACTC
This sequence comes from Populus simonii, assembly GCA_007827005.2. Lineage (NCBI taxonomy): Eukaryota > Viridiplantae > Streptophyta > Magnoliopsida > Malpighiales > Salicaceae > Populus > Populus simonii. The sequence goes on along the minus strand of CM017466.2, from coordinate 5,664,836 downwards.
GTGTGTTTTTTTCCTGGTTACGAAGGAGAGGCTTGTACCTGAGATCTCGAGTTTTCTTGTATGTCATCATCACCAGCTTGTGGTCTTTTTTCTGTGTTAATACAAGTCTGTCGGAAAAAAACTGCGGAGTCCCTAAACTAGACTATTGATAGTTTCTGAACAAGGAATTTACCATAATTAATAATTGATGGGCAAATTCATTGGAAAAAACCACAAGGAGTAATTTATACTTTACTTAAAGAAACAATGCACAGCACGAAACAAGATAAAAGAATCCTATCTATACTTTACTTAAAGTGGAAATCTATTCTAAACTCCAAAGTGACACGAGTGAATTTTGCTTTGTCCCAGATGAAAAATTGGTATTAATTTCATCCTGAAGCTGATCCTTCCTGGCTTTACTTGACAGTTCAACTTGAAATCGATTCCAATGGGCTGTATGCTCGAACCCCTTAACAGCATCAGATAGATACCAAAGTCATGACAACAAGAAACACATCATTTTCTCAACTTATAAATAAAAACCAGTAAGCTCACATCGACATCTCCTTCCCTCATAAGAGAAAACTAAACTCACTTTCCCTCCTTTTCTAGGCTATTTTATTTTCCCATCCCCCAAACATTCCCGTATGAGTAACTATAACATGAAGGTGTCATCGTCTCCCAAGGTCAGCAAACACTTGGAGTGTCTCAGACATCTTCAGGTTGGTGTATTTATCTACTTTCTACAAGAAACATTGTGCTGTTTATGTTTTCATAAGCTTGTGTTATTTTATAGCCCAGTTTTCAACATTTTTGTTAAGTTTTATTACATGTACAGATGATCATGACATACTTAATTACATACGCGAATTGATGTATTCTGCAGAGCCAACATGATGAGCTGGAAGCACAGTTTCTTGAGGAGAGAAAGGCATTAGAAGCTAAATACCACAAGCTTTATCAACCACTATACACTAAGGTATGTATTGTCGCATTAATACTTCTGCATGTGTTACGTGAATGTTGAATCAGAGGTAGCATGCATTACAATTTTTGTTCCGTATTTATGTAATTAATTTAAGTTTTTGATGGGCTCTCGGCGCAGAGATATGAGATTGTGAATGGTCTAGAAGAAGTTGACGGGGTTATGTCCGCTGAATTAGATAGCATAAAAGAGGATCAAGCTACAGAAGGTATTAGCGTATATTTTTAACAGTATATCTTGTTTTTGGCAAACATACATGGAGTATTTGAAAGCAATACCTTATATTGAACTTAAGAGTATAGTACTTCTTCAATGCAGAGAAAGGAGTGCCTGAATTCTGGCTCACTGCAATGAAAACTCATGAAGTACTAGCAGAGGAGGTATGCAAGGCGTGCTCACATATGCACACATATATTTCTTCCTTTTGGATTCATCACTGTGTAATGTGATTTATCAATTGATTCTTGCAATAGATTAAGGGACAAGATGAAGGAGCCCTAAAGTTCATAAAAGATATCAAGTGTTCGAGACTTCAAAATCCTGAGGGTTTCCAGCTGGAGTTTTACTTCAACCCTTGTCCTTACTTCAAAAATTCTGTCCTGACAAAGACTTACCACATAATTGATGAATCTGATCCTATTTTGAGTCAAGCAATTGGGTAGTTAATTATATTAATGTTGTTGTGCTGAGAGTTCTTAATCTCTTCCTTTCTAATTTTCCTTCTTATAATGTTTCATCTGATTTCTTAGGACGGAAATTGAATGGTTTCCTGGGAAATGCTTGACGAAGAAGGTGATTGTGAAGAAGAAACCAAGAATGGGGTCAAAGATTGCAAAAATCATCACAACAATTGAGAACTGTGAAAGTTTCTTCACATTCTTTAATCCTCCTCATATCCCTGAGAATGAGGATGATCTTGATGATGATGCTGTACGTTCTGCTTCGTTATGTACAAGAAAGCAATGTAATTGTTGATATGTTAACTGATGTCTTAGTCTCTTGTGTTCACAGAATGATGAACTTCAGGACCGGATAGAACAGGACTACAATGTAGGGTAAGTCTCATATTCTTTCTGTGAACTTCATTGGGTCTATTCTGTGCATCTCTCTCCTTTTCTTTGATTTGGACATGTGTTTGTTGATGGTAGTATCATTATTCGGGACAAAATCATTCCACATGCCATGTCATGGTTTACTAGAGAGGTTATCGAGGATGTTGAGTTGGAAGGTATAGATTATGATGACAATGATGGTAATGATGGTGATGATAATAAGGATGAGGCTGAGGCTGAGGCTGAGGCCGAGGCTGAGCAAGAAGAGAAAACAAAACAAGGTGTGAAGGACATCAAAGAGGACCATGATGAGGATGAGGATGAGGATGAGGAAAATGAAAGAAAATGGGGCCTGAAGAAGGATGATGATGAGGATGAGGCTGAAGCTGAAGAGAATAATGATAGGGATGAGGAGGACAATGACAGCGATAAGAAGGCTGAGCAAGAAGAGAAAATAAAACAAGGTGTGAAGGAGATCAAAAAGGACCATGATGAGGATGAGGAAGAGGAAAATGAAAGAAAATGGAGCCTGAAGAAGGATGATGATGATGATGATGAGGATGAGGTTGAAGATGAGGAGAATAATGATACGGATGAGGAGGACAATGACAGCGATAAGAAGGCTGAGCAAGAAGAGAAAATAAAACAAGGTGTGAAGGAGATCAAAAAGGACCATGATGAGGATGAGGAAGAGGAAAATGAAAGAAAATGGAGCCTGAAGAAGGATGATGATGATGATGAGGATGAGGTTGAAGATGAGGAGAATAATGATACGGATGAGGAGGACAATGAAAGCGACAAGAAGGCTGAGCAAGAAGAGAAAATAAAACAGGGAGTGAAGAAGGACATCAAAAAGGACCATGATGAGGATGCGGATGAGAAAAATGAAAGAAAATGGGGTCTGAAGAAGGATGATGAGGATGAGAATGGGGAGGCTGGAGATGAGGAGAATGATGATGGGGATGAGGAGGACAATGAAAGCGACAAGGAGGTTGAGCAAGAAGAGAAAAGAAAACAAGGTGTGAAGAAGGACATCAATGAAGACCATGATGAGGATGAGGATGAGGATGAGGAAAAGGAAAGAAAATGGGGCAAGAAGAAGGATGATGATAAGAATGAGGAGAATGATGATGGGGATGAGGACAACAATGAAAGCAACAAGGAGGCTGAGCAGGAAGAGAAAAGCAAACAAGGTGTGAAGAAGGTCATCAAAGAGGACCATGATGGGGATGAGGATGAGGAAAAGAAAAGAAAATGGGGCCTAAAGAAGTTTGATGATGATGATGAGGATGAGGATGAAGATGAAGATGAGGAGAATGATGATTGGGATGAGGAGGACAATGATGATGATGAGGATAAGGATGAAGATGAGGAGAATGATGATTGGGATGAGGAGGACAATGATGAGGAGAATGATTATGGGGATGAGGAGGAGAATGAAAACGACAAGGAGGTTGAGCAAGAAGAGAAAAGAAAACAAGGTGTGAAGAAGGACATCAATGAAGACCATGATGAGGATGAGGATGAGGAAAAGGAAAGAAAATGGGGTCAGAAGAAGGATGATGATGAGGATGAGGAGAATGATGATGGGGATGAGGATAACAATGAAAGCAACAAGGAGGCTGAGCAGGAAGAGAAAAGCAAACAAAGTGTGAAGAAGGACATCAAAGAGGACCATGATGGGGATGGGGATGAGGAAAAGAAAAGAAAATGGGGCCTGAAGAAGTTTGGTGATGATGAGGATGAGGATGAAGATGAGGAGAATGATGATTGGGATGAGGAGGACAATGATGATGAGGATGAAGATGAGGAGAATGATGATTGGGATGAGGAGGACAATGATGAGGAGAATGATTATGGGGATGGGGAGGACGATGATGATGATGAAGGTGAGGAGAATGATTATGAGGATGAGGAGGACGAGGACGATGACGATGATGATGAGGTGTTGCGATGTCGCGATTGCACAAATTAATTATCCTATCTTAAATAAACAAGATAGTATAGAACAAGAAAGGGGTCGATCCCATGAGGAAGGTTTAATTCAAATTTTTATGTTGTAAGATATACAATTGGGGGGGTTGTGAAGTTATCTAATGGTATGCTATAGTAAACAGAAAAAAACAATTAATGCTAAGTCAAAGAAAACAGAAACTTATCAAGAAAAACAAACCTTGGTCGCAAGAAAACATCCAACTACATAAATCAGAACTGATCATAGAAACGAAACATCAATTTATGCTCTGAATATTTGTCTTTTCTTATGTTGATTAGTTAATAGATTCGCTGTATAACTAATCATAACCATCAAACAACCAAAGTGTCTACACTCGTAATTTAATTCAATGCAGCCTTAAGAACTAAATGGGTTGATTAATCTAGACAACATAACTGTTCGCAGTCCATTTTTGATTTAATCGATTGAATGTTCTCCCTAAGATTACTAATCGATCGAATGTTCTCCCTAACAATAATATGTTCTCACAATTATTAATCTCAGTTGCTTCACAAGTTTATATACCACAACTCTGGTTTTAATAGCAAACTTAGCAATAGATTGTTCACAATAATAACTTAGAATCCACTCTAGTAATTAAAATAAACAATCATAGGAAATAAGCATAGGAGAACAAACATATTCATTCATCATATAAACTGAAAAGAAAAAGTAAAATAAATCTCACAATTCTTGAAATTCGAAGGTTTCTGTGTCCTTGCAACCAAGAAAAAGAATTTAGCTTTACATGTCTATTGAACAGCTAATAAAAAAGAAAGAAGAATGCATGATTTTGGGTTATGTTGGAGAAGGTGTGTTTTTTCTCTCTTGGCTGGCAGTCCTCTCTTTCCTTTCTCCTTTTCTTTTTATATCTTAGGAAACCCTAATCCCTTTTCTACAAAATAGTCATTTCCTAAGTAGACAATTTACATTTAAGTATTTCCTAAAAAAGGGCGAAAAAGCCTTGCATAAAATATTCAAGCTTTGACTTTTAACTTAGAAGAGCTAAATTGCTGAAATAAAGACTTGGATGTCGGTTTAGATGCTTGAGAAGTACTTTGGACTTGTTTCTTCACAAAACCTGTCCGCTGACAGAATTCATGTGTCATCTTAGAAAAATCATATCTCTCTCATATAAGATTGTTTTCTATTGACATTTGGTAGGCTAATAGGTCTTCGAGTTAGGAATCCAAAACAATTGAGTTTGTATCAAATTGACTTCTGTAACTCAAGATATTCAAGTTGAAATGGACAAAGGTCAACACTGGCAGAATGCGAGATTTATCTTTGAAGGCTGCGATTTCCATGCTCTTTTTTTTATTATTATTATTCTTGCCATATATGCATAGAAAGGTATGGATGTTAGCTTTCTAATTCCACAGGAATAATTTTGTTTCGACCTCTAGAGCTTAAGCTCTGCACAAAACATCGTCTGGAGGTCAAATTTGTCAATTATCTCCAATTTACTTTTTTTTGAATCTTTCATCCAAAAGTGCCTTCAAACATAAAACAAAAAATATCAAGGCATTTTATATATAAAACATAGGCAAAACACTAGGTAAATATAGGTAAAACTATCGAATAATATGGTTGTATCAAATACCCCCACACTTAGCTCTTGCTCGTCCTCGAGAAAAGATGTACAAAATCAAACTTCACTCAATAAATAAAATAACTATGACTAATCTCTTAATCTCTCATCAATGTCTAAGAATATATGCATTATAAATAATAATACAATCAAGAAGGGTAAAGAGTATAGATTTTTATAAATTCATTTGCATGTAAACTTCGAAACTCAATTAATTGTTTGGATTTAAATCAAATCTATGTCATGCCAAAGTGATAGGTCCTCTCATTGATGTATACTCCAACACTCAAGTGTTTAAATCTCTCAAATCCGATCAATGAATATTTTTACCATAAGCTTGCTCTTCAATCTCATCTCCATTACTAACATATTACAAACAATGCATGAATCAAAATGTATTACTTTTCAGTTATAATAGGGCTAAGGTTAAGGCGTGATAAAAGAAAGTAAAAGAAAAGGCTAAAACCAAAGGAAGTAGAGCATTCTAAAAAAATAATCTTTCAAACAAGATATCCCGTCAAAGCACACAAATTTTCCATCTTTAAGTACCAATACTTAACTTCTTTTGATTTCAAGCTCCATCAACATAAAATTTTAAGAATTATGAATATAATGGAACACTTCTCTTCTTTTCTTTTCTTTTTTTTTCTTTGGCAACTTTGCCCATTGTTTTTCATCAAGCATCACTTTTTCTTTCTTTTCACATAATTTCCAACCATAATCCCATGAGATATCAACAATTACATGCTCTACTAATCCTTGGCTAGGGGAAAAGGAAAACATATAAAAAGTTAAGGTTTACACATGGGTAAAGCAAAGAAAAGATAAACAAGCTCAAAACGGGCTCACTAAGGATAATATGCTTTGGTTGGCTTTTTGGCTCGAGTGATTAAAATTCCTAATGCCTTTGTCATCTTCATGTACATATATAATGCGAATATAATCTCAACAAGATATGAAGCAAGTTCTAGAGATACAAATCATTGAAAGAATGCACAATCAAAGAATATATAATGTTGAAGGCTCAAAAGCTTGTATTGATATAAACACTATAAAGTCAACATGGCATGTCTTCAAAGTCAATCTCTAAACCAATTAAACGTTAAAACTTGAATGCACACTCATTTATTCGATTTATATCTTCATGTATCTCAACTAATTCTTATACATAATACTCATATTCTCATAAACCAATGAGAGTTCAAAAGATCAAACATATATATATATATTTTGAAACAACAAAGAAAACCAAAATTCTCCCAATACCCCCACACTTTAAACACAACATTGTCATCAATTTTGAAATAAAAGAAAAGGAATATAGGAGAATGACAAAAATAAAGTAAAATGCAAAAAATAAAAGATAAGAGCAAAATAAAGCAAATCTAATTTTTTTTTCTTTTGCTAGGTTGCCTCTCAGTAAGTGCTTTTGTTTTATGTCATTGGTTCGATATGTTGCATGCTCATTCATCATATATTGGTTCGACTAACTCTTAGAAGCGGTGAGTTCTGCCGTCCAACCTTCGTAGAAAGTTTTCAAAAGATGTCCAATGACCTTGAGCACTTTGTTTGTTTCTAAACTTGTAATTTCAACTGCACCATAAGGAAAAACAATAGAAACAACAAAGGGTCTAAGCCAACAAGAGCGCAACTTTTCAGGAAAAAGTTTCAAACATCAATGATAAAGAAGGACTTTGTCGCCAATATGAAACTCCTTTCTTGTAATTATTCGGTCATGAAGATTCTTCATCTTTTCTTTGTAAATCCTTGCATTATCATAGGCATCATTCCAAATCTCTTCCACCTCTTGCAATTGCAAATTTCTTGCAATCTCAGCAGCATCATAATCCAACTTACATTGTTTGATGGCCCAAAAAGCTTTGTGCTCAAGCTCCACTGGTAGATGACATGCTTTTCCATAAATCATCCTATAAGGTGACATTTCTATAGGTGATTTGTAAGCAGTGTGATAAGCCTAAAGTGCATCACCAAGTCATAGACTCTAATCTCGGCGGTTAGGTTGCATTGTTTTCTCCAAAATGGACTTGATTTCTCGATTTGAAATTTCAGCTTGGTCATTCATTTGAGGATGGTAGGCTATGGAAGTCCGATGAGTCACATGATATTTGCGTAATAATGCTTCCATTGAACGATTGCAAAAATGAGTGTCACAATCGCTAATAATAGCTTTAGGGATTCCAAATCTGTCAAATATGTGAGTCCTGACAAAATCTAAAACAACTTTAGCATCATTAGTTCGTGTGGTTTTTGCCTCAATCCATTTAGACACATAATCAACAACAAGAAGGATATAAAGATTACCAAAAGAAGAAGGAAATGAACCCATAAAATTAATACCCCAAACATTAAAAAAATTCACTTACAAGAATCTTCATTAAAGGCATTTGATTTTTATGAGTGATATTACATGTTCTTTGGCATTTTTCACATGATTTGCAAAAGTGATATGCATCCTTAAAAATAGAAGGCCAATAAAGACCACTTTCAAGTACCTTACGAGTCATTCTTTTTACTCCAAAATGCCCACCACAAGAATGATAATGACAAAAAGTGAGAATGGAATGAAATTCATGTTGTGGAACACATATCCTAACCACTTGATCCGCACAAAATTTTCACAGATAAGGAGTGTCCCAAAAATAATATTTAACATCAACTCGTAACTTGTCTTTTTAGGATTTAGACAGACCTGGAGGGGATTCTTTAGTGACTAAATAGTTCACCAAATCAGCATACCATGGTCTTGTAGAGGAATGTAACACATACAACTGCTCGTCGGGGAATGTCTCTCTTATTATTTCAGTTTGTATATTCTTGGTCCTTAGTCGGCTCAAATGATCAGCCACATGGTTTTCAAAACCTTTTTTTTGTCTTTGATCTTAAGATCAAATTCTTGTAAAAGTAGGATCCACATAATCAATCTCAGTTTGGACTCTTTTTTCTTCAAAAGATACCTCAAAGCTGCATGGTTAGTAAAAACAATGACTTTTGTGCCAAGTAAATATGACTTGAATTTTTCTAGAGCAAACACCACTGCAAATAGTTCATTTTCAGTTATATGGTAATTGCATTGCACTACGTCTAACATGCGAGAGGCATATGCGATAACATGCAAATTCTTCCCTATTCTTTGCCCAAGTATAGCCCCTACCGCATAACCACTCGCATTGCATATTATCTCGAAAGGCTCATCCTGGTTTGGTGGTTGGATGATAAGGGAAGATGTGACACGCCTCGTAAGCTCATCATGGGCATCTTTACATGCTTGATCAAACACAAAATCCATTTATTTGGTTAATAATTTGCACAAAGGTGCTGTAATCTTTTAGAAATCTTTGATAAAGCATCGATAGAAACCTGCATGGCTAAGAAAAGAACGAACTTCCCTCACGCATGAGGGGTAAGGCAATGATGAAATAACATATATTTTAGCTTTATCAATCTCTAATCCACGCGAAGACACAACATGTTCAAGGACTATTCCTTGTTCTACCATAAAATAACACTTTTCATAGTTCAAGACAAGATTAGTTTCAATGTATCTTTTCGAGAATAAAGATAAACTTTCCAAACACTTATCAAAAGAATCACCATACACCATGAAATCATCCATGAAAACCTCAATTATTCTTTTAACATTGTTAGAAAAAATACTCATCATGCATCTTTAAAAAGTTGTGGGTGCATTATAGAGACCAAAAGGCATTCTCCTATATGCATATGTACCAAATGGACATGTAAATATAATCTTCAGGATTAATAACAATCTAATTATATCCACTATATCCATCAAGGAAGCAATAAAAAGACTTGCTAGACGTTCAAGCATTTAGTTCATAAATGGTAATGGGAAATAATCTTTGTGTGTATAAAGATTAAGCTTTCTATAATCAACACACATTCTCCATCTACTCAAGATGCGAGTAGGGATGAGTTCATCATTTTTAACCAACGTGATTTTGGTCTTTTTAGGCGCCACATGGATTGGCGCCACCCATTTACTATCCGTGATGGGGTAAATGACTCATGCATCTAATAGTTTCAAAATTTCAGCTTTCAATACCTCCATCATAAGCGGGTTCAACCTCCTTTGCATTTCCCTTGTTGGTTTTACATTGTCCTCCAATAGTACGTGATGCACACACATCAAGGGACTAATGCCCTTGATGTTGACTAAAGTCCATCCAATGGCCGTTTTGTGATCGCACAACAACTTCACAAGTTTTTTCTCTTGCGCACTTGTCAAACCTTTTGCTATGATAATAGGAAGGTTATTGTTGTCACCAATGAATACATACTTTAAATATTTGCCAAATATTCGGTCAACCTGAGATCCCGATCTAGTGATCCCCTTTAACCAAAACCAAAATATAAAATAGCTTGGCGAACTTGAAATCTCAATCTGGCGATCCCCTTTAACAAGAAGCAATAGCTTGGTTAACTTGAGATCTCATATGACAATTCTCTTTAACTAGAACTAAAATATAAAACATCTCGGCTAACCTAATATCTCAATCTGACGATTCTCTTTAACTAGAACCAATAGCTCAGTTAACCTTAGATCTCATCTGGCGATCCCCTTTAACCAGAACTAAAAAGTTGCCTTCAGCTCGGTTAACCTGAAATCTCAATCTAGAGACCCCTTTTAACCAAAACCTTGGTCTTTGTCTCTAGCTCAGTCAACTTGAGATCCCCTTTAACCAAAATCAAAATGTTGCCTTCAACTCGGTTAACCTGAAATATCAATCTAGAGACCTCTTTTTAACTAGAACCTTGGTCTTTGTCTTCAGCTCAGTCAACCTGAGATCCTATCTAGTGATCCCCTTTAACTAGAACCAAAATGTTGCTTTTAGCTCGGTTAACCTGAAATCTCAATATAGAGACCCTCTTTATGTAACCCCGGGAAAATAAAAGTTGCATAAATTGCAAACTAAATAAATGGGGAATAAAAGTGAAGAAATTTATGCATAGGTTTAAATAAAAACAGGAATTCAAAAATTTTTGGATATAAATTTGTGTACGAAATATTTCTAGACATTATAAATTAACCCAAAAATGTTGAAGGTTGGATTAAATTAAAGAAAATAAACTAAACTAAAAGTTGTGGGGTGGAATTATAAAAAATGGAAAGAGGTATAGCTTAATTATAAGAAGAAAAAGATGTGGGGGGAAAAAATAATACATTTAAAGGAAATGAGGCCTAAATGCAAATAAAAAAATTATAGAGCATAAATACTCCTCTTCTCACCAAAAATCTGCAACAACCATAAGAAAAGAAAAGAGGGAGTTTTTGTATCCATTCTTGCAAATCAAAAGAGAAACACCAAAATTTCAAGAACAGGACTACTGAAGATTTTATACAAGGTTATTTCTCCTTCTTTAGGAAAATAGTTATTGAAATACTTAAATGTAAATTGTCTGTTTAGAAAAGGACTATTTTGTAGAAAAGGGATTAGGGTTTCCAAGGATATAAAGAGAAAGAGAGAAAGGAAACAAGAGGACGGCCAGCCAAGAGAGAAAAAACGCACCTTCCACCAATAGAACCCAAAATCATGCATTCTTCTTTCTTTTTTATTAGTTGTTCAATAAACATGCAAGGATAAACTCTTTTTTTTTTTTTGCAATGACACAGAAACCTTTGGATTTCAAGAAGTGTGAGATTTATTTGACCTTTTCTTTTTAGTTTATATGATGAATGAATATGTTTGTTCTCCTGCTTATTTCCTATGATTATTTATTTTAATTGCTAGAGCAGACTCTAAATTATTATTGTGAACAATCTATTGCTAAGTTTGTTATCAAAACCGGAGTTGTGGTATATAAACTTGTGAAGCAACTGAAATTAATAATTGTGGTGGATCCAGATTAGTAATCTTAGGGAGAACATTCGATCGACTAAATCAAACATGGACTGCGGACAATTATGTTGTTTTGATTAATCAACTCATCTAGTTCTTAAGCCTGCCATTAAATTAAATTACTAGTGCGAACACTGTGGTTGTTTGATGGTAAGATTAGTTATACAACGAATCTATTAACTACTCAACATAAGAAAAGACAAATAGAGTATAAATTGACGTTTCGTTTCTATGATCAGTTCTGATTTCTATAGGTGGATGTAAATTAGCGACCAGGGTTTGTTTTTCTTGATAAATTTTGGTTTTCTTTGATTTAGCATTGATTGTTTCTTTCTATAGTAAACAACATAGATAACTTCACAACCCGCTACCCAGTTACGTATCCTATAACATAAAAATCTGAACTAAACCTTCCTCGTGGGATCGACCCTTTGTTTGCTCTATACTATCTTGTTTATTTAAGCAAGGGTAATTAATTTGTATGACCGTGACATCGCAACAAATTTTGGCGTCGTTGCCGGGGAGGTAATTTTAGTTGATTCTTATGTTGTGATTGTTTATTTTCTATGACTGTTATTTATTTTGTGTAAAAAAAAGAGAGAGAGAAACAAATTTTTTTTGCTTGCGGCGGTATTGAGCAGTACGGTACCGATACTATTCAAAACTGATTTTTTGGTGGAATTAGGTCCCAGCCTTTTGTTTCCTAAAGGGAAACATCGTCTGAACAGGACTAGTCCCTTTTGGTTACTAGCCCCACCCTATCGAGGCCAAATTCCACCGTTTTCTAGGTTTTTTAAGCAGTTTTTGTGTTATAACATAGGATTTTCATTCAATTTGCACTACTTTTTTTTAAAAAATGAAAGGTAGGTAAATATATCATATCAAAAAATATACAAGGCTAGAGAACCAGCAAGTTCATATACAAGATTTACAAAAGAGGGAACATACTTCCTGAACAAAACACCAAAACCAAAAAGAGAAAGCACTATCAAGCTAAAAGAATTAGCTGACAATGGGTAAATGAGGAACCTAATCAAAGACAAGGTGCCAAACCTAACACATGGCACAAAAAAAATATAAACAACAAGAATGACTAAAGCGACAACAAGAACAGAAAAAGAGCTCTTAGCCATAACACCAAAGCAAGACAAGTATCAACAGCCTCAGCAAACTGAAAAGCAATACCAACAGCCTCAACCGACTAAGCAAGAGAAGCAACTACAACAAACTGGAACAAAAACTCTCCAGCGAGACACCCATCAATGGAGGGACTTTAAAGCAGATGAAAAGTAACACAACCAGACTACCAAAGAATCGACAACAACCAGACAATCAAGCTTCCCCAATCTGAGAAGGCCATCCCCAGCAACAAAGAGACGATGACAGCTCTCAAAGCAAATAAAGAAAAATATCTCATATAAAACCATAATAGGATAAGCATCTAGCACACCAAATAAGTCAAAACTGGAAGGAGCACCCAGGGAAAAAAAACCCACCAAATAGACGCCAGCAACCATCCTGAATGATAAGAAACTATTCATGAAAGTGCAACATCATGTAGAACAAAACCTGGAATCTATGAAAAACAAAAGAGACTGGATTGCAAGAGTTATCAAAGATTCTCTTGTTTCTCTCTTCCCAAATCAAGTAGATAAGAATACCAAGGGAGACTCTTCGCATTCTACTAGCAGTGTTAAAAGCTTCTGCCAAAAGGAAGACCGCGAATTGCACTATTAATGGTCGACATTCTTTTATGCAAATGAAGCCAAGATTTTATCATCCTCCAAAGAAGAGAGTCTATGGATAGGTGAAAAATAGATGATTGTGGGACTCTTCATCAACCCGACATAAAACACACAAAGGGTCGAGTTGCAGGAACCGAAGCCTATCACAAGTTCATAGCTTGCCCACAACCGCCAGCCACAAAATAAAGTTATATCTAAGCATAGACCAAGATTCCCAAACCACCTTAGCCCAAGGAACCAAATCACATTTGAAACACAGGAAATCATAGGATTGAGCAGTGAAAGAAAGTTCACCACTGCCCCAAGTAGACATTAAAGCAATTGTCTGATGCTGGCTACCACAGGCTGCAATTATCTTATCCTTGAGGGAGAGAATAACCTTCCATAATGGCGAAGAAGTTCCCTGAGAAATAGCATCCCAAATCGATACGTTAGGAAGATAATAGTGATGAATCCATTGAATCCGGACAGAATCAGATTTGAGGTGGATGTTTCATAGCTGCTTAGCAAGGAAACTTTTGTTACGAGCTTTGATATCAAAAAAACCGAGACCCCCTTCTTTCTTGGGCAAGCAGACCACTTTCCAAGTAACCAAGGCAGAATTACTCTTCAAGACATTTCTAGTCCACAGAAAATTTCTACAAATGCAAATAATCTCCTTAATGACTATGTCAGGCAATGGAAAAATGCTCAGCCAAAAGTGCACCATGCCAAAGAGGACTGATTTAATCAATTCAACTCATCCCGCATAGCTGAGATACTTTCCCTGCTAGCATTGGACTGCAGATTCCAGCTTCTGCAATAAGAGAGAGTATTGGCTAGCCAGCAACCTATGGAGACTGAGGGGAACACAAGATAACGGAAAGGGAAGAGACCTTCAACAAAACCCTTGTCCTGAAGAATAACCTGCTTCATCTGCTCTCCAACTCTGCCAAAATAAATAGAAGACTTTTCTCTGTTAATTGCCAAGCCAGAGATATGCCCAAATGATATGAGTTGCTGATACAAACAAGCAACATATTGCTTATCTCCCCGAGAAAGTAAGATGATGTCATCTGCAAAAGCAAGATGACTAATACCCAGGGGACCACACTTAGGATGAAATTGAAATAAGAGTTCATAGAAGCCATCTTAAGCATCCTGGAAAGGTATTCCATGTAGGATATAAAGAGATAAGGAGATAAAGGATCACCCTGACGCACCTCATTCTTTCCTTGAAAGAAACTATAAATGTTGCCATCATTCACTTTGTCTTAGTGTGGAGTAAAATTTACAAAGTCCTAGCCAATCCTATTTGGTCGTTATCCCACGTGCATGTTCATTTTGGCAACTCTAGAGCCTTCTCAAACCACTCTCCTGCCATCATTCGCTTAGACTACCAGCATGCAAGAGGTAAGAGATATTTTAAATTCTTTAATATGTGGGCTCAGCATGACAATTTTTTAGAGCTGGTGGCAGATAAATGGACTCTCTTTGTCTAAGGTTGTCCCATGTTTATTCTCTGTAAGAAGCTCCAGCACTTGAAAGGCTACTTGAAGGAACTTAATAAGCCTCATTTCAGTCATATATCAGAAAGGGTTTCAAAAGCAGAGATGGAACTTGAAACTCATTAAACAGCCTTTCACTATGATAAGGATAATCTTCAACATCTTGCTCTGGATAAGCAGCTTCGGCAAAAGCTTTTCTATCTCAAATCTGCTGAAAGATTATTTTTTTCTCAGAAGCTTAATGTAACTTCTTCAAAGATTGTGACAAGAGCTCCTATTTCTTCAATTCCCTCATGAGTCAGTGACATCAAAAGAATTTCATCCCTGTTATTCAGCTTAGTAACGGTTCCCTTACCACCTCTATTGATGGAGTAGGGGATGCTTTTGTTTGCTATTTCAGGGACTTGCTTACCTTTTCTAAGGGCACACTTCCTTTGGATGTTACAGTTTCTCGATCTGGCCCTTGTATTGATCCTGCCTCTCATGCATCTCTCCTAACTCTAGTCACTTATGATGTTATTAAGCAAGCTTTATTCAGCATTGATGATAACAAGGCTTCTGGGCTGGATGGATACACCTCCCTCTTCTTCAAAAAAATCTTGGGATATTGTTAGTAGTGATTTCTGTCATGCAGTCCGTGACTTATTTGTCTCTAGAAAACTTCTTAAGCAGATTAATCACTTCATCATTGCTCTCATTCCCAAATCTGCCAATGTCACTTTGACTGCTGACTTCAGACCTATTTCTTGTTTCAATGTGGTGTACAAAGTGATTTCTAAGATTTTCTCTGCGAGACTTGCTGTTGCCCTTACGAATATTATTAGCCCTCTCTAAAATGCTTTCCTGGGAGGTAGAATGATGGCTGATAACATTCATATTATTTAAGAGCTCTTTCAGCTATACAAGCAAAAGCGTGTGTCGCCTCGTTGTTTGATGAAAGTTGATTTGAAAAAAGCCTTTGACTCTGTCCAATGGCCTTTTCTGCAGCAGCTTCTACTATCTTATGGCTTTCCAAATCGGTTTGTGCATCTTATAATGCAGTGTGTGGAAACCACTTCTTTTTCTATTGTTGTTAGTGGTAATTTGCACTACTTTCAATCTGTCATATGGTCGATTTCTTTTGAGTTTTCTTAAAGATTTATGCATGTAACCCGTTCTACTAACCAGAGTTAAGTGCAGGTAGATCTCAAAATAAAAAACACTTTACGTAGGTTATGAAAGGAAGCTCGCGTCAACACTATGGTTGTTGCATGACAACAGACACACAAGGAGCTCACTTCTCTCAACGTAGAGAATCAATAATTGTGCATAAACATCAACAACAATGCCAACTTCGAGCTCAAGTCTGGTTTTATACACTTACTGCCAATATTTAATGGACTTGCAGGAGAAGATCCTCATACTCATCTCAAAGAGTTCCACATGGTTTGTGTAGGCATGAAACCAAATAGAGTTGACAAAGAACAGGTTAAGTTGAAAGCTTTCCCTTTCTCTCTAAAAGGGGCAATAAAGGCATGGCTTTTCTCTATTCTTCCAAGTTCCATTGGAACGTGGAATGACATGAAGAAGATTTCCTCAAAAAGTATTTCCCAGCCTCTCGAGTTGCCAACATAAGGAAAGAAATATGTGGGATTCGATAATCTCATGGGGAGACATTCTTAGAGTATTGAGAAAGATTTGAGCAATTATGCATTCAATGCCCTCATCATCAGATACCCGATCAGCTGCTCATTCAATATTTCTATGAAGGACTGATGCCTATTGACCGTAGTAACATTGATGCAACAAGTGGAGGGCCATTGGTAGATAAGACACCTAAGGTTGCACGCCAATTGATCTCAAATATGGCATCCAACTCAAAACAATTTAGCATTCGTGGAGACTTCCAAAGCAAACAAGTGAATGAGGTAAGTATTGCTACCCTTAAGAATAAAGTTAATTAGCTTACTTCTCTTGTGCGTTCTTTGGCTTGTGGAAATGTACAGCATGTGAAAGTTTGTAGCATATACTCTTTACAATGACATGCTTCGGATATGTGCCCAATAATGCAAGAAGAGTAGACTCGAGACTTCTTGTTCAGATAGTTAAAGTAGTGATGAAGGGCATGGCTGACTCGACTACACAAGCAACCCCCGCCATATAGATTCCACAGTCAACCCCTATGAATGTCACGACCACAGATATCATGGTGTTACTGGTGCGACTAGTCAAGAGTATAAGGGAAATGGGTTGCAAACTGTATATAGGGAATAGGATGCAGAGATAGTCGACAGATGGATCAGGAAGGTAGAGAAGACCATGATCCAGATAAACATACCCGAAGGTTTGAGGGTAAATTGTGCAACCTAGTTAATGTCTGATAGGGCCATGACATGGTGGGAAATAGTTCAACTGAGGCGTGCAACTGAGACACAGACTTGGAATGACTTCAAGACAGAGTTTGAGAATCAGTTTTATTCTAGATACCATCGCAAGGTGAAGGAACAAGAGTTCTTGGCTTTGAGACAAGGTGATATGTTAGTATTAGAGTACAAAAGGAGGTTTCATGATCTCTCATTATTCGCCCCACATTATGTGCCGACAGAAGAACACATGATTGAGAATTTGAGGGATGGTTTGTGCCTGGATTCAAGACAAAGATCGATCGCATTAAAGTTAAAATCCATGAGGGAGTTGATTGAGGCTGCACAAGCTCTAGAGGCGTGTATTGGAGAAAGTCAATAGGGGTATCAAGGTACTAGCAAAGAAAGGGATGGGGATTATTTCAGCAACAACCATCGCTTTGAAGAAAGGAAGGAGCGGGGTGTTTGAGCTGTACAAGAAAAAGGGGACCTCAATGATACCGCCCCACCAACAGTTAGGTGGACGAATGATGGTTGGGTAGTCGCACTTGAGGGCAAACTCATCAGCAGGGACTGGTGACCGCAAGGGTGTTGACTACCCTCCTTGTGCAAAATATAAACAAAAAACATCCTAGGGACTACTCAATTTCCTAGGGCGATGCTTTATGTGCAGGGGGGAGGGTCATAGATGGAGAAATTGTCAGTGGCAAGGGTGTCCCTACTGTGGCGAAAGAGGCCATTATAAGGAGTGCCCTAACAGGAACACTGGACAGATACAAAGCTATAGGTAGCCGAGTCAGAGCCATCAGCAGTCGGTCACTGTGAATAGACCAGTGAGATCTTCTCAATAATGAGCAAACTCTAGTTGCGGGAGACCGAGGACATAAAATAATCGGACCCTATAGAGGGTCTTCCACCTGACACAAGAGGAGGTCAGGGCTGCATTAGATGTGGTGGCAGGTTGTAACACCCTCAAATTATAATATCATGAAATCTCCCAACATTTCTTTACCAATATCAAGTATTGGGTAATATGTCTAAAATTATGGGATTTTTTTTTTGAAAATTTTGACAGAGTTTCCTCTATTTTTGTTGGTACCAATTATCGACAACACTTCTATTATATGTCATTACGACTTCCATCTTGATCCAATCATCTTGGATCACATTCCATTCATCAACAATAACTCAATCTTTATACTTATCAATATATGCAAGTCTCATAATATCAATTATTAAATCAACATAAATGTACTATCAAACAATTCAAAAGATAAACAAATTCATCATTAAACGTAATAAATACTAACTAACTACATAGAAGCCTTTAAACTACATAAATACAAATTAAGATTAAGAGTCATATTATATTTATAATAAATCTTACCTTATCATTTTGAAAATGATTTGGTCATTCTAACAACTATACATATATATAATACATCCACTACATATTACACCTTCTATTTAATTTTTACAACACAAAAGGATTTACATTCAAAGTAAAGACATGAATATTACATTCCGAAATAGCAATTCATAAACAGGAGTATTCCTACATCTAACGATCTGCCTCACCTCGCGGTGTACGTGTTTCAACAATAACAATATTAAGTAACTTACTCACTATATTATTCTAATATTAATTCAATACTCTTAACCTTTGAAATTTAATACTTCTACTTCAATCTAACTTAATCCCTTAATTTACACAATCTTTTCAAAATTTACAAATCCAGCTAACTCATCTTAATTACCAAATAAATCTAACACTTCCATATAATTATTACTTATCATCCGGCTAACCTCTTTTGTTAGCCAATCAATCCGGTAATTCCATTCGAATTACCCAGCATCCGGCTAACATTTTTCTATTAGCCAATCAATCCGATAATTCCATTTGAATTTCCCAGCATCCGGCTAACCTCTTTTATTAGCCAAACAATCCTGTAATTCCATTTGAATTACCCAGCATCCGGCTAACCTCTTTTATTAGCCAAACAATCCGGTAATTCCATACGAATTGCCCCAAATCCGGTTAACCTCTTTGTTAACCAACAAAACCGGTAATTTCACATAAATTACCGGTAATTCACATAATCATAACTCAATTTATTCATTTGCTCCATTCGTTTAATATCAATTAAATAAGCAACATAAATTATTAGGGAAACTAAAAATTACAAAATAAGGTGACGAATCACCTACCTTCTGCTCGGGATGATCCAGCTCCTCCTGTCTGATAACCAGCTCCAGACACAACTCCTGAATCAATCAAGTGTCATTATATCATTAGTCCATCAATATTTTTCTTATGTGCCGAAACACAAAGCACGTGATATTTTTATTTGTAATTTGTTCTAATAAAAATTCATTCTCAAATATAACATCATTATTTTACATACAACCTCATATTTAACTCAAGTTACTTCTTTGCTTACTCTATGTTCATAATTCCTCCATCAAATAATTCTTCTATTCTTTATACCCTCACATCATATTATTCATTTTATCTAAATACTATATTCAAACACAATCTAGACATCTTGTCTTCATATTTTCTTTTAACTAGTAGTTTATTTCTCTTTTAATTTGAATTTACTTATTCTTATTATTATTATTATTTTCTCAATTTAAATGCTATCTCTTCATTTAGTCTTTCTTTCATTTTCAATTATCATGATTAAACATGGTTTGTTTCTAAGCATTAACATCAAAACTCATTCTCCCACTTTTTCCTTCATTTACTTGTTATTTCAACTTATTTTCATTCTATTCCACTTCAATTTCATCATTTTTCCTTCCCCTTCTAATTCCCCCAAATTCACATAAGAACCCTAAGTTCAAAAATCTAGGATTTAAGGGAAACTAAGGTAAAATTCCATGAAATTACTTTCTAACTTAATCAAATAAGCTTAAGAAAACATCTAAATCAAACATTAAATCCAAACTTCTCATGCTTACCTATTGCTTTTTTTCCAATT
Source organism: Populus simonii (assembly GCA_007827005.2). NCBI lineage: Eukaryota > Viridiplantae > Streptophyta > Magnoliopsida > Malpighiales > Salicaceae > Populus > Populus simonii. The sequence continues at coordinate 5,644,793 of CM017466.2, read as the reverse complement.
TCTCTTCTCTTCCAAAGTTAGCTGAATTCCCCTTCTCAAATCCTCCTTCCTTCACTTGCTTTAGTGTTTTATAGGTTGAACTTGCAAGCTTATAAAGGTATTTTCTCAATTTCCTTATTGTTTTTCCTTACTTTTCTCTCTTTCTCTCACGTTATGCTCTGTTTCTCTTTTCATCTTTTTGTTTCTGCCCATTCGGCAGTTAATAGAAGAGAAGGAGAGCTTATATGTTTTGTTTTCAATGGAAAATTACTATTATACCCTTAATGAATATTTTTTCCTCTTAGACGGTCTTTATTTTTTTTTTGCTAGCACTACCAAGCTCCATTCATCTTAAAATTTTAACCAGATTTTATTCAATATATTTTAAGGTTCCTCATAAAATTTCAGCTCAATCCGATGGTCGGATTGAAAATTACATCCAATAACGTACAACTAGTCGAATTGTGATTTTTCGTCAAATTTTTGAATTTCTCTAAAAATTCTGAAATTTTAACCCAAGCTAAGGTATCATATTAGAAAGCTGCACGCAAAATTTCAGAATTTTTTGATAACCCAATCAAGAGTTGCGAATTTTTTTGTTTTACATAAAACTAGTCAATTTATGATTTTTCGTCAAATTTTCTAATTTCTCTAAAAATTCTGAAATTTTAACCCAAGCTAAGGCATCATATTATAAGGCTCCACGCAAAATTTCAGAATTTTTAGATAACCCAATCAAGAGTTACGAAGTTTTTTGTTTTACATAAACCTAGTCAATTTATGATTTTTCGCCCGGAGGTTTTACACAGGTACGCTACTAATGAACAACCTTAATGTGCATGTGTTGTTTGATCCAGGTGCCACCCACTCGTTTATTGCTAGGAGAATTGTCACTAAATTGAGAAAGGGAGTAGAAGTAGTAGAAAGAGGGTTCGTAATTGGAACTCCGATGGGGAACATGGTTGAAACATATAAATTATATGTAGGAGTGGGGGTTAGTTTAGCTGGGTATGGAACCAAAGTAGACTTGATTCCCTTGGAATTGCATGATTTTGACATAATTCTAGGCATGGATTGGCTGAGTAAATACAAGGTCCTGATAGATTGTTATGCTAAAATTGTTACGTTTCAAATACCTTAGGGTAGGAGGGTGATTTTTGAAGGAGAGAGAATTCCCAAACCAACCACCTTAATATCTATTATAACAACTCAGAAACTTTTGAGGAAGGGATGTCTGGGATACTTTGCATACATCTTGAACTCTAATGACAGAAGCCCTCGACTGAAGGATATTCCTGTGGTGAAGGAATTTCTGAACATGTTTCCCGAAGAACTATCGGGACTACCCCCAAAGCGAGAGGTAAAAGTGTCTATAAATACTTTCCCTGGAGTCCCACCCATAGCCCAACAGCCATACCAGATGGCTCCGGTAGAATTGAATGAGTTAAAGACTGAACTGCAGGAATTGTTTAATAAGGGGTTTATACGACCTAGTACTTCTTCTTAGGGACCATCGGTTCTATTCGTAAGAAAGAAAGATGGAACCCATAGACTTTGTATTGACTACCGACAGTTGAACAAAATAACGATGAAAAATAAGTACCTGTTACCACGGATAGATGATTTATTTGATCAATTAAAGGGAGCGAGGGCATTTTCGAAGATAGATCTGAGGTCAGGGTACTATCAATGAAGATTAAAGAAGCAGATGTAGTAAACACCGCATTCAGAACCCGTTATGGACACTATAAGTTTTTTGCGCTACCATTCAGGTTGACGAATGCCCCAACCCTCTTCATGGACTTGATGAATTGGGTTTTCCAACCATACCTTGATAAGTTTGTGGTGGGTATTCATCAATGATATATTGGTGTACTTGAATTCCTTCAAGGAGCATGAGGGACACTTGAGGCAGGCCTTACGAACCTTGAGAAGTCACCAGTTGTATGCAAAATTGAGTAAATATGATTTTTGGATAGAAAGAGTGACATTTCTAGGACACGTCATTTCAGCCAAAGGTGTTTTCATAGACCTCTACAAAGTCGAAGCAGTCTTAAAATGAGAAAGACCGACTTCGGTCACTAAAATACGTAGTTTCCTAGGACTCGCAGAATACTACTGGAAATTTATTGATGGGTTTTCCCTAATTGCAACCCCTTTGACCTGGGTAACTAGGAAAAATAAGAAATGGATGTGGTCAGAAGAATGTGAGGAAAGCTTCCAAGAATTAAAGAGGACGCTCACCACCACTCCAGTGTTAACACTTCCCTCAAGGACCAAAGGTTTTGTAGTCTATAATGATGCCTTGGTAAAGGAATTTGGGTGTGTTTTGATGCAACATGGGAAGGTGATCCCTTATGCATCGAGATAGTTAAAGACTCATAAGGTGAACTACCTGGTGCACGATCTGGAGTTGGCCGCTATAGTATTTGCCCTGAGGATATGAAGACATTATTTGTATGGGTCTCAAACCTAATTTTTTACAGATCATAAGAGCCTGAATTATCTGATGTCACAAAAAGAGTTAAATATGCGACAAAAAAGGTGGATAGAGCTCATTAAAGATTATGACTACACCATAGAATACCACCCGGGGAAGGCAAACATGGTGGTAAATGCCCTCAGTTGTTAAAATAAAGTCGCCCTGAGTAAGCCAATAGTGGGAAAGGATCAGTAATTGGTGAAATTGAAAGAGATGGATGCAGAAATGGGCATTAATGCAAGAGGTGAATTAGTAGCCCAATTATTGGTGCGACCAACGTATCAGGAATAGATACTACAAGCCCAATTCTGTGACAATGAGGGGTCTAAGATTAAGAAGAAAATAGAGGCCGGAGTAAAAACACAGTTCCGAGTAGCGGATGATGGATCATTGATGATGGGTCGACGGTTGTACATGCCTAATGACGAGATGGTCAAAATGATGATTCTACAAGAGGCACATGAGTCCAAGTTCTCCATACATCATGGCAGCACTAAGATGTATCGAGACCTGAAGCACCATTACTGGTGGCCTAATATGAAAAGGGAAAGAGCTAAGTATGTGTCTAAATACGAAATATATCAACAAGTTAAGGTTGAACATTAGAGACTCGCAGGACCATTGCAGCCATTACAAATTCCAGAATGGAAGTGGAAGATGATCACCATTGATTTTGTGTCAGGATTTCCCAAAAGGAGGAAGGGAAATGATGCAATATGGTTCATCGTAGATCGCTTGATGAAATCCACACTATTCTTTCCTATAAAGATGATTGATTTGGTAGACAAGCTTGCCAAGGTCTACATAAACGATGTGGTACGACTCCATGGGATTCTAGTGTCCATTATCTCGGATCAAGATCCCAAGTTCACCTCTCGGCTTTGGCCGAGCATACAACATGCCCTGGGACAAGATTGGATATGAGCACTGCGATTCACCCCCAAACTGATGGCCAGTCAGAAAGAGTCATCCAAGTTTTGGAGGACCTATTACGGGCATATGTACTAGAATTGAGTTTGCATCAAATGGATTTCTGAGCTCAAGATATTCAAGTCGGAATGGACGAAGGTCAACACTAGCAGAATGCGAGATTTATTTTTAAAGGCTATGATTTCCATGCTCTTTCTCTTTTTATTTTTCTTTCCTTATATGTATAGAAAGGTATGGATGTTAGCTTTCTTATGCCACTAGAATTACTTCGTTCTGACCTCAAGAGCTTAAGCTCTGCACAAAACATCGACTAAATGTCAAATCTGCCAATTATCTCCAATTTACTTCTTTTTGAATCTTTCATCCAAAAGTACCTTCAAAATATAAAATAAAGAATATCAAGGCATTTTATATATAAAACACTAGGTAAATATAGGTAAAACTATCGAATAATATGGTTGCATCATCAAGGAAGACTTAACACTCGAATTGAGGCCTATAAGGATACAAGATTGGGAAATGAAGGAGCTATGGAACAAAAAGATCCCCATCATCAGAATCTTATGGCGAAATGCTCAAATAAAAGAGGAAATTTGGGAGAGGGAGTCCGAAATGAGGAAATAGTACCCCAATTTATTTGAACTACCAGGTATGGATTATGAAACCTTTTAAACTTCGAGGACGAAATTCATGTTAAGGGAGGGAGAATGTAAACACCCTAAAAAAATGAAAGTAAAAAACGCCCCAACCGTCGCTGCCAATTTCTAACTCAGTTTTTGCAACCAATTTTTAAATCAGCAGCGACTCAGCTTTCACTGCCGATTTCTGAATAGGCAGCAACTCAGTCTAATTAAAAATTTAGGAAAACAAATCAGATTGTCTTAAGGAGCTAGGAGGGAGGGGAAAAACTGGTTTTGGAGAGACCAAAACAGGGATAAAAACACATCTAAACCAACCTTAAAAACCCCACTCAGCAGCTGCATGTTCAGCTGCATGCTTCTCTTCTCTTCCTCCTTCCCAACGAAAATCTAAACCAAACCAGCAGAGAGTGCCTCTTTGAATATGTGTGAGAGTGTGTGTGAGAGAGAGACAGAGAGAGTTGAGAACTTGAGAAAGAGATCGGGCAGCTGCCTAGAGGGAAGGAGAAAAGGGCTAAAACCAAGAAAGGGAGAAGAAAAGAAGGAATATTGTCAAACTTTCCCCAAACCTACTTAGATTTGAAAGGTATGGGTCATATGACTTCTTTCCTCTTGTTCTTGAGACCTAAGAACCGAAAATGAAGAAAAAGATTCTAAGAACATTGACCTAGTATTTATAGGCCAACTGTGAAGGAAACCAAAATCAACTAGGAGGACAAGAAAATAAGGACGAAATACGACAAAATTCTAGAACACTTAACAAAGAAAAATGAATAAATGGAATGAAAAAAGCATGAAAGAGGGTCGACCATAGCTGAAGGATGGCCAGAGTACATTGTGTGATAAATTGCATGTAGTTGTTCATGCTTGAAAATATTTGATTCTGCTGGATTTTTATAACAAACTGTGTGCTGGAACTAAATTGCATGTAGTTGTTCATGCTTGAAAATATATGATTATGCTAGATTTTTATGACAAACTATGTGCTGGAACTGAATTGCATGTAGTTGTTCATGCTTGAAAATTTATGATTCAACTGGATTTTTATGACAAACTGTATGTTGGAACCGAAACGCATGTGGGTGGTGGCAGTGAATCAGGTGTTCGCTGTTGAATTTGCGTTATCCGCAGCGAATCAGGTTTTTGCTGCTGAATTTATGTTGTCCGCAGTGAATCAGGTGTTCATTGCCGAATTGTGTTGTCCATAGCGAATCAGGTGTTCACTGTCGAATTGAGTTGTCCGAAGCGAATCAGCGTTCGCTGCAAAAAGTGTGTTATCTCTAGTGAATTTGTGATTTGCTGTAGAAATTGAATTGTCTGCAGCAAATTAACATTCATTGCTGAAAATGTGTTGGCTACAGCGAATTAGCATTTGTTGCTGAAATTGTGTTGTCTGCAGCGAATCAGCGTTCGCTGATGAAAGTGTGTTGTCTGCAATAAATTTGTGATTCACTACTGAAACTGAGTTGTCTATAATGAATTAGTGTTCGCTGTCGAAGGTGTGTGTTCTGCAGCGAATTTGTGATTCGCTGCCAAAATTGAGTTGTCTGCAGTGAATTAGCATTCGCTGCTGAAAGTGTGTTGGCTGTAGCGAATCAGCATTCATAATGGCATCCCAATAGACCCAATTATGCGGCCCGCAACGAATTAGTTTCCCTACTGATTTTCTATAATAGACCCCCCGGCATAAATGACTTAAATGTTTGTAACAATTTCATTGTATGATAGTGTAAAATGTGGAACACTTGAATGTGAACATATGGACTCTTGAAATAAGTATAGTGATGAATGTGGTTTAAGGATGCAAATGTATTGATTTATGGCCATTGATGTCTTAGGTGGTGTGCTCGAGATCGGACCATTGTTATGACAAGGACAACCCGCAGGTGGAGCAGGTAGGTGGTTTCCACCTTCCTCTTTCATAGTATTAATTTGTGAAATGCTTCTATCATGAAAATCTCCATAATGTGTTAGTATAAATATCAAACAGTTAAAGAAGTAAATATTGTTGAATAAATTATTAGCTTCGTTTAATGGCATCCCAAATGGATGGTTGGGATGAATATATGATTAGCTTCGGCTAATGGCATCCTAAATGGATGGCCGGGATGAATGAATGATTAGCTTCGGCTAATGGCATCTTGAGTGGATGATTGGGATGAATATATGATTAGCTCCAGCTAATGGCATCATGAGTGGATGGCCGAGATGAATAAATGATTAACTTCGGCTAATGGCATCCTGAGTGAATGGCTGAGATGAATAAATGATTAGCTCCGGCTAATGGCATCCTGAGTGGATGACCAGGATGAATATATGATTAACTTCGGTTAATGGCATCTTGAGTGGATGGCTGAGATGAATAAATGATTAGCTTTAGCTGATGGCATCATGAAAGGATGGCCGTGATGAATGAATGATTAACTTTGGCTAATGGCATCCTAAATGGATGGTCAGGATGAATAAGTAATTAGCTTCAGCAAATGGAATCCTGAAAGGATGGGCAGGATGAATGAATGAATGATTAGCTTCAGCTAATGGCATCCTGAAAGGATGGTCAGGATGAATAAATGATTAGCTTCGGCTAATGGCATCCTGAAAGGATGGCAGGGGTGAATGAACGGTTATCCTCGGCTAATGATGCCCTAAGAGGATAGCTTGATTTGAAATTATGAGTAATTGCAAGAATTGATGCTTTATGTGTACTACGAGATGTGCATAACTGGCATATGAAGGAACTACGAATGTTATGCCTCAAATAGAGAATAATGTTAATGCTTTATTTATCAATTGTCCGCTTAATTATTAAACTATATTCTTATAAATATTTTGTACTGTAGCAGGAACGTCACACCAACGAGGTGCCTAGGGAACCTAATATGTGGGAACCTACTTTGGCAAGGAATCATGTTGTTGCATTTTAAATCACGATGTATTTTGTATGAATAAATGTACTGAATGTATAACTGTTATTAGATCCTTTTGTTTAAATTCGTGATGATTACTAGTAGGATAGAAATACATACTCATGTCTATGTATGTATATTTTTAATGTGAACTTATAATCATGCAAACATAATACTATGTGTATATGTAAGATTTACTTTTAAATGAAATGTTGATGTATGGATTGTATCTTGATAATGAGAGGAAACAGGTTCATCGATTTTCGATACGATGTTGTGTTAAGTGTGTGTGTGTGTGTGTGTGTGTGTTTGTGTGTGTGTGTGTGTGTATAAATTTACCGTTGTTTTGGCTTGAAAAGTTGGGTTGTTACATAATTAAAGGGGGGTATAAATGCAAGGAGAGAGAGAGGGTGACCCATGCTCTTCCCGAAAATCTGACCAGTTGCATGCAGCAGACCCTCTCCCTCTTTCCCAAAAAGAAAACCCTCAATCCAGCTGCATGCATCCCTCTTGAACCCTAGAGAGGAAAAGAGAGTTAAAGAGTGTCGAAAATGGATGAAACCATGACAAAAAAAAATAGGGTGTGTAACAGGCCAGCTGGTACAGCTAAAGAATGAGGGAAGGAAAACCGAAACCAGAGAGGAAGAAGAAGCAGAAAAACATGAGCAGAGGAGGGAGAAAAACTTCTTAAATTCCTTCTTAATTCATCTGAAACAAGAGGACCTCAAGGCTGCATCGGATGTGGTGGCAGGTACGCTACTAATAAATAACCTTAATGACATGTGTTGTTTGACCCGGGTGCCACTTGACACAACTAAAAGATTGATGTCTTCTCCCAAGTGTAGGAGTATCGAAGTAATAAATAACCCGGCAAGACCGGGGTCGAACCACAGAGAGGTTAACTAAATAAATTATAGTTAATAATAATAATAAGAAGAACAACAACAACAACAACAACAACAACAACAAAAACAACAAAAACAACAATAATAATAATAAGTTAAAGAGGACTTTGAGATGTAAGATTAATGTGAGGATTAAACACTGATAACAACAAATGTCAAGGTTAGAGGATCCATAATGGTATTTCAAACAAGTATAATATAAACTCTTTTTATTAATCAACTGGAAACCACACACAAAAGAGGTTCCAATCGGATGATTTGTCATTAATAGCTCATTATAAATTGTTAACATGATCATATTAATTATATTATTTAAGTAACAACAAACTTTTAAATATTGTCAGGAATTCATGATGCTAACTTATGTTAACAATAAATCAAGTTCCTTTCATAGCATATGTGTAGGTTATACCATATGGTTGGGCTATGAAAGTGCCAAGCATTTGTTATACCAAGTGTTATACAACGTAAATCTAGATTAACTATTTAACAAGCAAGGTATTAAGAGTTAATAAGATAAAAATAATAAGACATGTTAATAGCAAGTTGTTTAGGATATAAGCATTGAAGTCCATATTGACTTTATATTATACTTATTTTTACACCATTAGTGTAACCTTTTCACCTTGACATAATAAACTTAGCTAAACATAATGAAGAAGAGAAACATAAATAAACAAGAGAAGAACATAAATAAGATACAAGTTAACTAAGTAAAGGAAAGGAAAGGAAAAGCATAAATATGATATTAATGAAAGCAAAATTTAAGCATTACAAAAATATAAAGAGAGAGAGAGAGGGCAAGAGCAAGATCTTGATCTGAACAACCCAGCCCCTAAATGCATGGCAAATGCCTCCATTTATAGGCCAAAATTTGAAACTATTGATTTGATGACTAATTGTTGAGTGGGTGGCCAACTCTTAACTTGGTGACAATCCTTATCTTCTTATCTGAACAAAACGTCATTGCTAACGTCAGAATTCAAACAGACTTGAATCATGAAAGTTCTAGGAAATTGTCTCAGCTTTTCACAGGAAAAAAAATTGAGGTCATTTGGACTTCTAGAACTCGAGATATAGGCTGAACACTGAATAGTATCTGGGCTGCAGGACATATTCGAACTTCTCCGTTGTTGCTATAATTTGGACTTGAAAATGGCCTTTGTATATCTTGGACTCCCATGAAAGTTTTAGGCCTATGTCTTAGCTTTCCATCCATATAAAACAGACCTAAATCCAAGATCTATAGCTCCAGATATGACCCAATGACCGAATAGTGTTCCAGTTTGGACTCAACCATCATCTCTTTTCTAAGTTTGGCCCTCTCTTTGTCCTTTCAATTTCAGTACTTAAACTCATCAATCAATCCTTTCATTTATATGATAGACCTGCATTTAAGATGAACATTTACCATAAATTAAAGGTATCTTATGGTATCAGACTTGTTATTATAAGACATGTTTTAGTTAAGGAGTTATTGATACTTCACGTGCAAAATGATGATATAAAACCTTGATAAAATGTACTTTTAAGTACTAATCATACTCCCCCAACCAGCTTATTACTAGTCCCTAGTAATCAAAGCGTTAAAATAGAAAAACAATTTGCAAATTCCACAAAGCAAGGCATCCATCATTCAACTTCCATTAATCTATCCAGATAAACAAACTCTCATTAAATTTATATATATATATATATATGCTCAATACCTCTTAAACAAGATATTAATAAACCTTTTTTTTGTGCTCAATATATCAACACATAGTTATGGGGCTTTACTTGGAAAAAAACAAAATTTTTGTTCTAATGTTTAAGGTTAACTTCCTTGGGTTAGGATTATTATCTTTTTTTTCTTTTTTTAATATATATATAACTTAAAACATAATGCATCTTTAACCCATGTAACGAGCTTTCGACTAATGACTCCCAAACCAGTTGGTCTTAGGGCATTAGGTGTTGAGACACCCTTACAAGCTTAGTAACTTGAGTTGCAGATGCTGATACGTAGATAGTGCAATGTTTGATTCCCTTAAGCTTTTCTCCTCAACCCATGTAACAAGCGTTGGGCCAATAGCTCCTAAGTCAGTTGACTTTAGGGTTTTAGGTGTTAAAACACCCCTTCGGGCTTAATTGCTTAGGTTAGGGAGGCTACGAAATCAAACTTCTCTACGTTTTTATTATCATCATTTTTATTTTTATTTTTATATACTATCCCTTTCCCTTAGTTGTTACCTTTAACAAAAGAACATAAATAATATAATAATCAAATGTGCAACCCACAATCATATGTTAAAGTGTGTGTGTGAATGAAGGTTTAAGAATACTTGTTAAATGAGTATATGAGCAGAATTAAGTGATAACAATGCGAGAGTTTGTAAACCTGAACATTTCAAAAAGTATTCTGATAGACCTTGTTAAAAATATTTACTAAGATGTGTCTCAAGAGTAAAAGAACTCTTTTACTCTGTCATCCTAGTAACAACAGTTTTGCAAATGGTTTATGAAATAGAAAACATAGTTAGTTAAATATTTTTTTAAAAAAATATCAACTACTACCCTTTCCCCCCAACCAAAACGAGACATTGTCCTCAATGTCCTAAGGTAGAAAGATAGAGTATAGAAGACATCACCTGAAACAACGAACACTGACAAACCTGAAACACACTTAAACAAATATAAGAAACAACAAAACACAATAATAAAACCAAAAGACACAAAGTTTTTACAAACGAAGGCTCAAATCCAATCTAAGCTTTTTACGGCTTTCCTTAGTTGACCAATTTATGCGACTCATGGAGGGATCAATTACAGGGATGAAAGATTTTAGTTGGTCAATCAATTGTTCATTAGTAGCAGTAGAGATTATGATTTATCGTGCTGAAGATGTTAGAAATTCCTGTTCCACAGCATGATCAAGAAAAGACAACAACTTATTATAAAAACCATTAATATTTAACAGACCTATGGGTTTATGGTGAATGTGCAGTTGGGCCCAAGAGGAAATATGAAAGATCTCTTCCAATGTGCCCAGACCACCTGGTAAAGCAATGAAGGCATCAGCATGGTTAAACATTGCATTCAGTCGATCAGACATTGTGGGGACCTGTAGTTCTTCTCCAATTATTTTGCCAATGATGTCCCCTTTTGCTAAAGCTTTGGGGACGACCCCCAAAACCTAACTATCTTCTAAAAATACAGCTATTGACACACCCCTCATTAACCCAAGGCTCCCTCCTTCATACACTAAATGAATCTTTCTCTCAGCTAGTACCTGACCAAGATGATTTGCTGATTCTAAAAACTCTTTTTCTTTCCCAGGACTGGATCCACCGAAAACACAAATATTTCTTATATGATAACTTGAGGAACCTGTCATTTCTACACACTTCTATATTTGGTGAATGTATGGGTTGAGTAGAAATGAAGGGAAGGAAGAGAAGATTTTATAAATGAGAAATTGAAAATGCAATCATACCACCTATATGTAGGCCAGCTGGAGTCTCACTCTCTCTCTCTCTCTTTATTTATTTATTTATTTTGAAAAAGCATGTGTATGTACAGGTAGTTGTGATTGTGGCTCACATCTTCCCTTGGTTTTAGGTCCAAAAAGGGCTTAAACGCCCTCTATGGGTCGGGGATAGGCTTCCCATCCAGTTTTCTTAAAAACTGGCAAACAGGGTCTTTTTTAGTCAGATTCCCAAGCCTATGTCGAGCATGTTCTTTATGGAATTGTGGCCATAAATCATGAATTGCACGATGCACATCTCCACTAGGATGCGTCTCAAGAGTCAATAGAAGATTATCTAAAGACCCCTTACTCAGGCCATCCTTAATGAATTGTATTTTATCTTCACGGTTTACAGATATCATTCCTAAAGAATGACATGTTGCATTACAAGTCCATCTGGCACATCTGTGACAGACTTTCAGTCATTTTGCACGACGTTTCTTTGCAAAAGTGCTTTTACCTATTCCAAGCATGTACGAAATGAAAGAATTGAAGGACTCACCTGATAATCGGACCTTTGCTTCAATTAGCTAGCGAACATCTTCAAGAATTCCATGATTCATTAACAACTTGAATCTTGCACATCTAGCATGGTAAATTTTTATAATCGCATTCTGAGGTAGAACGGGAAAATACTTCTTCAATTTTTCAAGAGTGGTGTCCATTTTCAAATGAGAATTGGAGAAGAGATTTAAAGAAGGGAGAAAGAGCAAAGAATTGCACAAATATATACACAGTTATCAGTTATCATGGGAAACTGAAAGAACCGACTTAAGAGTCACGGAGTACCGTTATCCGCCATTTGACCGGGGTGAGAGAGACTAGCAACACAAAATTCACACCAAAACAAAACACAAAACAATGTGAGAAAAAGAATCAATCTTTATATACAGGATCACTCAATTCAATAGAGTCATTTTCAACTGAAAAATTGTCAAAGTAAACTTTTAAACGATGTCCATTTACCTTGAAAACGTTGCCATTCTTTGGATTCTCGATATCACAGGCTCCATATGGATACACATGTTTCATAATAAAAGGACCGCTCCATCTTGATCTTAGTTTTCCAGGAAATAAATGGAGTCGAGAATTATAAAGCAAGACTTTTTGACCAACATTGAATGTTTTTCTCAGTATTTTCTTGTCATGAAACTCTTTGATTCTTGCTTTATGAATTCTTGAATTTTCATATGCATCATTTCTTATTTCCTCAAGCTCATTTATTTGTAATTTTCGCAGCTGACTAGTATCATCAAGGTTTGAATTGAAAGCTTTAATAGCCCAATAAGCTTTATGTTCAAGTTCTACAGGCAAGTGACAAGGTTTTCCATAGACTAGTCTATAAGGTGACATATCTAATGATGTTTTATAAGCAATTCGATAAGCCTAAAGTGCACCATTAAGTATTAAAGACCAATCTTTCCGATTAGGGTTCACTGTTTTCTCCAAGATCTGTTTGATCTCCTTATTAGCAAGTTCTACCTGTCCATTCGTCTGAGGGTGATAAGGGGTGGCAACTTTGTGTGTGATTCCATATTTCTTCATTAAAGACTCAAATGGCTTGTTGTAGAAATGTGTTCCACCACACTTATCATGGCTCGAGGGATTCCAAATCGACTCAAAATATTTTCTTTTAAAAACTTTATCATTGTTTTGTGATCATTGTTTCGACTTGGAATTGCCTCTATCCATTTTGAAACATAATCTACTGCGACTAATATGTACAAGAAACCAAATGATGGAGGAAATGGACCCATGAAATCTATACCCCAACAGTCAAAGATTTCAATGACAAGAATAGGATTTAAATACATCATGTGATGTTTTGAAATAGATCCCAACTTTTGACAATTTTCACAAGTCTTGCAAAATGCATGTGAGTCCTTGAACATGGTGGGCCAGTAAAATCCACTTTGTAAGATTTTTGCAGTTGTCTTTCTTGATGAGAAATGACCCCCACATGCCTCAGAATAACAAAATTTAATGATACTACTTACCTCATTGTCAAGAATGCATCTTCAAAATATTTGATCAGGACAACATTTGAATAAAAAAGGGTCATCCCAATTAAAATTCTTCACTTCGTTCAAGAACTTTCTTTTGTCTTGGGTACTCCAATGAGATGGCAATTGTCCTTAAACAAGAAAATTAACAATATTAGCAAACCAAGGCATTGTAGAGATAGAAAATAAAGATTGATCAGGAAAGTAGTCATTGATTGGTGTGATGTCAAATCTTGAATCTGTTGTCAATCTTGACAAATGATCTGCGACAACATTTTCGGTGCCTTTCTTGTCTTTTATTGTGATATCAAATTCTTGAAGTAACAAAATCCACCACACCAATCTAGCCTTAGAATCTTTCTTAGAAAAAAGATATTTCAATGCTGCATGATCACTAAAAACAACAACAGGTGAGTAAACAAGATAAGACCTGAATTTTTCACATGCAAATACTACTGCAAGTAATTCTTTTTCAGTGGTGGTGTAATTCATTTGAGCACTATTTAAAGTTTTACTTGCATAGTAAATTACATAAGGTTTCCTATCTTTTCTTTGTCTCAAGACAGCACCCACGGCATAATCACTAGCGTCACACATTATTTCAAAAGGTAATGACCAATCAGGAGGTTGAACAAAGGCTTTTTCACATTGTTCAGTCCATTCAAAACATTTTTCTTTGTTAGAAGGTTACACAATGGTTTAGATATTACACTAAAATCTTTGATGAACCTTCTGTAAAACCCAGCATATCCTAAGAATGATCTAACATCTTTAATAGATTTTGGTGTTGGCAAGTTAGCAATTAACTCGATTTTAGATTTGTCAACCTCAGTTCCTTTTGATGAAACAATGTGACCAAATACAATGCTGTTTGTTACCATAAAATGACATTTTTCCAAATTCAGTATAAGATTCTTCTCTTCAAACCTGTTCAAAACCTTTTCCAAGTTAGTTAAACAATCATCAAATGAATCACCAAAAACAGAAAAATCATCCATAAAAATCTCAAGAAAATGTTCAACCATATCACTGAATATGCTAAGCATGTATCTTTGAAACGTGGCTGGTGCATTACATAATCCAAAAGGCATTCTTCGATATGAAAAAGTACCAAATAGACATGTGAAAGTAGTCTTCTCTTGATCTTTCAATGCAATTTCAATTTGGTTATAACCTGAATAGCCATCTAGGAAACAATAAAATTCATGACCTGCAACTGTTTATAGGATTTGATCCATGAATGGTAAAGGGAAATGATCTTTTCTAGTCATTGAATTAAGTTTCCTATAGTCAATGCACATGCGCCAACCAGTAATAGTCCTAGTTGGAATTAACTCATTTTTCTCATTTGTTATCACAATGACTCCAGACTTCTTGGGTACAACTTGGGTAGGACTTACCCATTTGCTGTCAGAAATAGAATAAATGATTCCATTATCTAGAAGCTTAATGACTTCATTTTTCACTACTTCTTTCATATTAGGATTAAGCCTTCGTTGCATTTCTCTAGAGGGTTTAGCATCTTCCTCCAAATAAATCATGTGTGTGCAAATCAAAGGACTAATTCCTTTTATGTCAGCTATGGTCCATCCTAATGCATTTTTGTGCATTTTCAGAGTTTGTAATAACTTACCTTCTTGATGTGCATTAAGTTTTGAAGAGATTATTATCGGAAAAGTTTCATTTTCTCCCAAAAATGAGTATTTGAGATTGAATGGTAACGGCTTTAAATCAGGTTTTAGTGGTTGAACACTTGAAGGTATGAACTCAATTGATCGTGGTGGCAATTCTTCAATTTTTGGTCCCCAACTATTTGCCTTTGATTCTTCCTGAAAATAAACCATTTGCACATCGTCAGATTCATCAATCTCAGTTTCACTGGAAGTGGTTTGAAATTGATCATGAACTAATTTTTCAATAAAGTCCACTTCCTGTAAATCATTATCATCTCCAGGTTGCTTGCAAATGTTGAAAATATTCATCTTCAATGTCATGTTTTCAAATGATAGCTTCATCAGTCCATTCCTACAATTAATCAATGCATTAGAAGTTGCAAGAAATGGACGTCCTAAAATGACAAGAATTGAATTACATGCTTCAACAGGTTGTGTATCCAAGACAACAAAATCGACAGGGTAAAAGAATTTATCAACTTGTACTAACACATCCTCAACTATTCCTCTAAGCACTTTTACAGATCTATCAGCAAGTAAAAGAGTTACAAAAGTTGGTTTTAACTCACTTAGATTGAGATTTTGAAAAACTGAATATGGAAGTAAATTCACACTAGCTCCAAGATCAAGTAAAGCTCTTTCAATTTTATGTTCTCCAATAAAGCAAGAAATTGTAGGACAACCAGGGTCTTTATATTTCAAAGCATTATTGTTCTGAAGAATAGCACTTACTTGTTCGACTAAAAATGCTTTCTTTTTCACATTTAGTTTTCTCTTCTCAGTGCACAGATCTTTAAAAAATTTAGCATAGGAAGGTACATGTTTAATAGCATCCAGCAAAGGTATATTGATCCTTACCTGTTTGAAAGTTTCAAAGATTTCAGAGTTGTGATTGACTTTCCTTTGTTTGGTCATGGCATGAGAAAATGGAAGTGCTGGCGGAGAATCAGTCTTTTCTTTGCAATTTTCAGATTCAACCCCTTCCTTACCCTTAGAGATTGACTCATCATCTTTCTCACAAGGTTCAAGAGTGGGTTTTTCAATAACCTTACCACTACGAAGAGTAGTGACTGATTTGACTTGATCCATGTGTTGGCTTCCAGAACTACTTGCATTTGCATTGTATTGCCCCCTGGGATTTTGCTGTGGTTGAGATCGAAACTTACCTTTCTCTTGAAAACTGAGAGCAGATGTGAACTTTGCAAGAGTATCTTTAATATCTGTCATGGTTTGAGCATTTTGAGTGTTGATTGTCTCCTGCTTTTCAATGAATGCATGCATGCAATGTTTCCTCAAGATTTCTTCTAGGAGGTGGAGCATAAGGAGGGTGCATATCCATGCGAATTTTGGGAAGTGTGGTGTGCTTGAAACGGTGGCTATGAAGTTTGTGAATTATTGTTACCACTCTTCCAACTGAAATTTAGGTGATTTCTCCAACCAAGGTTGTATGTTTGCGAGTATGGGTTATGATTGGGCCTTTGAAAACTGTTTAAAGCATGGGCTTGTTCATGGAGGCATTCCTTGAAAGAAGGCAAAGTTGGACAGTCATTGGTTGCATGTTCATTTGTTTCACAATTTTGACACACAATGTCTTGAACAGATTTTAATTGACCACTCTTTTTACATTCTACTACCTCGACTTTTCTAGCTAAAGATGCAAATTTGGCTTGGAGGTCATGATCTTCCCTAAGGTTGTAAATACTAGATGTATGAGGTTGAGTTTTACCTGGTGCCTCATAAGTGCCCGTAGTGTCCCAATTTTGAGCATTTTCAGCTAACAAATCTAGGTACTCCATTGCTTCATCAGAGTCTTTATTTTTAAAAGTTGCATTGCACATCAATTCCACCATTTGTCTATCTTTAGGTGTTAACCCTTCATAAAATTGTGAAACCAATCTCCATGTTTCAAAACCATGATGAGAGCAAGTATTAAGCAAGTCTCGATACCTATCCCAATATTGGTAAAATGTTTCACCTGGTTTTTAAGTGAAAATGGTGATTTGTCTTTTGAAAGAGTTTGTTCTGTGAGATGGAAAAAACTTCTTTAAAAATTGTTGTTACATTTCATCCCAAGTACGAATGGATCCTGACCTAAGATTTGTAGTCATGTTTTAGCTTTATCTTTGAATGAAAAAGGAAAAAGCTTTAATCTAATGGTATTCATGCTACAATTTAAGTCATTATAGGTGTTACAAACTTCTTCAAATTCTCTTAAATGCAAGTATGGATTTTCTAGATCTAAGCTATGAAAAAAAGGTAAAGGTTGAATAATGTCTGGCTTAAAATTAAAATGAGATACACCAGGAGGAAAAAGTATGCATGAGGATGCACTTGTTCTTGTGGGATTCATGTGGTCTCTTAGTGTTCTAACATGGTTATTCTCATTATGAAGCGATTGGTTATCTTCTTCGGCCATATTTTCTGAAAATGATGAGGATACCCTACAAAGTCTACCACCTAATGTACGTGACCAAACTCTCATGCACGTGTAGGAAGAGAATAGAAGGAAGAAGAAAGCAAAACAAAAAGAAACAAAACAAAAGAAACAAAGTTAGATACACAAAAAGTGAAAAATGAAAATAAAATAAATATTATAATTTGTACAAGAATTTACCTCCCCGGCAACGGTGCCAAAAACTTGACACGACCAAAAGATTGATGTCTTCTCCCAAGTGTAGGAGTATCAAAGTAATAAATAACCCGGGAAGACCGGGGTTGAACCACAAGGAGGTTAACTATATAAATTATAGTTAATAATAACAACAACAACAACAATAATAATAATAAATTAAAGAAGACTTTGAGATGTAAGATTAATGTGAGGATTAAACACTGATAAAAAGAAATGTCAAGGTTAGAGGATCCACTAATGGTATTTCAAACAAGTATAGTATAAACTCTTTTTATTACTCAACTAGAAACCACACACAAAGGAGGTTCCAATCGGATGATTTGCCATTAATAGCTCATTATAAATTGTTAACATGATCATATTAATTATTTTATTTAAGTAACACCAAACTTTTAAATATTGTCAGAAATTCATAATGCTAACTTATGTTAACAACAAATCAAGTTCCTTCCATAGCACAGGTGTAGGTTATACCATACGGTTAAGCTATGAAAGTGCCAAGCATTTATTGTACCAAGTGTTATACAACGCAAATCTAGATTAACCATTTAACAAGCAAGGTATTAAGCGTTAATAAGATAAAAATGATAAGACATGTTAATAGCAAGTTGTTTAGGATATAAGCATTGAAGTCCATATTGAGTTTATATTATACTTATTCTTACACCATTAGTGTAACCTTTTCACCTTGATATAATAAACTTAGCTAAACATAATGAAGAAGAGAAACATAAATAAACAAGATCAGAACATAAATAAGATACAAGTTGACTAAGTAAAAGAGAGGAAATGAAAACCATAAATATGATATTAATGAAAGCAAAATTTAAGCATTACAAAATTATAAAGAGAGAGAGATCAAGAGTAAGATCTTGATCTGAACAACCCAGCCCCTAAATGCATGGCAAATGCCTCCTTTTATAGGCCAAAATTTGGAACTATTGATTTGATGACTAATTGTTGAGTGGGTGGCCAACTCTTGACTTGGTGACAATCCTTATCTTCTTATCTGAACAAAACATCATTGCTAACGTCAGAATTCAAACAGACTTGAATCATGAAAGTTCTAGGAAATTGTCTCAGCTTTCCGGGAAAAACAATTGAGGTCATTTGGACTTCTAGAACTCGAGATATGGGCTGAACACTGAACAGTGTCTGGCTGTAGGACAGATTCAGACTTCTTCATTGTTGCTACAATTTGGACTTGAAAACGGCCTTTCTAAATCTTGGACTCCCATGAAATTTTTAGGCCTATGTCTTAGCTTTCCATCCATATAAAGTAGACCTAAATCCAAGATCTATAGCTCCAGATATGACCCGATGACCAAATAGTGTTCCAGTTTGGATTGAACCATCATCTCTTTTCTAAGTTTGGCCCTCTCTTTGTCCTTTCAATTTCAGTACTTAAACTCATCAATCAATCCTTTTATTTATATGATAGGCCTGCATTTGAGATGAACATTTACCATAAATTAAAGGTATCTTATGGTATCAGACATGTTATTATAAGACATGCTTTAGTTAAGGAGTTTTTGATACTTCACATGCAAAATGATGATATAAAACCTTGATTAAAATGCACTTTTAAATACTAATCACCACCCACTCATTCATTACTAGGAAAATTATCACCAGAGTGGAAAAAGGAGTAGAAGTTGTAGAAAAGGGGTTCGTAATTGGAACTCCGATAGGGAACATGGTTGAAATAAATAATGTGTATGTGGGAGTGGGGGTTAGTCTAGCTGGGTATGAAACATAAGTAAACTTGATTCCCTTGGAATTGCATGATTTCGACATAATCCTAGACATGGATTGACTGAGTAAATACAAGGCCCTAATAGATTGTTATACTAAAACTATTACATTCCAAACACTTAAGGGTAGGAGGATGGTTTTCGAAGAGAGGATTCCCAAACCGATCGCCTTAATATCAGTTGTAACAGCTTAGAAACTTTTAAGAAAGTGATGCATGGGATACCTCGCATACATCTTAAACTCAGATGGTGGTGGTCCATAACTAAAAGAGTTTCCTGTGGTGAAGGAATTCCCAGATGTATTTCCTGAAGAACTATCAGGACTACCCCCAAAGCGAGAGGTAGAAGTGTCTATAAACATTTTCCCTAAAGTCCCACCCATAGCCTAACAACCATGTCGGATGGCTCCAGCAGAATTGAATGAGCGAAAGACTCAACTATAAGAGTTGCTAGACAAGGGGTTTATACGACCTAGTAATTCTCCTTAGGTAGCATTGGTTATATTTGTAAAAAAGAAAGATAGAACCCATGGACTTTGTATTGACTACCGCCAGCTGAACAAAATAACGATAAAAAATAAGTACCCATTACCGCGGATAAATGATATATTTGATCAACTAAAAGGAGCGAGAGCATTTTTTTTAAATAGATTTAAGGTCAGGATACTATCAGATGAAGATTAAAGAGGCAGATGTACCAAATACCACATTCAGGACCCGTTACGGACACTATGAATTTTTTGTGCTACCATTCAGGTTAACAAACGCCCCAGCTGTCTTCATAGACTTAATGAATCAGGTTTTCCAACCATACCTTGATAAATTTATGGTGGTATGCATCGATGATATACCGGTTTACTTAAACTCCTTCGAGGAGCATGAGGGACACTTGAGGCAGGCCTTGCAGACCTTGAGAAAACATCACCTGTATGCAAAACTAATTAAATGTGAATTCTGGAAAGGGTGGCGTTTCTGGGACATGTCATTTCGACCGAAGGTGTTTTCGTAGACCCCCAGAAAGTCAAAGTAGTCTTGAAATGGGAAAGACAGACTTCGGTCACCGAAATACATAGTTTCCTAGGACTTGCAGGATACTACCAGAGATTTATTGAGGGGTTTTCCCTGATTACAACCCCTTTGACCCAGCTAACTAGGAAGAATAAGAAGTGGGTATGGTCGGAAGAATGTGAGGAAAGCTTCCAAGAATTGAAGAGGAGGCTCACCACCATTCCAGTGTTAACACTTCCCTCAGGGACTGAAGGTTTTGTAGTTTATGGTGACGTCTCGGGGAAGGGATTAGGGTGTGTCTTAATGCAACATGGGAAGATGATCGCCTATGCATCGAGACAGTTAAAGACCTATGAGGTGAACTACCTGGTGCACGATCTGGAGTTGGCCGCTATAGTATTTGCTCTGAGGATATGGAGACATTATTTTGTAGTTCATAATGATGTCTCGAGGAAGGGATTGGGGTGTGTCTTAATGCAATATAGGAAGGTGATCGCCTATACATCGAGACAATTAAAGACCCATGAGATGAACTACCTGTAGTATTTGCTCTGAGGATATGGAGACACTATTTGTATGGGTCTCGAACCCAAATCTTTACTAATCATAAAAGTCTGAAGTATTTGATGTCGTAAAAAGAGTTGAATATACGACAAAGAAGGTGGATAGAACTCATTAAGGACTATGACTACATCATAAAATACCACCCGAGGAAGGCAAACGTGGTGGCAGATGCTCTCAATCACAAAAAAAAAAAATCGCCCTAAGTAAGCCAATAGTGTGGAAGGAACGATAATTGGCGGAATTGAAAGAGATGGGTGCAAAATTGAGCATTAATTTAGGAGGTGAATTATTAGCCCAACTGTTGGTACGACTAATGTATCGGGAATAGATACTACAAACCCCATTCCATGACAATGAGGCTGGGGTAGAAACACAATTCTGGGTAGCAGATGATGGGACAACGGTTGTACGTGCCTAATGACAAGACGGTCAAATGGATGGTTTTACAAGAGGCACATGAGTCCAAGTTCTCCATACATCCTGGCAGCACTAAGATGTATCGGGACCTGAAACACCTATATTGGTGGTCTAATATGATGATGCAATCATATTATTCGATACTCTTACCCATGTTTACCTATGTTTTATATATAAAATGTCTTGATATTCTTTATTTTATGTTTTGAAGGCACTTTTGGATGAAAAATTCAAAAATAAGTAAATTGTAAACATTCCCTGACGAGCAATTGTATGTGTTACATTCCTCTACAAGACCATGGTATACTAATTTGGTGAACTATTTAGACACCAAAAAATTCCCCAGGTTTGTCTAAATCCCAAAAAAACAAGTTACGAGCTGATGCTAAATATTATTTTTGGGACACTCATTATCCGTGGAAATTTTATGCGGATCAAGTAGTTAGGAGATGTGTACCACAAGATGAATTTCATTCCATTTTCACTTTTTGTTATTCTCATTCTTGTGGTGGGCATTTTGGATAAAAAAGAATAACCCATGAGGTACTTGAAAGTGGTCTCTATTGGCTTTCTATTTTTAAGGATGCATATCACTTTTGAAAATCATGTGAAAAATGCCAAAGAACAGGTAATATCACTCATAAAAATCAAATGCCTTTAACGAATATTCTTGTAAGTGAAATTTTTTATGTTTGGGGTATTGATTTTATGGGTCCATTTGCTTCTTCTTTTGGTAATCTTTATATCTTTCTTGTTGTTGATTCTATGTCTAAATGGAGTGAGGTGAAAGCCACGCGAACTAATGATGCTAAAGTTGTTTTAGATTTTGTCCGGACTCACATATTTAACAGGTTTGGAATCCCCAAAACTATCATTAGAGATCATGACACTCATTTCTGCAATTGTTCAATGGAAGCATTATTACGTAAATATCATGTGACTCATCGAACTTCCATAGCTTACCATCCTCAAATGAATGGCCAAGCTGAAATTTCAAATCAAGAAATCAAGTCGATTTTGGAGAAAACAGTGCAACCTAACCGGTAAGATTAGAGTTTGTGACTTGGCGATGCACTTTGGGCTTATTGAACTGCTTATAAATCATCCTCTATAAGAATGTCACCTTATAGGATGATTTATGGAAAAGCATGTCATTTACCAGTGGAACTTGAGCACAAAGCTTTTTGGGCCATTAAACAATGTAACTTGAAATATGATGTTGTTGGGATTGTAAGAGTTAGAAGAGATACAGAATGATGCCTATGAGAATGCAAGGATTTACAAAGAAAAGACTAAGAGTCTTGATGACCGAATGATTACAAGAAAGGAGTTTCATGTTGGAGACAAAGTCCTTCTCTATCATTGAAACTTTTTCTTGGAAAGTTACACTCTCATTGGATTGGACCCTTTGTTGTTTCTAATGTTTTTTCTTATGGTGCAGTTGAAATTACAAGTTTAGAAACAAACAAAGTGCTCAAGGTTAATAGGCATCAATTGAAAACTTTCTACGAAGATTGGACGGCAGAACACACCACTTCCGTATTAATCTAAATATTTTAAAGGTTTATTTATTGTTTTAATTAATATTTGGGATAATTATATTTTAGTTTTTGGAATTTTTTTTTTTTAGGCTTGTTTTGGTCTAAAATCAATGTTTAGGTTTATTTTAGGCATTAGGCTAGTGCTTAGTTGAGTTTTCATTAAGACCTATTGGTTTCCAACCCAATATAGGACCATTATAGTTATTATCTTAGAACTATATCATGTTTTGTTTTGCTGCAAATTTGGAGAGCCTTTAGACATTAATGAAATTTAGATTTGCTTGAACAAACTTCTTTTTAAATCTGACTTATCAAGGTATAGTTGACCTTATGGGTCATTCCCAATCACCCAATACCTCCAGTTCTTAGTTACAAGTTAACTCCAGGTCAAGGTTCAACCAAACTTGATTATTCAGCTTTCTTGTGGGAAGTTATCATCTTTGTTGTGGACTACATAACCACGTGATCATGAGGTTTCACATCATAACACCACCATAAAAGCTTAGTAATCTAATACTATGAGATATTTGTCAAACAACATAACCAAACCGAAACCTAATTTATCAATATTGCAAATTAATCAATGTATATAATTTCGACAAAACTTTATTCAATGAAACCCTAAACCTAATGTAATCGACAACAACCCAACATCAATTTTCTCCATAAATAACATAATTCATCAACTCAATTGATATATTTCATAGCTAGTTAACATAATTTATATCTAATTTGAAAAAAAACCCTAAATTAACTAAAAAAACCCTAACCATAACATAATTGACAACAACCTAAATTCATCATTTTTCTCTGTAAGTATTTTATAGTTGATTAATAAAATTTAAATGCAATTCACCAAAACCTAAAAAAACCTTAAACTTAACCCTAAAACAATCAAAATTAAAAATCAATAAAAATGCTATCAAGTTAATAGAGGAGAATGTGTAATATATCTTAAATCTTAAATAGTTGAAAGTGAGTAATAGTGGTGGTGGAAACTAGGGATGGTAGTTAGAATCAACAACAACATGTGAGTGAGAGGAGAGAGTATGTCATCTCGCGATGGAGAGAGAGGGAGAGAAGGTTGTTAGATGGATCTTTTAAAGAAGATGGGTCTAGGGAGTTGTTGAAGGGGAGGGTTGAAGTCAGGGGCGGAATTAAAGGGGGGCGGGTAGGGGCCGAGCCGCTGCAAAACATTTTAATTTTTTTTTATTTAGTGTTTAAATGCATAGATAGTGTAATTTGTTAAAGAGATGGGCCCTTCTAATAATAAATTATTATTTCCTTAGCTATTAAAACTCTCCACTTTAAAAGTCTCTATTTTATGCTCTGCTTAATTACATGGGAGTGGAAAAGAAAAGGCAAGTAACCTTTTCAATTTAATTATCTTTCCGCTTCTTTCTCTAGAGCCCTAACCCAAAACTATAAGAATATAAAGCGATGTGGAAAGGCTAAAGCAAAGCTACCAGGTAATTAGTTAGCGGTGACCCAAATTTAAAATCTTTTCTTTATATATATTTGTTAGGAATTTGATGAGGTTTATTTTATATAATTCTACTATATTTACTTTTTTTTAGATCTGCTAGTTTTACCATTTTTTTAAATTCTTGTTATAGTGACTGTTTCTTTTTCTAATTAATTGGATATTTTTTATGGGTTTGTTTCAATTATGCTTGGATTTTTTTTTATGTTTTCTTTTTAGCAGAGCCACCAAAATTATCATTTTTTTCTCATGTATACCTTACTATCACCAGGTCCAATATACAATTAGACACAATCTTTCTAGCCAAATTGAGTTCTTTGAAGAACACATACCCAGCTTTGATTCAATGTAAGTTTTCTCATTTAGGAACCAATAATCTCATATTTATTTTATGTTAGATTTGCTTTTATATATCAGTTTCTTTTTTTAATATGTTAATTTTGCTTTTATATGTCAGTGTGGATTACATGTAAAAATTTATTTTTGGTTCTGATTATTGCTTCAACACATCGTTATTTGTATTAATTTTTAAAATAGAAAACAATAAAAATTTAGATGTTTTGATTTTAGGTTGAACCATGAACAAAATAAAAAGAATTGATTCCTTTTTTGAGAAAAAAGAGAAAAAATATTGATAACTCACAGCCTAGTGAACCAACTCCAATGTGTAATGTTGAAGTTATGATTAAGCAGCCCCAATGTGCTTCAGTTTATGAAGAACCTGCATTGATTAGTGAGCAGCCTCCTACTAGAATCGACATTGCTCATTCAATTAGAGATCCAAGCAATCGTCCTTAAATTTGGGAATACCCGGTTAATCAACAAGATGAAATTTGAAAGGCATACATTAATTTGGGGTCATATCAACCTTTTATGCCTGAATATCTGCTGACTGGTGAAAAACATCCTCGTCGATTTTAGTCTCATTGGTTCAAAAGTTATCCATGGCTTGAATATTTAGAGAAAAATACTGCATTTTGTTTCCCTTGCTATCTATTTTCAGGTAAGCCATCTGGAAAGCCAGGATCAGACACATTTACTGTTAAAGGATTCAATTGTTGGAAGAAAGTTAATGACGGGGAACGATGTGTTTTTTTGACTCATATGGAAAAAGTTCTGAATTTAGCTCATAGATTTGGTACCAGGTGCTTGGAAAATTTAAAAAATTAGTCATGTCTATTAAGAAGGCAGTTAAAAGGCAAAGTACTTAAGAAATTCTAAATAATCGATTGCGTATTAAAGCTTTAATAAATATTGTTCATTGGCTTACATTTCAATCATATGCTTTTAGAGGGCATGATGAATGTCCAGAATCAAAAAACCGAGGTAATTTTCTTGAAATGTTGGAACTTTTAGCATCATACAATGAACAAGTACGTGCTCTTGTTTTGGATAATGCTCCACAAAATGCTAAATACACCTCACATCGAATTCAAAAAGAAATTTTGCATGTCTTTGCTAGAAATGTCCAGTCTTTAATTCGTCATAAGATTAGTGATGCAAGATTTTGTTTAATTGTTGATGAAGCTCGAGATGAATCCAGAAGAGAGCAAATGGCCCTTGTTATTAGGTTTGTTGATAGAAGTGGATTTATACGAGAACGATTTTTGGATATAGTTCATGTCAAAGATGCAACTGCTTCAACTCTTAAGAAAAAGATTTCCTTTGTTTTATCTCATCACAATCTTGATGTTCAAAATATTAGGGGTCAAGGGTACGATGGTGCTAGTAATATGTGTGGAGACTGGAATGGATTGCAAGCTTTATTCATTAATGATTGCCTTTATGCATATTATGTACACTGTTTAGCTCATCAATTACAATTGACTCTTATTGCTGCAGCTAGAGAAATATCTGATGTTCACACTTTCTTTTAGAATTTGATTTTTTTTGTTAACATTGTTAGTGTTTCTTGCAAGCGTAATGATGAATTATGGGCTTTTCAAACAGCTACAATTGAACATTTAGTTGATATTGGTGAAATTGAAACAAGTAAAGGAGTTAATCAAGTAGGTGGTTTGCAACGACCTGGAGATAGCAGATAGAGTTCGCACTTCAAATCAATTTGCAGTTTGATAAAAATATATGGGGCAACTTGCTTGGTTCTTGAAAACATCGCTTTAGATAGATCTACTTATTCTCAACGTGGTGATGTGGCCTTTTCATTTAAGTTGCTAATGTCATTTGATTTTGCATTTATCTTGCATATAATGGAGAATGTTATAGGAATTACTGATGTGCTTTGTCAAGCTTTGCAACAGAAATCTCAAGACATTTTAAAATGTTATGCATTTGGTGACTACCACAAAGACTTTAATTCAAAAGTTAAGAGATGATGATTGGAAAACTCTTTTAGAAGAAGTGACATCATTTTGTAAGCATCAAGACATTAAAGTTCCTGATATGGATGCTTGTTTTTCTAGTGTAAGACGATCTCGCCGTAAAACAAAATCAATAACAGTTGAGCATTACTACCGAGTTGATATATTTACAGCTATCATTGATCAACAATTGAAAGAGCTAAATACTAGATTCAATTAGCAGACAATCGAGCTTCTTAAGTTGAGCACAACTTTAGATCCTAAAAATAACTATAAATTATTCTGTGTTGAAGATATATGCTTACTTGTTGACAAGTTCTATCCTGAAGACTTTTCTGACCAAGAAAAAACTCATTTGAGATTTTAGTTGCAGCATTATAAGCTTGATGTACCCAATCATCTGAAGTTAAAGAATGTCATCGATTGCTGATTTATGTCAAGGATTGGTAGAAACAGAAAAATCAATAATTTATCCACTCATTGACAGGTTGGCTTATTTTGACTCTTCTTGTTTCGACAGCAACTAATGAGCGAGCTTTTTCAGCGATGAAGATTATTAAAATAAGACTTCGCAATCAGATGGAGGATGATTTTCTTGCAAATTATTTGATTGTTTATATAGAAAAAGAAATTGCTGAAAGATTCACAATTGATATGATAATCAATGATTTCTATTCTATGAAAGAACGACAAGCCCAATTAAAATAAATATGTAAGAATCATTCTTTATTATTTTTTACTTTATTTCAAAGTTTTATCAAGCATAAATAATGCATCGTTTAAGCTAATGTTTCTTATATATTTTGTATGTTTATATTTGATAGGTACAAAGACCAACAAAATTAAAGTGATGAATATATTATGAAGATGAAATTAACTTCATAGCTTTGACTTAATTTGGTATTGCTTTAAACCTCTTCTTACCTTATACAAAAATCATCATATGTTTGTAATAAATTCTTTAAATAAAACTAAATCATGCAGTTTTTTTTAGTTTTACAATTTATGTACAGTAAATTAAAAAAAAATATCTTGTTATATTAGTTTTGGCCCCCCTTATCAAATAATCTTAGCTTCATCCCTGGTTGAAGTTTTAATCGACTAGAGTCACAGATATTACATGTAACTCGAGTCATAAATATTATATACAACTGTATTATTTTTCTAAATAAATTCTACACTGTATTATTTCTTTCTTTTTTCTTTACGTGCCACCTTAAAAAAAATACCTTGAAATTTCAATGTAAGTTAATAATGAAACAAGAAAAGAATTTATATACCCATGAAAAGAAGAATCTAGGAGATATATAGGTAAAAACGTTAATCCATAATCAGTGGCGGAGCCAGAGTTTTTCAAATGAGGGGACAAATTATTAACAAATACTATATTATATAGACATGCATTAGAAATCAATTCAAAACATATATATTAATTCAAGTAAAATTAATTTAAAAATACTTTTAAAATGAAAAGACTTACATTATAATTGTTCTTTTAGAATTTCAATAAACTACTCTGTCAATGCAAGAGATGTCAAGAATAGTGGTTTTCCATGAATATTAATTCATTTCTTTATAATAATAAAAAAATACTTAATTGATTAAATTAGCAGATTTAAACATTTATTTTGAACATATTTAAACATATTCATAACAAAAGTCCTAAATTATCATAAACCCTAATATTTTTAATAACTAATTATAAAAAAAATAAAATTAAAATTAGACAATAAAATAAATAGAAAAAATAAAAAAATTACCTAAAGCATAAAGTAAAAGGCACAAAAGATTTATTGATGAGAAATTTGTGTATAGAAAAGACAGAACAACAGCTGAAAAAAAAAACCCTTTTTATTTTGTTATACAGGAAAAGATAAAGAAACAAAAGGGAAAAGAAAAAAAATTAGGGAGCTGTAATTATATATATATATATATATATATATATATATATATATATATGTTAACATATGAGTCAAGTTAATATTTTAATATAAAAAAAAATTAAGGGGGTAATTGTCTCCTTTTGATCCATTGTGGCTCCGCCATTGTCTATAATGGAGTTGACATCATGCAACTTTCAAGTATTTTCTTTAAAGAAAAATTGCTAATTAATATATTAATTAATAATGTGAAAAATAAAATTAAAACTTTAGAAATGAATAAAACTAAATACAATGAAATTGGATTCATTGAGTTCCATTTGTTTGATTCATTGATTTATTTGGTTTTATAATTATATATTTTTTATTCAATTTAAAAATAAAATAAATCAATAAAACCAAATATTTTTTTTCTCTAATTTTCATTTTGGTTTACTTTGAATCATTGAATTTTCTAGTGTATTTTATCTAAAATATAGGCATTGTAACAATCCTTTATTATTATTATTATTATTATTATTATTATTATTATTATTATTATTATTATGTCCTTAATCATTCTTTTAGAGAGGAGACAAACAAGTTTTTAATCAGAATATATATATATATATATATATATATATATATATATATATATATATATATATATATAACATCTTGATTAACAATATTCTTTTTTTGAGCATCATTAATTAACAAGATAAAAAAGGAAACCGACAAGTTGTTTGGAGAAGTGCATTAAACAGTAATGAATAAAACGATCTGTCGTTAACTCTCCTCTCCACTTTCCGTCTGAATCTTCATCCCTCTCTGGGGACGTCAGTGGGGACCTTCCTTTTCAACGAACCCATAAAGCTCCTTTATTCCTCTCCACAATTTATTTAATTTTAATTAAAAGAACACGATGGTTCAATATCTGGGCACAGTACGCGTTACTCCTTCCCTTCCCAGTTTCAGACGCCAAATCAATCTCATCAATCTCAACTCCTCTCCTCCATTTTCACTTTCAAGAAATGGGTTCTTCTCCTCTTCACTTTCAAGAAATGGGTTCTTCTTATCTTCACTTCCAGGAAATGGGGATCCCTCATCTTCACTTTCAGGAAATGGGCTCTCCTCATCTTCACTCTCAAGAAATGGGTTCTCCTCACTTTCACTTCCTAGAAACGGGTTCTCTCCCTTCAGAAGGATTCTTCAAGCTTGTCTTCAATCAAGTAACTAACCAACCATCCAACTGAACTAACTAGTTTCAGATATCTCTGTCTTGGTTGCGTTACATATGTTTTTTATATCGAAAAATGCTTATATTAAGAAAACATGACAAGATAAAACCATATATATATATATATATATATATATATATATATATATATATATATATGAACCGTTGGATTACTGGGGCCTACTAATGAGCTCACTTTGAGATTATGATTCAACGGCTCGTGTGCCTTTTTTGAGTTTTCTTTTCTTGATGTTTTGAAATCAATTCAAGTAGGTGTCATTTGTTTTTGAGATTATTGATTCTGTTTCCTGACTAGAGATTTTGACGTGCTGTATTTTTATCAATAATAATATCATGCTGTTTGCAGATTTTTGTGCTTTTCAATAAGTTTTGACCTGCTACTGCATTGAGTTCTTACAGATGCTAGTAGAAATGCTGATGCACAGTTACAGGCTGGCCAATCTGAAATAATTTTTATGGGTACGGGGACTAGTGAAGGGATTCCACGTCTCAGCTGCCTTACCAATCCTTCAAATAAATGTCCGGTACTGCTGCAAAACATCCACATTTGGCACCAACTGTTTATGTTTTCATTTCAAGACTTGTGACTCCTGGTTTCGTAGGTGTGCTCGAAAGCTGTGGAACCAGGTAACAAGAACAGGAGGCTTAACACAGGCCTCCTTATATGCTATCATGGACCCTCTGGAAGGCGCAACATTCTTATAGATGTCGGCAAGTATGTGACAGACTGCTTTATGTTTTTGCGTCATTGTATTGTTTACTGGTTTGATTAATCATGACTTTTTAGTTAGCATTATTTTCATGGTTTTACTAAATATCTAATTACTTATTTGATCAGACTTTCTTTCAACTTCTATTCTTCAGGTTTTTCTACCATAGTGCTCTTCGATGGTTTCCTGCATTTGGGTTAGTTTTAGCTCCTCATACTTTAGAAATACTTAAGGCTTTTAATTCAGATGATATCAATAATAGCCGGTCAAATTTGATCAGTGGCCTTTTTCTTTAGATAAGATAACTCTGCTAGGATAACATTCAGATAAAGCATCATGTTAGCATTGACCCAAGGAATCTTAAATGTGTGCGTGGAAAGTTGTCCGGTTGCAAGAATAAATCAGAATGAGGCAGAGGAATCTTTAGGTTTTATGCATGAAATAGAGAGGGATGGTATACTTTTATATATTTAAGGTGGCAATGTATTGGAACCATCAATGTTCCTTGTATAAATGATACATGATTGAATTTCTACTTGAATTCATAAATTTGAAGACACACATGTGCATGCACAAATAAGGTGGTAATTATACTTGCTGATCATGGCGTAGTCTTTAAGGTAATGAATTGCTACTTTTTCCTTGATTTACTTTAGTTTTCTTCCATTCTAGTTTCATTATTCCACAGTCACAAGTTTTTTTCCCCATTCTTATGGAGACATAAACAGCCACTTCATCATATATAGAGGAAACTGTATTTGTTGAGTATTTTGTTTTTTATTGTATGCATAACCATAGGTCATGGAAGTATGAGAGCAACTGAACGATGGCTAGTCTTAAGTCATAAACTGAAATAACTTGTACACTGGAATATAAAAATATGAACTGTTGTCAATGGTGATGTATAGCATGTTATATTAATGACTTTTCCTCTTTAATTAACTATGAGTTGGTTCTACATGGCACCAATGTACATTTTGATTTTTCTATTAGGTTTTTGTTATGTTGATATTGTCTTTTAAGATCCCGACAGAGTACCAGTTCAAAATGGTGGGTTGGGAATGCTTAACTAAATCGGTAGTTCTTTAACAGATTATCTTATATTGCATGTGTCTATTCAGGTATTTGCCATTATGTAACTATCTGCATTCCTGTCAGGCTAAGAACAATTGATGCGGTTATTATTACTCATTCTCATGCTGATGCAATTGGAGGTCTCTAACTTAAAGCTTTCTAATGTTATTTGTTCTAGATAAGGATAATTGAGATGAAGTGTCAAGTTTCTTCTTCTTCTTCATTAAAATACACTCTTGCAGGTCTGGATGATCTCCGTGATTGGACGAACAATGTGCAGCCTTACATTCCAATTTATGTTGCAGAGCGTGATTTTGAGGTGTAAATTCCAAATTTCCAATTATGCATTTCTTTTTACAAATTCTGTTTTTTCTGGATCTAAACATGTTCGGTAACTGGTAGTATTTTTATAAGTACATTAAAAGTGCTTGTAATGTAAATGATAATTCCTGGACCAAATCATTGGTTAGAAATTTATGATATACTGGTCAAAGTTTTCCTTTAATTCTCAATATTTCTTAGACTCACCATTAACCATATCAGAAAATCATGGTTTCTCTCAGCTGCATAACAATTATTACAATAAGGTCTTTTTCATCTATTTCTTTTCATACCCTTGTACTGTGCCTAATAGTTCATTAGAGCATGAAATCCTGTTCTGTTCTAGTAGAAAACACGTACATTTATCCAAATTGATGGGTGAATTGATACTTAGAACCCCTTTACTGAAATTGTTGATATCAAAACGGCAATGTACCTTTTTTATTTTACGGGCACATTTCAGAACCGATTGTATGATGTTCAAATCATTTCAGGTGATGAAGAAGACTCATTATTATTTGGTGGATACAAGTGTGGTTACACCAGGTGCTGCTGTCTCAGAGCTGCAATTTAACCTAATACATGAAGAGCCCTTTGTTGTGAATGATTTGAAGGTATTCATCAATTTGCCAGTTAGTATCAAATTGAGGTCTTTTTTTAGCTGAAGTTTTGGGTTTTTTGGGCCTGTGATGAAGTTTGAATTTCTATTTTGACTGATAAACTGTTCTCCTACCAGCTAGGATTCTCCTTTTGTGGCCAGCTGTTCTTGTGACTATTTAGTCATCAAGTAATTTAAGTTATTGATGTCAAAAACACTTACATTTATGTCTTTTTGATTGTGTACATGCCAAATTCTAAATTTGGGGAAGGTTAACTGCAAACGGAAATATTGGAAGGCTCCTCAGTTGGAGCTTGGTTAGGAATTTTACAGTCATTATGTTCCTATGACATTTGAATTCTTCAACAATCAAGGCCAATTTTCATCTTATTCACTAATCCAGCATCAAGTAGCATAGCTGAATGAGGAATGATGGCAGAGTTTCTCTTAAAACTCTATTTTCCAGGATTTAGTTAAGGGTTAAATTATTTAATTGCTGTTTGGAAGTTGGAATTTATGAATCTTGCAAAACCATGTCAGAATAAAAGGATGTGTGTACAATGTTGATTTTGCTGAACAGATGGTATTTTGTCTTAACTGGTTCAAACTTCACTTGCAGAAATTTGCATCATGTTATAAACTGTTTGGTGATTAAATGGCTTATCGGACACGATCTGAGACTCAGAGTATCATTTTTTATTGTTTCATAGAAGGGGCTAGTGGCTCACTTGTTTTAGATCTTACCTGCTTACTATGTGCTTTTTATAGTTGGGATCCTATGGATACAAAAATATGATTTTAAATCAAATTTATTTCTTTTATTGTGTGCTTATTTAAGTAATAACGTGACCCTGCTTGTGAGGGTGTAGTGACCTGGTCTTAATAATTCTTTGAATTTTCTACTTTAATGTTAAACACAAACACACCCAATTCAATATATTATTCCCCATGTGAGGTAAACTGCAACACATTTACAAGGGCAATATAACTAAAGTTCGAGTACCCACCCTTCTGCAGATGACATCTTGAGATGTTTCGTTGTCTGAGTATGACAACTCCTCACACATCTTTCTTTAACTTCCTTTCAGTTTACCCCTTTACCAGTGTGGCATGGTCATGGTTATCGTTCTCTTGGTTTTCGTTTTGGTAACATATGTTACATCAGGTATGGCTTATATGTATCACAGATGTTCTTTTGGAAACTGTTATGCTGTCTGTAATATTGTTATCTAGATCCCAGAGCTAATTTTTCTCATGCAGTGATGTTAGTGAAATACCTGAAGAAACGTATCCACTCCTTAAGGACTGTGAACTCCTGATTATGGTCTCTCTCTCTCTCTCTCTCTCTCTCTCTCTCTCTCTCACACACACACACACACACACACACACAAAAAAAAAATATCATGGTTGAAAATGGCACACATGTTTGCTTTCACATTTCTTCTAGTTCATTGCAAATACTCCCCTTTTAGCTTATGATATGAAAATATCTCCAGGATGCTTTGCGGCCTGATCGGTCTTCATCGACACACTTTGGACTTCCAAGGGTATATTTTATTTGCCTTTTCTTGTAACAAGATTATATTATCAGGAGATTCAGAAATATGCTTATTTTCACTTTCTTTTAGGCCATAGAAGAAGTACGGAAAATTCAACCAAGGAGAACACTTTTCACTGGTATGTGTAAGCCTCCTTTTATATATTTTAGAAGCGCTGCCTTGTGCCTTTTCTGGAAGAACAGAACTTCTATACAAGTTTCCATTCCTTTCTTTACATATGGTTTTGCAAAAAAAATGATCTAGATCATGCCATTCCTTCATTTACATTAATAATCATATGCAAGTCTTTTGTCATTCAGTGAAATTGCAAAAGTTAACTTGGTTCTTTTCCTAATTAATCATATTGAAGGTATGATGCACCTGATGGATCATGATAATGTGAATGAATATCTTGCAAAATTGATGGAGACAGAAGGTCTCAATGTGGAGCTAAGCTATGATGGGTTGTGTGTGCCCGTAACACTCTAGATTTTGTCACGTCTTCCCATTCTTTGTTCTCAGTAAAGGCATTCTATAGCATACCTCAAATGTCAATTGGTTTCTCAGGAGCTCGTCTAACATACTACTTAGTCATTTTTGTGAGCTCCTCTGATTCAGTCAATTCAGGGACTGATATTTGCCGTTTTTACTCCTTGCATATTTTAAGTTTGTGCTTACAGTGTTACTTTTCTGTTTACAATTACAATGTAACTTCTTTCATCAACAAGGATGCGATTGCATACATTTGATGGACTAGAATTTTCAGCACATGATTTAGAATTGGTTAATTCAAAATGTTGTGTTGGTCAGTTGAACGATGCTTGATATCTAGACTTTTCAGCACTGGCATACAAGAAATGCTTGACTTTTTTGCCTTGTGCTGAAACAAATCTAAGCGTTTCACTTATTTAGCTCTCACTTCTAAGCGTTTCTGAGAGGATTTATTAAACCATAAAATCGTTGGTTGAGATGAATTCTTTGCCATTTGGGGTGATTAAGATGGTTCTTTGGCTGTTGTTTTTCTGACCAAGATTTAGGCCAATCATGAGAGCAGGTTATCTAAACCAGGCAAACAGGCAACTAAACATCTGAATTCAAAGTTGACATTTAACAGAGGCCCGGTGGTTCACATGGTTGTTCTTGTTCATATATAATATAATGATATAATCCAGAAAGATAGGCATAAACCTCAAGTTGACATTGCTGGGTCAGAAGAATTAACCTTAAATCATCTTTAGAGGTAATATGCATCACTGCAAAGTAACCTTTGCCCACATTTTCAATTAAAGGTTAGAACATGGGATGAATACTCCTTTGTCTCATAGGATTGAGAATGAAACCTTCTTCTAAGCACAACAACTTTGTACGTTGCAAATATCCTGTTTTCTTTGCTTCAATCGGATATTGCAGATATCTAGTTGAGCTATTACAAAAATCTCGCAGCGTTTTTGTTTCATTTGCAAATGAATGAAAGCATAGATATAAAACTTTCTTGACCTGTGAGTTAACCTGGTGATTCACCAATTTAGAATCTAATTTGGGTTGGATTTAACCTAGTGATTTATCAATTTAGAATCTAATTTAGATTGAGTTTTACTTCAACTTTTTATCTAAATCACATCCATTAATTTAAAATTTAATTTGGATTGAGTTTTACTTTGACTTTTTATCTAAATAACATGTTTTAGGTTGACCTATTGATCTATGGGTTAATGTGTCTAATTTGTGACAATTGATCTTTGAGTTGAATGTTATAGTTATAAATAAAAAAAAAAGGTATAAGTGTTTTACCTAAGCTAGTCTTTTTGCATATGACATGTTTTATTTTATTTTTTTATTTCAATGGTAGGCAAGCACTATCTTAAGAAAATTTTGTATATAAATTGAGATTAATTTTTTTTTCCCTCAAACAAATTTAAAAATATATACCAAGCCTAATTATTCAAATTTTTTGGAGAAGTTATTATTTTTGTTGTATATTGATGATGTGAACTTTATGATTACGTGGTCACGCAACCCACAACAAAAATAATAACTTCTCCAAAAAGTTGAATAATTAGGCTTAGTTGAACCTTGACCCAGAGTAAACAAGGAACTAAGAAATATAGATATTAGGTGATTAGGAATGATGTTATAAGGTTAGTTATACCTTGATAAGTCGGATTTATCCTTTATCCCAACAAAGAAGAAGAAGTTTGCTCAAGCAAAACTGAGTTTCATTAATATCTAATGGCTGCCCCAAATTTGCAGCAAAACAAAACATGATGTAGTTCTAAGATAATAACCCTAATAGTCCCTTATTGGGTTACAAACCAATGGACCTTAACTAAAATTCAGCGAAGCACAAGCTTTTTGTATAAAATGTTGAAGTTTTTTTTTTTATTTAGCCAAAAGTATGCTCTTAAAAATAGAAAGGAAAGTGGTAAAAAGATCTCTTTTAAATAGCCTCTCACAATCTCCTTTTTGAGTAAAAAAATCCTGCAAAATAAAGAAAAGAACAACAAAAGAATCTCAAGCCTCTTGCCACCATATACATTCCAATATGGAATTCTTGTAAACTATGAAATATCTCTTTGTTTAACATGAAATCCCAATAAAGTAGGTAAGCCAACAACTGTCACATATGCTTTCAAGAGAGCATTAAGAAATTTTTGTATTGTCTGGAATCCATAATACATAAGGAAATAATGTTTCTCTAATTTTCACACATTCCTAGTAGATTTTATTCATGACTTCAAACACGTCATTCTTTCTTTTCTAGATGAATTAGAAGGCTTGCCACATATATTTGAAAAAGTATGAATTTCTACTTTCCAACCCAATTAAAATCTTAGCAAAATTCCTTATGTAACTCTAGATATAGTCCAACAATAGACAAAGGTCCAGACAGATAGATTTAACACGATTTGTCCAGTAACTTCGATCCTGTCTGAGATAACCCCTTAAAAAACATTGATTTACTTGAAAGTTTAAACCAATGTATAATAGCTTGTCTAAAAACTCTTATAAAAATATCAGCTTAATCCAACGGTTAAATTGAAAGTTATGCTCAATAAAGTAAAATAGGATAATAGGAAATTTTACGCAAAAATATAAATTTAACCTTGCTTGGATCGTGTCATTCCCTCTCTTCAATATGATTCATCCTTGAATCACTAATAGGTATAATGGAAAATTCTTTAGCCTCATATTGGAGCCTTTAGAGTTCTTTTTTTACTCACACTTGCCTCCAACAACATCATATGAAAGTAGTAGTCGATAATATTTTTAAATAAACATGCATTGCCATCCACTTGCGTACATATTTTTTGAATGATAACCATTGCTTCTCTCTTTCATCTTTCACCCTTTCAATGCTAAACTGAATCTCTTCATTCTTCACGTTCTTTATTTAAAAAAAAAAACATTTGCAATCCATTCAGCCTCACGCTTTTTATCTAACAACATAAAAGCATTATGATAATAAATATTTGAAACGTGTAACTTCAGTTTCTCTTCCTTACTCATATTGAACTTCCTCTTATCAGCTCTATGTCAAACCTCGCCTTTTTATTGTCTCATCAAAGCCATCTCATCTTTTAGACCCTTCG
Source organism: Populus simonii (assembly GCA_007827005.2). Taxonomy (NCBI): domain Eukaryota; kingdom Viridiplantae; phylum Streptophyta; class Magnoliopsida; order Malpighiales; family Salicaceae; genus Populus; species Populus simonii. The sequence goes on along the minus strand of CM017466.2, from coordinate 5,607,099 downwards.
TCACCCTAGTTAGGAGCTCAAGTTATTTGGCGAAAACTTGTATCTGAAAGGTGTTATTCATTTTTTGTGTCGTAGACTCATTATTTTTAGACATTTTTTAATCTATAAAAATCAATTGCTAGCAAGAAAATTAAACCTCCCAACTCTTATGTTTCATACAATTTAAGGCTTTTCACTCAATTGTTCTTATTACACCTTTTACTTTTTAGCTCATTTTCTTGTAGTTCTTTTGAGCTGAAAATCAATGAACCAAAGTCAATGGCTATCATAACGCAATCCAAACATATATAAAGTGACTCAAGAATCAATAAGATATTGAAAACAAGTAAAACAAAACTATGATTATGATTCACAAGTAGCAAAGCAAATTCGTACAATATATGGATGATATGAAGACTTGAAACAAAATAGAAGAAATAATCAATGAAAACACTTATTTGACTCCTAAATAACCCAAATATAACATAAATAAACTAAATAGCTAAAAAAAATAGCAAAATACAATATCAGAACAACCTTAAATTTGACTTGTTACGCAATTTTAAATACCAGAATTGAAAATCAGATCAAACGATATCGAAACAACTTTAAATTTGATATGTAGTACCCTTATACCCAATAAACAACATGTTTCAATTTATAGGTTATTCTCTAATGCTTAGATATCAAAAACCTGTGTGTGATCAGTTTGTGGTAGAATTTAACTTAGAATTGAAACACCACTCAAGCAATAATAAAAGAATCCATAATTTGATATATAGTGTGATTTCTGATTAGTACTTAAAAGTGCATTTTTATCAAGGTTTTATATCATCATTTTGCACTTGAAGTATTAATAACTCCTTAACTAGAGCATATTTTATAATAACAAGTCTGATAACATAATATAACTTTAATTTATGGTAAATGTTCATTTTAAATGCAGGCATATCTCACAATTCAAAGTATTGATTGATGTGATTAACTATTAAAAGTGAAAGGACAAAGAAAAGGCGAAGCTTAGAAAGGAGATACCGATTCAATTCAAATTGGAACACTGTTCAGTTATTGGGTCATATCTAGAGCTGTAGATCTTGGATTTCAGTTTAATTTATATGGATAGAAAGATACGAAATAGGCCTACAATGTTCATGAATAGTGGAAGACCCAAATCTGTCATTTTCAAATCCAAATTCTGGCCACAAAAGAGAAGTCAGAATCTGTCCTGCAATCCAGCCCAAACACTGCTCAGAATTTTACCCATATCTGGAGTCCTAGAAGGCCAAATGACGTGAAATTTGGTGGGTGGAAGGAAAAGAAAATTTCCAACAACTTTCATGAAGAAGACCTGCTCAAATTATGATGGTAACAATGACATTTCATCCAAACAAGAGCTTTAGGGCTATCCACCACGTCCACCAGCAGCACTACTCTGTATTTTAGCCATATCTCGATGATCCAAATGCTCTGAAATTTTATAGGTGGAAAGATAATATGATTGCCAACAACTTTCATGCGGAACACTTTGCTAAATTCTAATTGCATCAATGTCAATTTATCCAGCCAAAATGCTTGAGTGCTGCTGTCCACCAAGTCCACTAAATCAATAGTTGGCCACTACATCAATAATCAATTACCAAATGAATAGTCCTAAATTTTAGCCTATAAAAGGAGGCATTTGTCATTCATTTAGGAATCTTGGTTCTTCATATCAAGATCATGTTCTTGCTCTCTCTTTATATTTTTGTAATGCTTAAGTTTTGCTTTCATTAATTTTTTGTTCATGCTTTTAATTTCCTTTACTATACTTAGTTAACTTATATCATGTTTATGTTCTTATATTGTTTATTTATGTTTTTCTTCTTCATAATGTCTAACTAAGTTAATTATGTCAAGGTGAAAAGGTTTCACTAATGGTGTTAGAATAAGTATAATATAAACTTAACATGGACTTTAATGTTTATATCCAAGAAAGTTTGCTATTAACATGTCTTATCATTTTTATCTTATTAATTCTTAATATCTTGCTTGTTAAATGATTAATCTAGATTTGTGTTGTATAACACTTGGTACATTAAATACTTGATCCTTCATAGTCTTCGGCCGACATCGTTATTATGAGAGGAACTTGATTTGTTGTCAACATAAGTTAGCATCATGAATACCTGATAAAAATTATAAGTATGGTGTTACATAAATAAGATGATTAATATGATTATGTTGATAATTTATAAAGATTTTATACTTTACTTATCTCTAATACTATTAGTGGATCCTCTAACCTTGACATTTGTTTTTATCATTGTTTAATCTTCACATTTATCTTACATCTCAAAGTCCTCTTTAACTCATCATCACCATCATCATCATCATTGTTGTTGTTGTTGTTGTTGTTGTTATATATAATTTATATAGTTCACCTCCCTATGGTTCGACCCCGGTCTTGCTGGGTTATTTATTACTTTGACACTCCTGTACTTGGAATAAGACATCAACTCTTTGATCGTGTCAATTTCACCCCAAATAACTATAATATCAATTTTGAGTTAATCCCAAGGTTTATATATATATATATATATATATAAAAGTGAAACAGATGTGAAACAACCCCTTTTAACCCAAAATAAATTTTATGATGTATAACCTTTTTTTTTTTACTCTGTGAAGAAACACAATTAAAACAGATAAACAAGGATGAATGTAAAATGGAAAATAAAACAGACCAAAACTAACTTAAGCAATTCATACCAAAACAAAGAATAAAGAAGGAAAAAAATTGACGCAAAAATAAATAGATAATGACAACAAGAAAGATATAACCTGATTTCAGAGTCTAACTTTGATATCAACTGATGTAAACTCTGTAATTTATGCATGAGCTCCCTTTAATAGAAGTTATGAACAATCGTTTTCTCATTATAGTTTTCATGTCATCCCATGAATCAATATACCTTTCATCACTCCTTCTCTTGCTAAAAATAAACCGAAACCACCATATTAGTGCATAATTTATAAACTTAATGACAACAATTTTACTTTTTTTTTTGTTCTATGTAGCAATGATAATTAAAGATCCATTCAACCTTCTTTTTCCATTCTAGATACGCCTCTAGATCATTCTTTTCTTATAAAGATGGTATTTTCATCTTAATTGACCCCAATTCTCCACCTGAATCTTCACAAAGCCCAAAATCATGGGTATTCTCCTTCTGGCTGAATGTTTCACCTTGACCAAAACTAACATTATTTTAGCTTTCATTCTGCCCAAAATTAATCATCATAATCTACATCTGTATTTTCATCTATAAAATTAACAAAATTAATTTTAACATTTCATAGTGTCCTTCATTTTACCACATGTAATATGGTAAGTGCATCTCGTAAAAACAAGGAAAAGTGAATCTCTTACTTAGAGCAAATCTTAAAGGGATTTTCATCTTAATTCCCAACCAATACCCAAATAAATCAAAGGTTCCCTAAAAAAAACTTTGTAACTATTGTCAAGAATTTAACCTTCATATGTTATTAATTAAAGAACCAACTTTTAATGAATTTACAATAATAATTAGGCCTAGATTACCCTTTCACGAGAGTAAATCATAGAAAGTTGTATCGAGATTGGATCGACCAAGCATACCCATTCCCTCATAGTTTTCTCAATCCAAAATTTGTTGCATCCCCCAGCGATAATGGTCAATCTATTACAGAAAATTTTGGTAAATTCATGGTTAAATATGGCAATATAGATGATCATGCCAAGCTTTATTTGCTTGGTAATTCGTTAACTCGAGTGGCCTGTGCTTGGTATATGAAGTTGCCTTCAAATTCTATACAAGATTGGCATCAACTAGAGTATTTATTCCATTCATATTTTTTTCAAATTAAAGAAAAAAATGAGTACTTTCAAACTTGCGTTGTTAACATAACTTTTTGATGAACTTGCCTAGCAGTTCACTAATTACTTCAAGCAATCAAGTAAAGATAAGAGTCACACTCTTTTCCCTGATAAGGAGTTAATTCACCTAGTGAAGAGTGGAATGAACATTAAGATAAGAAAGAAACTTAAAGACTATAAATTCATTGATTTGAATCAACTCACAACTTATACCATTCACTATGAATGTTTGTTGATCGAAAAAGATCATATGTAAATTTATATAGGGATTCTTATTATCAAAACCCAAACTATAATGTGAATAACCACAAGTTTGGCTTTACAAAGGATACTGATAAAATAAGCACAACGAGACTTACCACTATTGGGTCATATGTTTGTAAGAATTCTAAAACACATTATCCAATATAGTGACAAATCCACTTTTAAATTCATTGATAAAAGGAAAAATTTTAGCAGATATTTGATATCTTAGTTAAGGATATACATGTTAAATTATTAGTGAGTCATGTTGTTCTATTTGATAAACAAATCATGGGAACTAAATAGTACAGATGACATAATACTTATTCTCACTACACGAATCAATGTGTAATCTTTAAAAATGCTCTACTAATATAGGCTAAGAAGCTCAAATTCGCTAATTATGAGGACATAATCGTTAAAGATAACTTATTTTCTAAACCACTAGAGAAAAACATGACTGAAATGAAACATCAAGAAATATCATTGATGTTTCATATATATATATATATATATATATATATATATAGACACACACATATATGTTAGAGGAGAGTTCATGATGAACAAAGTTAAATCTAAATATCAAGATACAACAACCAGCTCAAAAGCAATAGAAATAATGATTACATAAGTGAAAGTAGAGCTTGATCTCCAACATGGATGCTTCCACATGAAAAATTGACATTCTAGTACCAATAGTATATTGTTAGTATTGCGAAAGAGATGCTTGTTATGAACCTTAATAGGCAACAACGAACTCATCCATGATAAATAAGGGATAGAGGAAGACTTAAATTGGATTGTTTTGTTATTAACAATTACTCTAATACTTAGAGAGATAATGTATCATCTTTAATGAGGGATAATGACCAAATTCAAACTAAGTGAACTACAAGAGCCATATGCATAATAAAACCTCCATTAGTGAATAATGATTAATGGCATCACTTAAAACTAGAAACCAATGAGAATAATTATCATAATACATAAATAATGCTACTAGTGGAAGAAAAATTTGATGGATTTAAAAGGAGAAACGATAGCAACTCGCAATGAAGTGGCAAGAATGATAGTTAAGCATCATGCAAAAATATATATCCCTTCTAAGTTTGTTGAAGAATCTCCCCAATGACACTTACTGACATGGAAAGATTTTATGAAGGTTAAAGCTATTAATTCAACACATCATAGTAAGAAGAATTTATGATTTAAAAAGCACAATAGCAAAAATAATGATTCTGAATCCAACGAGATAGACAAATAACAATTCTCTCTTTGCAATTTAAGGCCTTGTTTAGTTGTTACCATAAATTACATTCTCTTTTACAATTTAAGGCCTTCTAGAGGTTGTGAGTGACCCTAGCAAATTAATTTTTTTAGTAGATGATCGAAACTATCCTTCAAACCCACAGGTTATGGTTGTTTATTCACCTGATAAGGATAATGAGGAGAGTACATCACTATATTATACTATAGCTTATGATTTTTAGTTGACTACAAATCTTGCAAACCATTTATAACCAATATAATGATTCAGGTGATGGTGAGAAGCCTAACTTGAGAAAGGTGGTATTTGCCAAACCACTAGATGAAATTCATACACATCTTTGCTCTTTGTATATCCTTTCATAAATGGATGGTTTGGTTGATAATTGATGTTGTTGTTAACCTTTTGCTAATAAGAATGTTCATAAATTGAGAAAAAACGAGGAATATATATATATATATATATATATATATATATATATATATATATATATATATATATGATGCCCTCGGACAAAAAAAAAGTAGTCATAAGTTTCATTAGGGATATTGAAGCAACCTGAGGAATCTTGACATTGGAACTAATTGTTAAAAGAGTCATAAGTACCAGAATGTTTTTTTATGGTGTAAGGGAATGATACTGCTTTGTTAAGGCAAGATGGGATCCACACAAACCAGAATATCCCATCATCCCTTCACTAACTACCAGTATTTTAGACTGATGAAGAAAAGGGATAAAATGATTCATGATCACTTCATAACCTTTTTCAAGTGATGACCAATTTCTCTGAAACTTCCCTCTATAATGTATGTTTTGGTTCACAAATTTACTAGACTTAGAGGATGTTCTAAAGCTAACATGACAATTTTGATTAAATATAGCTACGTCAAATCGCCAAAACTTCCTTCGTATACCACCTAATAAGAAATCTTTCCACATGATTGTTGTTACAACCATACTTTAATGAATAGTATGATGTTTAAAGTTGGGGGTTTCTTGGAGAGATAAAAGTTCGGTGGATAGCATCCTTAAAGAAGTCAACAATAAAAGTATAAAAGAGTAAATAATCTTTGACAGAGTCTAGTATATATTATTCGTTGCTCAAAGAAAATGAAAAAGTAAGTTGATACTCCTCCTTTATGAATTCATAAAATGTTTTATTTTAGATTATTCTGAAATTCCTAAAAGATGAAAAAGTGTCAAAAAAAAATTTTGTTTAATTTCCTGAAACTTCCATAAGATCGTTTTATGTTTCATTTCCTAAAAGATGAATGGAGTTGTGCAGAAACCAAATTATCCTTAGAGATTCTTGAGTATAAAATCTGAAATTTAAAAAGGATAGTGATAATTTTTACAATTTTGAGAAATCATGCTGCGTGAAGGGTCACATACATCAATTAAATGATCACAGGGACATGTTCCCAATTATTTGTCAAATTATAGGAACATAAAGGCAATTATTAAAACCATGGAATTGACATTTTTCCATTGAGAACCCTCATAAGGAAACAATTTTGTGTCTTCCTGGAGAAATAACTTTGCCCAAAAAGCAATGCAATGTGAGAATATGAAATGTTTTGTGAACAAATCAAAGAGAGTGCTCATAACGATAATGAATCTACTTCTAACATGTGGCAGAACAAACAATAAAACATCATAAAAAATAGAAAATACAACCCCATTTATAGTCCTTTGAACATCTACAATGTGGTTCATAATGCAAACACTTTATGTCTACAATATGATCTACAGTATAAACACACTATATATACAGTATTAGCACAGTAATTTTTGTTTTAAGATATGGTATAATATATTGAGTGCAAGAGGGATATTAACATCTAACAGACTTTGATAAGGATGGACAATTATTTGTCCAAATAATTGTTATCTAGTTTCTTAGGAAACGAGGCCTATAAAAAGGTCATGCTAGTACTTGTAAAAACATATCGAGACACTTAATGACCAACAAATCATTATACAATTTTCTTTATTGTTATTGTTTTTTGGATGGTTTATTTCAAATAGTTTTAAATAACTTTAGTCAGATATTCATTTAGTTTAATCTCATGAGTTCCATATTTTCTTCTAATATGTGATTAGAATATACATATTACAATCATTTGGTTTGAATGATCGTTTAACACCAAATAATTACAAATTTAACCTAATCATTATTAGATTGGTCAATTGAATTTAGTTTTTTTTTTTTGTGAGTAGTTCATATGTGTGTGTAATTAATTAGATGAATAAATTAAATTAAATTTTTATGTTTTAATTTTGATTTAGAAATTTAAAATTTTAAAATTAAGATTTTTGTATACTTCTATACTATTCAAAAAAAATTTAATCTTTTTTCATTGCATTATGATTAAGAAATATATTTGAGGCAAAGTTGTTTTTATCATGTAGTAGAATAAGTAATTATCATTTTTTTAACTTTTAACTTTTTATTTTAATATACATTGGACAAAAATTTAATTTTTTTTTGAGAATTTTCTTCGTTGGTTCAACTGTTAGGGATATCTTCGTATAAACTTGTTTATCAATCTGAAAGATTTCAAGAAGACATTTTCCATATTGATTTATTGCACTCTAAAAAAACAAGATATCCCAATATTTTAACCAAAGAAATTAATAAAGAGAACAAATCTCATTGACATGCCCTACTCTTGGATTCAAATTAAGATATCATCAACATACTAAACTATGTTTTTAGAATATTTAGCTTTAGGAGCACATAATTAATATTTTTATTCTATTTTTAATGTTTACAAATGCATTTAGAATCATATTGAAAATTGTTTTTAATGACTAAATCATTACAATATTTAAAGTTGAAAGACTACACTAACCATATGTAAAAATACTTGTGCCTGAAATTATATTTAAATTATATCAAAGATTTGGGACTGAAATACAATTTTCTTCATCAACAACTCAACCTGAATGGCAAGGGGAAAAAATAATTGCTCTCTTTTGGTCCATAGTTGTGAGACCAATCATAAATTATATCAAAGATTAGGGCTTATTCTATTATTTTGGCCTTATATTAATTTTTCTCAAGTGTTCAAAATTAATTTTGAGTTAATAATTTATTCCATAACATCATGTATTTGTAAATTACTAAATTAGGGCTAATAGTTCACTACCATTGATCAATTAATAGAACAATTGGATTAAAGTTAACTACAGATTCTAAAAGAGCCAATTTTACTAATATGGGAAAACTATAAATACATGAATTATTATAAATAATTAAAACAAATTAACACAAGGAAAAATTACAGGTTAAGCCCTGATATAATATTGTAATGGATGCGAAAAATGAGAAATTGTTTCTCATGTGCAAGTGATAATATATATATATATATATATATATATATATATATATATATATATATTGAAATATTGAAAATATTGAAAATCAATATTGAAAATATTGATTGTTCACTCTTGGATTCTTCATTCTTGAAAATATTGAAAATCAAAAAATATTTTTAACCAAGATTGTTGCGAATTTTTATTTTGAGACGAGCAATATCTCAACTATGACTTGGTTTACCATTTAACATAGTTTAGTGTAGAAAACTTTTATGTTATATCAATGGTTTGCATTGGGTACTGTAAATTTTCAAAAAAGAGCTAGGAAGCTTTTATCCTTCTGCACAACCTGGAATAGATGGCTAATTCGGAATAATATTGTCTTTAAAGATAGTACTGCAAATCTTGGTTTCTACTTTAGCTTGATCCTTCAGCGTCTCTTTCACTGGCTGAATTTCTATAATCACCAGTTCATATATTCGAGATCTAATCTTCTAATCAGTGCAGATGGCATTAAATTTTGGACAAACTAACATAGAATTTACTTATGTTTTGATTTGTTTTGTCTGTTTTTCCTTTTCATATCACAATGTAAGTTGCCTCATTTTTTTATGGTTATTATCTAAATAGCCATGTTTTTAATAAAATCGATGATTATTAAAAAAAAAAAGTGTTGAAAACTTTTATATTTATTATTTTTCTAAATATTTATGTTAATTATAATATATTTCTTTTAACATCGGATCTAACTATGTAATTTTTAATTGTAAACATTAACAATCAAATATAAAGCATAATATCTATCTATGATCTTAAAACTTCATTATTTTCATATTCAAACTTCATCTTTTAGTTTTTAAATTGTTTTGCTTAACTTTATTTTAAATGATAATTGATCTTTTTAAATATTTTTTTAATTTTATAATTCTTTGGAGAGATTATTATAATTTGTCTGTAACTATCTTAAATGCATCCATTACATGAATGTTTTCTTGTGCTAAAAATTAACTTTGAAACTAATCCACATTTTATATGTAGATTTTTCTTTACAAGCCCACATGCATAACATTAAGGGTTTTTATTTCTTACTTGGAAGTGCAGAACACATTGAAAATTCTCCCCTTTTTTCCTATATTTTGTTTTCTCTCGTTATCGGAGGCAAGTTTAAATTAACATTCATTACATTAAAAAAAAAAACCCGCTTAATTATTTACAGCAGAAATGAGCTGGGGGGGAAGCATATTGAGACTTTAGTCGGGAGCAAGATCCCCTTTCAAAAACTAAACCATTGATGAACAAAACAAGAAGATGACAAAAGAAAAATATTTATATATTCCCAACTTTTTATTCCTATTATGTAAGAGGGAACATGAACTCTCATCGGAAACATCAACCAGCAGAACGACAGTGTAGCTCCACGAGTTCTCACATTATTTTAGAGTACAGATGACACAGACACGTGTGTGTGGCGTATAACTTGCAAGGTAGCCACTAGCTAGCTACTTCTAATTTCATCAAAAACTATTTTAAAATGGATTCTGCCAGTTGTTGATGATGATCCTTGTGAGGTTTGTCTAGCTAGCATGGTTTTAAACAGCATATGAGTGACGTCCTTTGTCCCTTAATAGTCCAAGTGCTACACTCCAAAGTAGAGGCATGATGTTCTCAAAGTTCTACCAAAATCCTACTTTCTGTCATGTATTATAATTATTTCTTACCATCGCCACACTCGAGCTAGCTAGCTCGTCGAGTCAATAAGCAGTCAAGCAGTTAATTAACTAAGCCATGATTAAGTTATGAATCTTGCATTGACTAATGTCTAATTACCATTTCAAAACTATCATGAAGTAGAGCAGGCGGTCAAGCTATATATATATATATATATATATATATATATATATATATATATATATAATAGTTAGCAGGGTGGCTTTTGGCCATGCCCGTTGGAAACTTAATCAAGGAATCAATCATGCCACTACAAGTTTTTCCTTCGTGGAAAGCTGTGAAAATGTAAAGGTCTGCTTGCAATAACCAATCATGCAAGTGAATTAAAGAAATCCCACTTTCTTTCTCGATATTGATATACAAATGATGGTAGCTTTTACGTGAATTACCGCATGCCTTTTAAATTATTTATTCAGCAGCTCTTATTTGCTTTGTGGAAGAACGATGGCAAAAGGTAGGGGAGTAGTGATGGGAAAGAAAAAACTATCGTAAAGTTAATTTTTAACAGAAGATTATTAAAACTTTGTTAAAAAAGAATACAAAAAAAGGGAAGCAAATAGACAGTAAAGAAAGAAGAGATTTCTCTGGGGTTTGGGAAGAGAACAACAGAAAAGACAGAAAGTGCAACGTCAGAGTTCAGCCCGTAGGGATCCCTTTTTTTTTCTTTTTCTTTTTTCCTCTTTGGTTTTGTGGTATTTTGTTTTTGGACTCCTTCAGGATCACACAGGCTATCCCTTCTCATCCACAGCTCCTCTCTCTCTCTCTCTCTCTCTCTCTCTCTCTCTCTCTCTCACACACACACACACACACACACAAAGTTTTATTTATCTGCTGGATCTTTTTTGTTCATGTTTTGTGTGGTTATAGTGAACTTTCTTGGTATTAGGAAAGGAAAATGAAGGGGGAAAGTGGGTTGATGATCTGGGTTCGGTTCTAGCTAGCTAGTTTCTTTGTCTCTCCTTTTCTTTCTCCTTGTTTCTTTTGAGCTATCAAAAAAAGCTTGTCCCTTTGGTTGAAGCCAAACAGAGAAGAAACCATCAAGGTGAATGATGCTAAGTAAGTGGCTAACTATCTGATCCAAAGTCTAAATATTTGAGAAAAATCAGTTTTAACGCCTTTTATTTTTGGTCTCTTTCTCTTAGTAAGTTTTTCCTTGTTTTTTGCTTCTTCTCTTTTGTTTTTTTTTACTCTTTTGGATCAACTTTCAAAACTCTTTCTTTATTTGTTTGTTACATATATGTATGAGAACCAAAGATCTATGGTCCCATGATAAGCTTATGATTTCTAAAGCAGCTAGCTGGCTTATCGAAGTAAGAGAAGAAAGATGATGAAAAGTTTGATGTTTCATCAGCAACAGCAACAAATACTACAAGAGGAAAATATGTCTAATTTGACTTCTGCTTCTGGTGATCAAGCAAGTGTTTCTTCAGGCAACAGAAATGAAACTGGCACCAACTACGGAGTTCAGCAATACTTTGCTCCTCCAGCTCAAACCCAGCCTCCAGTCAAAAAGAAGAGAAACCTACCAGGAAATCCAGGTTCTTAAATCCATCTTTAAAGATACTAGCTTTAGAGGTGATTATTTCGTGTACACGTTGCTAGTTGTTTTCAGTTTTACTAATATATTTTCGTCTTCTTTCTTTTTTGGGTGCATGGATTCTTGACGATTTTAGACCCAGATGCAGAAGTGATAGCTTTGTCACCCACGACTTTGATGGCGACAAATAGATTTCTGTGTGAGATCTGCAACAAGGGGTTTCAGAGAGATCAGAATCTTCAGCTTCATAGAAGAGGGCACAACCTGCCATGGAAGCTGAAGCAAAGAACAAGCAAGGAGGTAAGGAAGAAGGTGTATGTGTGCCCGGAACCAAATTGTGTACACCATGATCCATCAAGGGCTCTTGGGGACCTGACAGGAATCAAGAAGCATTTTTGCAGAAAACATGGTGAGAAGAAGTGGAAATGTGTCAAGTGCTCAAAGAGGTATGCAGTTCAATCAGATTGGAAAGCTCACGCCAAGACCTGTGGCACTAGGGAGTACAGATGTGACTGTGGAACTCTTTTCTCAAGGTAGCAAACCCTAAATCATTATTTAGCAAATCTATACATGAACATGAAGCCAGTTTTAGGACTGTAGTCATAAGTTCTTATTAACTCATGAGTGAGGAAATAGGAATGACCAGAGTACAAAAAGAATTTTCATTAAATGTTTTCTCTAATAGTCCCATGCAGTTGATATACATCCATGGACTTTGAATTATTTTATATCTGATTTTCTTAGGAATTCATTAAATGCAATGCAAGTATCAGAGTCCTACTTTGACAGCAGAGAGAGATGCTAAGTTTGGCGAATATTGATTGTTATAGCTTTGGTGGACAATCTGCCTTCGGTTTTTTTTTGGCTGAAACAACCTGTCCTTGGTTACCAGAGTGAAAAATAAATAAATAAAACAGACGCAGAGAAAAAGGAGAGGAGCCGGGAGAGAGAGAAAGTCAAATACTGCTAGCATTATTGACATAAGGCACTTTTATAGTTTTATGATGATTTGGTTTTGTTTTCTAGCCTTTAAGGTTTTGTTTTCACTATTCATGTGCTTGGTGTTTCAGGAGGGACAGTTTCATTACTCACAGAGCTTTCTGTGAAGCTTTAGCGGAGGAGAGTGCAAGGGCAATAACAGGAGCACCAGGCCATTTTCTTTCCACACAACCTGGTTCTTCAACTCCCCGTATCAATCTTCAAGTGCCCCAATTCAGTGGTCAAGACCTTGATCATGCTTTTTCACTTAAAAAGGAGCAGCAAAGTAGTTTTCGCTCAAGGCCAGATTTCCCACCATGGCTAGCATGCCCACCGGGACTAGGGGGTACTGGCCCACCACATCAACAGACACCCATTGATCTTCTGTCTTCCTCATCCTCACCATCAATCCTCTCAACAAGGCTAGGTCAAGAGTTCACGCCAACCCATCAAGATATGAGTCCAAACCCTAACCCTAGTCTTGGCCCCACTCTACCACAGTACCCTTCAGGACCACCCCCACACATGTCAGCCACTGCATTGCTGCAGAAAGCAGCTCAGATGGGTGCAACCGTGAGCAGCAAAACTACTGGCTTGATGAGACCCCACCACCACCAACAGCAACAAGAACAAGCTCACGTGTCTGCTAATGCTGATAACGTTTCAAATACAAACACAGCTGTTTTTGGTCTGAATTTGTCCTCACGTGAAGAACTGGCAAGTGGTAGCTTGTTTTTCAGTGGCTTGGCTCCTTTTGGGAATAAAGCTGGACCTACAGTTCCCTCTGGTGCTAGCAGTACTGGTGCACCCCCCTCAGGTGCTCTTATTGAAGACATGATGAGTTCTTTATCTTCTGCTTCTGGGTTTGAAGGGACTTCCCTTGAAGATGCATTAGTTAGTGGAGTTCTGAATTCAAAGAAGGATGTTAATTTCAGCTACTCGCTCTCTAAAACAAGAAGAAATGGCAATGGGGGTGGCAGTACTAGTGGTGGAAATGAAGGCTTGACTAGAGATTTCTTGGGCCTCAGACCCCTATCTCACAGTGATATACTCAGTATGGCAGGTCTTAGTAATTGTGTTAATACCTCACATGAGCAACAGATTCACAAACCATGGCAAGGTTAGCTCTTATGTGGAATTTCCTTTAGCTCTATAATTTCGATGATGTCCCCTCTCCCTCTCTCTTTCTGTCACATTTTTTTTGCTTTAAAATTGTCCCAAAGGGAAGGACATCTCCTGAAGTTACCACAGTTCAATGTCTTATATTTTCAGGATTTTTGCTCATCTTTTCACTTATTAATAGCTTTTGCTATTGATTTTCACCAATGGACCTGCAGTTACATATCTCTCTTCGAAACAGGAAATGTTGAATATATGAATTATACACAAAATACTGTAATTAAGCTTTATAAAGTAAAGGGATATATTTATACACTGTTGATGGGGGGGGACATTGGATTCTGTAAAGAAAGAGAGAGACTGGGAAGTTAGCTTGGTCTAGATATACTTTTTCCTCGCCAATAAAAAGAGAGAGAGAGGAGCTGTTTGACCCCTTATGTGGGTGCTAGCGGGATTCAATCCCGATGGAGGATCACTGAATGCTTATTAGCCTATTCATAATAATAATAAGAACATAGCATGCACTGTACACACACACACACACACACACACACACATATATATATATATATATGTGGATTAGGTTGAATTTTCAGACCTAATGACACAAGTATCATTGATTACTGCTCCATCTATCATCTCGTGATGTTCTTGCAACGTGGGCTATGGACGCTTAAAGGGGAGGCAAAATCCCACTTCATTATTTTATATTGGCTAGCTAGAACTCTGCGCCAGAATCATTTTCATTGCATGAGTTTAAAATCCAATCACCTAGCTACCAACTGTGCTACGATGAGATATAGATTTTCTATTCGAGATCGATCCCATTTTCTTTCTCTTAATTGTATATGCATTCGAGAAAATATCAACCACGTTACGTTTATTCCAAATCATCGATATTTCCTTTTCTTTTAGTAGTGTTAATCAATCCTGTAAGACTTTTTGAAAAAAGGCTGGCCATTGCGTCTCATACGATAGCTAGCTAGCTAGCTAGGATCCAAATATCACAATCAAATGACCTTGAACAGAATGTTGTAAAGCAGATGGTGTTCATATAATAGCGTTTAGTGCTTTCTGAAAGTGACACTGCAACGAGAAAAATCACCAAAATGAAAGCAAGTTGGTGGTTAAATTAATGCCTCAGGTAGTTTTCACGACATTGCTTCCACATCAAGATCATTTCCATCAAACTTTTCTTTCTATTTTGAAGACCAGCTCGGTTCTGTCAAGCCTTTCACATCTATTGATGGATTTTATTTTGAAGATTTCGTGTGTATACTGTTAGCTGGCTGAGAGAGAAAGAGAGAGAGAGAGAGAGAGAGAGAGAGAGAGAGAGAGAGTCATCATCAAATGTGATTTTATGAAAATAAGGTATGATTAGGCAATCATCAGAACCAAAAAAAAAAAAAGTAGTTTTCGTGAGCACTTTCTTAATTGTAATAACCAGAATGTGTGCTTGAGAAAGATGCATCCAAGCTTATCCCCAACTTTTTTTATTATTATTATAGGTATTCAGGATAATTTATGCGTATCTCAATTAATCCCCTGAAATTCTAAAATTAACGACTATATAAATCTCTAGTATTTTTAAAATTTATAATACTTGAACTGGTGATCTCTAGAAAACAAACTCGAGATCTAACTAGTTAAACTACACCTCTTAGAAATTATTCTCAGTTATTTTAATATGTTAGGTTAAATATACGTATGCACATGACATGTTTGAAAGTGGGTATTAGCACCTGTCCCTTTAAAAGTTATTTAGAAAATAAAAATAAAAAACTTGAAGGAAAAAAAAATCTATTAAAGGATTCCTTTATGAGATCTTCTTCCTTATTTTCTTCTTGGTCTCATCTCTTGTTGTCTATAGTCGACTATCTACACAGAGTATGTTATGGAATATATTAATTTTTTTAACATAAAAAATATTAGATGTTATTAATGTATTTTTAGTAAAAAAAAAATTAAAACATGTGAGGGTTGATATATCTAATATGACCTGGTTAATTTAACGGTTTCAAAAACAACTCGAATGATTGTTAAAATTTTAAGCATTTGAGGATTGATTATATATCTGATATATTTTTTTTAATTGACTAAAAAAAATCAATTAAACAAAAGACACACAGAAAAATAATCTAAGTCAACCTGAATTAAACTACTAAACTCATGACTTAATTAATATGACCAAAATAACCTCATAATTAAAAAACAAACCGAAAAAAATTATAAAGCCTAATTCAAAATCAATCAAATATTAAATGATAAAATTAAAGGAAAAAAATTAATAAAAAAACTCGAATTAACTCACTAAATCCTAAACTGAGTCATAAAAATAAGATAAACAAACTTATTAAATGATAAATAAATAAAAAATTAAAATAACAAAAAAAGTAAAAGCATTAAAGAAAAGGCACGCTTTATGAGAGGGTAACAGTGAATTCCTCTACCCAGACAGTTTATGTTAATGTTCGTTGCCATTTTATAACAATCTTGTAAAAACATAACTCATGTTTGTCATTTTGTACAAGCTACTCTCTCTTCGCCATGGAGGATGACAAAAGACATATACACGCCAAAAACTTGAATACCATACATAGTAATGCTGTGCTGGTGGCTAGCTTGTAGTTGCAGGTAATCTGAGAAAGCTAAATATGATTAGAGCTGTGGGCTAGACTCTACTCTAGAGGCACAGGTCCCAAAACCCAGCTAGAGTTTTTGAATTTTGATGCCATAATTAATCGGTGCTTTTTGTTGTCCGGCAGATTCTATTAAAAAGAACATTTGGTCCTATGTCTTAAAAGTAGATGATGATGGTGATTATATTCTGAGTTCTGTGTCCACCTGGCCAGAAAAGAATATGGGGTTTTTTTTTCTTGCATGTTTTTGTCGTAGCATGGCCACAAAAGCAGTTGACTATAGAACCCTATCCCGCTTACTGGGTTTAAGCGCTTATTTATTTTTCGATTTTAAAAATATTTTAAAAAAAATTAAATTTTTTTATTTTTAAAAAATAAAAAATATTATTTTAATACAATTTCAAGTGAAAAGTATTTTGAAAAGTAATCGTAACCACATTTTCAAACACCTTCTAAAGCTTGAGTCGTAGTTCATGTTCATCCTAGATTAATCTTATATTATGATTTTTATTGAAAAAAAGAGTGAAAAACAACACTGTTTTTATAAAAATAAAAGTCTAAAATATAATTTTCAGACATTTTAAGTACATCAAAAGTCATAATCTTTAAAGATAAGATTATTAAATTTTATTCTAGAATTTAAGCTTTGATATTAAATAAAAATGTGAGGTAAATCCAAGAAGGGGTGCATTAGCTTGTTAATTAAGAATTTATTTTTAACTTTAAACAATATATAACTCAACCTTATGATCAACTCAAACAATAATATAGACAAACTTAAATATGCATTAAATCAATCAACACTTCACGATAATTACAATAATAAGAAGATAAATTTAAGAGACCCACTGAAATTTTTATAGAGGTTCAGATAACCACCTACTCTTCTTTTTCAACTACCTTTCAAGAGTTTCACTAACATTTATATGGTCTACTTTACAAGTGATGTTAAATATTTATATAATCTTTTTCCCATGTCAAAAATTAAAACCTTTTGTAATTCTTTTTCGGGTTTAGGATAAACCCAAAAATTTTGCATAAGAATTAAACCTATACCTAATATTTTTTACTAGTACAAGATTAGCAAACCCTTTTTCACCAACAATTGTAAATGGACAAGTATCAAACCACTTGAATTACCTTTAGGAGGCTTTCCCAAGTGTTTTAAGTGTCACTTGCACTTTTTACAATATTACTCTCCCAATAGAGTTTAATGGCATACAAATAAAGTACTTAGATAAATTGTGCCAATAACACTAAAAATATTTATGTTTGTTAGAGAATCTTATACGCCATCGTTGGAACTAGTTAAATTGTTTTGAGGTTTTTTTTTAATAAGTGTAATTGTATTAAAGAAAAAAAGTATACAAAAGTACGAGGCATACACC
Source organism: Populus simonii (assembly GCA_007827005.2). Taxonomy (NCBI): domain Eukaryota; kingdom Viridiplantae; phylum Streptophyta; class Magnoliopsida; order Malpighiales; family Salicaceae; genus Populus; species Populus simonii. The sequence goes on along the minus strand of CM017466.2, from coordinate 5,588,999 downwards.
AAGAAGTACAAAAACCTGTTACTCAGGTTAAACTAACCACAAGCAATAAGACAAAGAAGCATAAGCTAAAAGAAGCTCAAAGTTGCAAACACAGACTCCTTAAACAAAACAGTTTGATAACCAGTTGACTGATGGTTCATATTGAAACCCAAGAATTTAAATACCTATAAATCGATTAACTGATTCCTGAAAACCACAAAACCAGTTGCCCAATTCTGTAAAACAGTATAGGTGGTAAGTAGAACAAAAAAAAAACAGCAATAACAGTGATACCTTATGACTCTAAGAGGCACTAGATGGACCTGAGAGCAAATCAAATCTGATATCTTGGTTCAAGCTCAACCAAACAAGATCTAACAAGATAAAAAAATCTCCTCGCAAACATCCTGATAAGATCGGTAAAACTAATGAAAAATTCAGTTATTCCTCTTATATCAAATGAAGTAAATTGTGGTTGAGAGGACCAACCGAAGCAAGTAGATGCATATAATCTTTTTTTTTCAAGTGTGTGTATGCCTACTAAAGCAAAGGTTTTCATGTCATAGAAGGCCAACTTAGAAGGGTCCTGCTCGTAATAGCACCCTAAATTGCTATAGAAAAAAGAGCATTGAAAGAACAAATGGTTATGTGTCTTAACTTGCAACCCATAAAGAGTACATATTAAAGAGAGAATGATCTGAAAAGCATGCAGTATGTCTATGGCATGAAGAAGACCCATAAAAGCAAGCAAAATGATAAAAGAGTGCTTGGGGATGATTCCTGGAAACCATAGAAGATGGTGCATAGAGTCCATGGGTCTGGAATCTTTAAGAACCTCCTTGTAGAATGACTTTTCTAGATATAATGGTTTGGTAAGGCACTTATAGGGTGGAAATGAGCCAAGTTCCAGATAAGTTGAAGCTCTGGACTATCCGATGAAAAAATCCAAGTACATTTCTTAATGATGTCTGAGACATTGGCATCTTAAGGAAGTCTAGTAGATGTTAACACCCTAAAAAGTAATAGGTCGTATAGCTATTGTCTATTTGATAATCAATAGTCTAAATAAATTGAATTTCTAGAAATTAGCTAGATTGTTTTACCAAAACAATTAGATAGTTTTGAGAAATGGAAATAATTTCTCTAAATTAGTTAGACTGATTTACTTGCTGGAATTTTTCTCTTGTTTAATGTGTTTCATTCTTTTCTTAGTTTTCTCATGTTCTTTTGAGTTTATTTAGGTTTTATAGGTGTGAAAACTAATTTCTAAATAAATTGAATGTTATTTTCTCTTTCATTGTTTCTTTTTTAATAAAGATCATTTCCAATGATCTTTGACAATTCCTTAAAGAAACTTGATTTGATGGCTTCATCATACTTGATATAATCTTAGATGCTCATTTTAAAATCTTTGTTCATATTTTAAATTCCATGCATAAACTAATATTAGTAACACCAAGAAATATATCCATAATCACAAATTTTACTTATTCATGTAAAATCATTACTTAAATAAAAACATTGTTTAACTATAGCATTTTTCGCATATCAATGCAACAAATAAAGTCATAAACTTAATCTTTTATGCTTGTTTGATACTTAGTCATTAATGTAAAACATAGACATAAACATATATTTAGACATCATTATCACATATTTTGTTATTATCAAAATCATAAATGATTGGTGTGTATTTAAACCAACAATTTGAGACCATGATAACCCCACGAAAAGTAAACTGAAACAAAATATAAAGAGAAATTCAAAACCAATGAAATATTAAAGGATAAAATTAAAAGAAAAAAATAATAAAAAATTCAATAAAAATTTGATATTAAAAGATAAAATTGAAAAAAAAAATAATTAAAGAAAAAAAACAATCCTTGTGCCTGAGCCTATTTTATTTTTTTGAGTAATTATAAACTTTCTTTTATTAAAAATTTATATAGGTAACATAATATTTTCAAACACTCTTAAAAAAGAAAACGTAAAAAAAGAAAATTAAAACATGAGCCAAGGTACGAATTTGAAATTACACTTGACTTAATATTGAAAAAAAGAGAGAGAGAGAGAGACATAGGGTCCACGTAAAGTTTACCAAAACAAAAATTGAGCCATGAAGGGAAAAAAAATCATCAAAGAAAGTAAATCAAAATATTATTTAAGAAATATGATAAATTAAATAATAATATTTTGATAGTGAATTTAAAACTAAATTCAAAAGAAAAAAAAATTAACTATCAACTAAATATTAAGTAGTTCACTTAAAATCATGATAACAAAAAAACAAATTAAAACAAAATATAAAGGGTGATTTAATATATAAACCAAATATTAACGGTTAAAGTTGAGAAAACAAAAAAAAATTTAATAAAAAAACTCAATATAAAAAGATATATAAAATTAAATAAAAAACAATCAAAGAAAAAAAATCAATGCACATTTGGCTTTTTTTTTTATTTTTTTAGTGATTGAAAAAAAAAATTATCAGCAAATTGCATCGTAACACGTTACCAAATATTCTTAAAAGATAAAACAAAAAAAAATTAAAAAGTGAGCCAAGGTATGAATTTGGAATTATATGGAAACTTTTTGCACTCTTGACTTAATATTGAAAAAAATAAAAAGAGATAGGGTCCATGTAAAGTTTACCAAAAAAAAAAGAAAGGAAAATAAATCGTAAAAAGAAACATAAAGTTCACCTAAAAACCAAAAAGAATGAAAAAGCACCAATGACATAAATCAAACCTAAGACAAACCCGTAACCTCTCGTAACACCAACATGTTAACCAACTGGATTATAAAACCAAATTGTTATGTAATTATTGAAAAAACAATATATTTATTAGTTATATTAACATGAAATCAATCCTAAATCATTTAATTATAACAAAAGATGAATATTATTAAAAAAATAATTATAAATTAAGAGATATTTAACTGTTGATTGTAATAATAATTTCACTTTTCATAAGATTTTTTTGGTTGTTTATATTTTTCCTTTTTTTTTCCTGACAATTAAAATATACAATTGTCATTTGTTTATTTGTTGTTTACTTGGGTATGACAAACACGCGAGACCCAAGCTCTTTGGGTCTGGATACCACGTCAGACCCAAAGTCTTTAGATTTGACATGATCGCAAACTCAAAGCTCTTGGATCTGGTGTAGCCAGCAGACCCAATGTTTTCATGGATAGTTTAGATGTTTTTTTATTAAAAATAAAAAATAATTTTAAAAATAATTAATTAGAATTTCTGTTTAGGAATTTCAATAGTAGTTTAAATATTTTTTTATAAAAAATAAAAACAATTTATATAAAAAAAATTAATTAGCATTTCAATTTAGAATACTTCAATAGCAGTTAAATGTTTTTTTATAACAAATAAAAAAATTATAAAAATAATTAATTAAGATTTCTGTTTAGTATAATTTAAGGATATTTTAATTATTTTTTTATAAAAATGAAAATGATTATAAAAAAATCAATTAACACTTTTGTTTAGGATACTTTAATAATATTTTAAATATTTTTATAAAAATAAAAAAAATAATTAAGCATGACTACTAGATCTAATGCTCTCGGTCTGTATAAGCATTAGACTCAAGTCTCTTGGATCTATAATAGCACCGGACCCAACAGATTCAAGAGATTTGAGTTTGCGATTATATTTTTTTTTCTTTTTTTTTCTTGACAATTAAAATATACAATTGTGATTTGTTTATTTGTTGTTTACTTGGGTATGACAAACACGCGAGACCTAAGCTCTTTGGGTCTGGATACCACGTCAGACCCAAAGTCTTTAGATTTGACATGATCGCAAACTCAAAGCTCTTGGATCTGGTGTAGCCAGCAGACCCAATGTTTTCATGGATAGTTTAGATGTTTTTTTATTAAAAATAAAAAATAATTTTAAAAATAATTAATTAGAATTTCTGTTTAGGAATTTCAATAGTAGTTTAAATATTTTTTTATAAAAAATAAAAACAATTTATATAAAAAAAATTAATTAGCATTTCAATTTAGAATACTTCAATAGCAGTTAAATGTTTTTTTATAACAAATAAAAAAATTATAAAAATAATTAATTAAGATTTCTGTTTAGTATAATTTAAGGATATTTTAATTATTTTTTTATAAAAATGAAAATGATTATAAAAAAATCAATTAACACTTTTGTTTAGGATACTTTAATAATATTTTAAATATTTTTATAAAAATAAAAAAAATAATTAAGCATGACTACTAGATCTAATGCTCTCGGTCTGTATAAGAATTAGACTCAAGTCTCTTGGATCTATAATAGCACCGGACCCAACAGATTCAAAAGATTTGAGTTTGTAATAGCGCTAGACCCAAGAGACTTGAGTTTGGATTGATCGTCAGACCCAAGATTCTTGAATTTGATATGATTATCAAACTTAAGACACTTAAAATATTTTTAATATTTGTTTTTTAATTTGTTTTTTGTTATTGATTCACTGCTACCCATATTCTAGTTTTTTTCATTAATTAATGTTGCGGTAAAAGTATCTACAGAGAGAATTTTATATAACTTTGGCATCTAATGAGAAATTCTTACAATTGACAACTGATGAGATTAATTGTCTATGCTTTTAACTCGAGTTGTGGAAGGAAAACAAATTAAAAACAAATAAGAAAAAAAAAAAAAACCAAATGGGTGAGCTGGCATGTGGAAAAGAGGGTTCTGGTCTAGTTCTTGTCTATAAAATAAAAATTGATTGAATTATTTTGATATATTAATATTAAAAATAATTTTTAAAAATAAATAAAATATTATTTTAATATATTTATAAAAAATTATTTAAAAAATAACAACAGCTACCCTACTTTTCAAGTTATTTCAGAGAAAAAAATAAAATATCTTCACCACCAATATTTATTTTCAGTCATTACCTTAAGTTTAAAAATGTAGGGATTAAATATGTAATTATAATAATATAAGGACTGGTCACCTGGTTTTGCTAAACTAAAGGGGCTAAGTTTATAACAAACTCTTTGACTCCAATCATCTGGCTGATGAATGGGTCAAATGAAACGATGACTCAACAGCTCTCTCTCTCCCTCGAACTTGGCTGGAGCGGCAAAAAGCTTTGATCGGACCTTCTCAGCTCACCAAAACTACTATTACTACTGGTATGAGGAAAACAATGGGGAGAAAGAGCAGAACCAAGACGACACTGTTTTTCCTACTCATCTCTCTTATTTCTTTTCTCGCTTTCGCTCCCGTCTTCGCTCCTCTCCCTTCTTTCTCCTCCCACTACTCTCTCTCTCCTCGCCACCGCCACCACCACCACCACCACCGAAAGGTAGTGACCAGCACCATCGCGGTAAATCATTCTCTCTTTCTACAAGTTCAACACTCATAATCAAAGCAAGCATTAATCAATTTCAATTAACTTTACTCTAATCAGGTTAAGCCTCGATCATTCGAGATCGACGACGACAAGTTCTGGAAAGACGGCGAGTTTTTCAGGATCATCGGCGGCGACTTGCATTACTTTCGCGTTATTCCTCAGGCATCTCTCTAGTTATTTGTTTTCTGTTTTTATGAATTAATTTCTGGATTTATTTTGATGTGTTTACTTATTTACTTTTTGCAAAAAAAAAAAAAAAAGTACTGGGAAGATAGGTTGGTGAGAGCAAAGGCACTGGGATTGAATACCATTCAAACTTATGTGCCTTGGAATCTTCATGAGCCACAGCCTGGTAAACTAGTGTTTGAGGGGATTGCTGATCTTGTCTCTTTTCTCAAACTCTGCCACAAGCTTGATATACTTGTCATGCTCCGACCCGGCCCATATATCTGTGGAGGTTGTTTTATCTACCCTTTGTTACTTGCTTTTCTATGAGAGGTCTCACATTAAACGTCAGCCTAATTAGTTGTGTTTGTTTGTTAGAGTGGGATTTGGGGGGCTTTCCAGCTTGGTTACTAGCCATCGAACCGCCTCTCAAATTGAGATCGTCTGATCCTGCGTACCTTCGATTGGTATGTTTCGCAATGACTTTGTTGGTAATGATGATATTGTTCATATATTATACATGTGACATTTATGGTGGGGATTTCAAATGGTGGACAATGGAGTTGCATTTTGTATTGTTGGTGATTTCTGTGGTATTCATTGTTTTGTTCTTTATATATATATATATATATATATATATATATATATATATATATATATATATATATATATATTCTTCATCACAGCTTGGATTGATCATTCTGTTTCACCCTACTTTGGTTTGTTTTATTTCTTTGAAGTTACACATGTTTGCCTATTAAGTTCTTATATAAGAAGACAATTACAAGATGGTTTGGTCTTTTTATGCTATCATGAGGATGTTTCATTTGACTATCTATACGGCCTTGAAATGGAAGGCTCTGTTTTACTAATTTCTTAGATTGATGATGGCTTATCGAGGTAATGCAAATTTGTTTGGGGTTAATAATGATGGAGTGATTGTATGAATTCTTTTAGTTCTGTATCCCATGATCTCTAAATATTGTAATTTTGAATCCGTCTTTTTTATTCAATAGGGACTTAAATTTTGTAGGTTGATAACTGGTGGGGAATCTTACTTCCCAAGGTAGCTCCGTTTCTTTATAATAATGGAGGCCCAATCATAATGGTTCAGGTAAGTGAATTTGTTACTTCTTATTAATATATCTTCTATGATTTATAACAGAGTATAAATGTAAAAAATGATGTGGATCTTATTGTTGATCAACAACATCCAAAACGTGAAAAATATTTCCATTTAGAAGATAGTTTCTCTTTAACAAGTTGAAGAAAGCTATAGATCTCACTGCTAATAATTTTTCAACCCTTAAATTTCTTTGGAGAAAGAAGTTTGCCTTGATAATCAATTATACTCTTGTATAGAAAAATAAAAAATTCACAATATTAGTTGATCTTTTTAAAATATATCTTTCATTCTTTGTTTCCAATTCCCTTTGTCTATTAGTTATACATTGTCATAAGGAGAATGAAAGATGACGGATATTTCTGAATAAAATTGGGTCAAACTAGTATGGTTTTTTCTTGTATCATTTCTGGTCTACCTGATGAAGATATTAGCTGAATGCCTCTCAATGGAGGATTGCATCTTTTTAAATAGTCAAGTATTAATAGAATTACATTCTATAATTACTCCTGTACCATAATTACATTCTATCTGAAAAGGTAACTATGAACAACTAATTTTCTATTAATCAATCTTCTTAGATCAAGCTCCCTAAATCAAGAAACTATATATCAATCAATCTCCTTTGATCAAGCTACCTAAATCAAGTAATTGTATATCAATCAATCTTTTTAAATCAAGATATTAAAACCAATATCCCCTCAAATTTCACGAAGCATCAATTGTTAACCATGAGTTTATTTTGATGACTGGATAGAGCCTTGGTAAACACATCAATTGTCTGGAACTTAGTGAAAATGTAAGGGATAGCAATCGCATGTTGGTAAAAAAAACAATAGAATAACAATCTACTTCCATGTGCTTGGTGTGCTCATGAAAGACCAGATTGACAACAATTTGAATAGCAATGGTGTTATCAGTATGAAGAAGAGTAGGAATAAGCTGAGGAATACCAAGTTCACCCTACAGACCCTGAAGCCAAACTATCTCAAAGCATGCAGATGACATAACACAATATTTAGGACAAGAAATAAGAGAATCACTAAGAAACATGCACCAACCAGTAATTGAACGACGAGTAACAAGATAACCAGCTGAATCCGTATCACTAAAACCCATCAATTGTAAAGAAGTTCTAGTAGAAAAGAATAACCTGTGACCGGAAGTACCTTTGAGATAACGAAGGATATGTCGTACAATGACTGGGTGAGAATGGCGAGGAGCCTAGATAAACTGACTAACTTGCTATATAATAAAAGAAATATGTGGCCAAGTAATTGTAAAATAATTCAAACTCCTTATCAACTGTTGATACTTCTGTTGTAACTTCAAGTTGACCTCTATTGGTGTAAGATCCAAGTTACTAGATTTAAGAATAGCTAAGGTGAGAAGCTCTTGAGTATACTTGTGCTTTTGTAGAAGTGTGCTAGTTGAACAACAACATACCTTAAGATTAAGAAAATACTGTAGGGTACCAAAATCTTTCATATGAAATGAAGTGTTAATATGCTTCTTTAGTTGCTCAATCAACTGATAATCACACACTTTAATAACAAAATCATTCACATATACAAGAAATACAACAGTCCTAGTAGCATTCATTCGTGGAAAGAGAGAGGAGTCAAATTGACTCTGAATAAAATTAAATCAAGAAAGGTAGAACGAAATTTCTCAAACCAAGCACGTGGTGCTTGCTTCAATCCATAAATTAGTTGCTCAATCAACTGATAATCACTTTTTAATAACAAAATCATTAACATATACAAGAAATACAACAATCCTAGTAGCATTCATTCGAAGAATGAGAGAGGAGTCAAATTGACTCTTAATAAAATTAAATCAAGAAGGGTAGAACGAAATTTCTCAAATCAGGCACATGGTGCTTGCTTCAATCCATAAAGAGATTGTTTTAACAACAAACCTCATAGTGGGAGTGAGTGAACATGCGAGGTAGAGGAGTCATATATATTCCTTTGAGGTCTCCATACAAAAATGCATTTTTCACATCCATTTGTTAGATTGACCGCCCTTTCAAGGCAATAATGGCCATAACAGTGCGAACAATAGTCATCTTGGACAGAGTTGCAAATGTCATCTCATAATCAAGTCCATACTCTTGTCGTTTCCCAAGAGTCACCAGATAGACTTTATATATTGCAATAAAACCATCAGGTCATAGCTTTATGATATAAATCTATTTAGAACCAAGAAGTTTGACGCCATCAAGATAAGAAACAATATCCCAAGTGCTTGTCCTGAAGAGCTTGAAGCTCTTCTTGCATAGACGACTTCCAACATGCTTGAGTAGAAACTTGAGAGTAAGACTTAGGTGCAATAGTAGTATTAAGAGTAGCTTGAAGAGTTGAACCCATACCACCTATTTGGAGGACGTGAAATTTGAGATGATCAATGAAGTTCAGCTAGGACGAGATCTGGTGTCATGGCTGGGTAAGGCAATGGGATCGATGGATGACGTCTTTGATACACAATTTCTGACTTAAAACGCTCAACAAAACTTGATACATTATGAAAATTAGAAAGCAAAACCGAAGGGAATCATGAGAAATAAAAGACTTGAAAGAAATATTGATTTTTAAATAATACCACATTTTAAGAAATACAAAGTTTATTAGCTGTCAAATCATAATGCACAAACCCTTTATGAACATTATTATATCCTAGAAAAGCACTCCGAACAGATTGAGCAACAAACTTGTTTCGTTTAATTAATGGTAAGTAAACAAAACACACACAATCAAATATATGAAGAGGTTAATACTCAAGAGTCATGCCAAATAAGTGATAAAACAGGGAATTGAAATTGAGAATTTGGGAGGGTAAATGATTAATCAAATAAACAACCATAGATAATGGTGGTATTGAAGAGTCAATTAACAAGGTACGAACATCTAAAAGGTGAAGATTCTTACGCTCCGCAACCCTATTCTATTGAGGAGTGTGGACAATAATGTTGGGAGAGAATACCCTTCATTTATAGATAAAGCCATTGGACATATATTCCTCCCAAAATTATCTTAGAGTCTTAATACAATTAGAAAATTGATTTTCAGCATAAACAATAAAATTCTGAAAGACAAAAAACACATCAGCTTTAGAACAAAAAAATAAAAATACCCAAACAAAATGACTATAATCATCAATAAATATCATGAAATTTTTGTACTAAGCATGTGAAATAACTGGACTACTGCCCCATATGGTAGTATGAATGATCTCAAAACAAGCAGAGGCCTGACTACCATGTGATGGAAAGGGTAAGGACTTGCTTTTACCAAGTTTACATGAACCGCAATCAGAAGACACAGTAGAAGGTCAAAACAAATCTTTATTGCCCAAATAACTATGTTTCATAAGATAAGTCAAAACAATAGAATTGGAATGTCCCAATTTCTTATGCCATACATGACTATTATTAACAACCGCAGTACAACCAAAAGAAATAGACATGAATGGAAAACTGGAGAGGAAATAGATGTCCCGTTTTAGGCCCTTTTCTATCACTTTCCCCAACGCTTGATTCTTGATTCTGCACATGACAATTATCATAATCAAAGTGAATTTTACAATTATTATCTACCAATTGGCCAACAAAATTTAAATTAGCAGATAAATTTGGAGACATAAAAACATTATTAAAGAAAGACTCTAAAGTTCCAATCATAGTGATATGAAGAGCAGTATCATTGGTTATTTGAATATGCTGCCTACCCTCATACCTTTATACTTACAAACTTTATGTAAAGCATAAGTACTATTAGTCATGTGATTGGAAGTTGCAAAGTCAGTCAACCAAGAAGAAGTAGATTCCCCTTACCTTGTATGCCGAAGACAGAGAAGGTAGAAACAATCATATATTAGACCATCTCGAGTGTGAGATAAAATGTAGAACTACCTATAGATCGCAGGTCCAAAGAAGGAACCAGAGAGGCAACCGCCAAATTGGACTGGATAAAATTATGAGGGGCTAAAGCATGTCGATTTTGAAATCACACTCGACAATCTCTAATGTTGTGCCTTTTTTTTTTTTACAATAATTGCGAAATTTCTTGTTGTAGTGCTTTGCAACATGCCCAAACTCACAATTGTAGCACTGAGTTTGTGACTTGGATCTTCCTCTGTCATTAACAACATATGCTATCTAAAATATCGTAGACATCATGGTTTCTAAATTAAGGCCAAATTGAGTGACTTGGTGTTGTTCTTCACATAATTCCTCCAAACAAACCTTCAAAGATGAAACAAGATTACAGTTGCTTAAACTAGCGCATGCAGTCTCAAATTTTGATTTTAGTTTCATCAGAAACTGATCCCTATAGCTCTTATGATGGACAACTTGTAGTGTCGCAATGACATCTTTTTGAATGGTAGGATGAACTATCCTAATATATTCACTCTATAAATTAAGAAATTCATAATAGAATTGTTCAATAAAAAAATTACCTTGGCGATAGTTACCAATTTCTAACTACAATTGAAACTTTCGAGCAATGTTATTTTGAGAATAAATGCTCTAAAGATAAACCCACATCTCTATAGCAATATCGAAGATCATTCACCTACTTGGTTCAATAGAACCAAATAGCCAAGAGATAATGCAACCATCCTTGCACTCCCAAGAATCAATCACCTTGGGATTAGTCAGAGCCTTAGATGACCCATTGACCCTATAACTCTTTTCCCTTCACAAGTATCTTGAATTCAAACTCCCAAATGGAGTAATTCTTTCCATTTGAACAAACAATAAAATATTTTTCTTTCATTATAAATCAGAAAAAACAAAAGAAATTAACTAGTGAAAAAGTAGACCTTGATGTCAAAAAAAGAAAAAGAAAAAGAAAAAAAACCTTCAAAATGCCGAGAATGGGAACTCCTAAAATACCCAACTATGTCACTATAATGTTGATGCGAACCCTAGCAGAATTTAATGGTATTTGCGACTCCAAGATCAATCTAACCCAAGTTTGTTGAGATTTGAATGAGCTTATCACAATGGAAGACTTGCTCCAAGGGAACAAGACTATAAACCAACTCGATCACAACGCCTACACCTGGAGACGAGCAAAAGAAGTATAAATTCATAACAAAGAATGGTCAATTCTTTGAAGAGTTGAAAGTTCAATCAAGAACCAAGATTGAGCAACCAAAAGTCAGCTACAATGCTAAAAATATTATCAAAAGTCTGCCCTAAAATTATTCCTAACGAGTATTTATACTTCAAGCCAAAACCCTAATTTCCCTAATGGGTCTCACATAAACCCAATTTAAATAATAATCAACCCAAGCTAAAACTAGCCCAAACTAATTAAAATAAACAAAATAAACAAGTCTAAAACCCAAACAAATTGTCTCCTCTCAAAATAATTAAAGTTTGATAGCCCAACTAATTAAATAAGACAAGTTCGTTGTTTCCGTATTCTGTCTGGCAGCAGCAAGGCCCAACTTAAAACAGATTGTTCTCTCTCGTCTTAATGAATTAGAAGGCGTGCCATATACCGTTGGAAAGGTATGGAAGTCTAGTTTCCAGTCCAACTAGAATCACATCAAAATTCGATCTGTAACTCTAGTTATAACTAAAAGAGTAACGAAAGGTCAAATTGTCTGGATCTAGTCTTCTTCTCCCAATTCTTGTGTAATGGTCTTGGTTCCACCAACAAGCCCCTCTTGAACATGAATCAGATTAATCAAGGCTTGCTCTTTATTATTACAAATTCTCTTGAAGTCCACCTTAGCTCATGTATCTTGAAGAAGCTCATTGAAAGCTTCTTTGAACTTCTTAGCCCTAAGCCTGGTAACTGGAACCTCCAATGGATCCTTTAATGGTTGGATTGCATCAAATGTCCAGCCAAAACAAAATCTCTTTACCCCAAAAAATTGCCTATAGTCCCAAAACAAGGAGTCTCAAGAGAGAAACCCAAGAAAAATATCCCACAACACGACCTAGAAAAAATACTAACCTAAAGAGTTAAGTACAAAATTTATAATTTTGGCTTTGATACCATATAAAAATGGTCTGAATGTCTCTTAACATAATTACATTCTACAATCACTCATTGACCATAGTTACAATCTCTCTAAAAAGTAATTGTCTATCAATCAATCTCTCTAGATCAAGCTCCCTAAATCAAGTAATTGCATATCAATTAATCTTTCCACATCAAGAAATTGCAGCGAACACTGTGTGAGATAGGAGAAGGTTTTGATAGCCATTTGGAAATATATTGTCCTCTAAGATTCTCCAAAAAGTATCAAAGATTCAGAATCATCTCACAAAATGTCTTAATCCTTTATAGGATCATATTTCTTTATCTCAATGCCAAATTGTTTGCATACTTTCAGTATTTGTAAACTAGTAGTTTTCAATGAAAGTGATTATCTTGCAGATCGAGAATGAGTTTGGTTCATATGGAGATGACAAAGCTTATCTTCATCACCTGGTCAAATTGGCCCGAGGACATCTTGGTGATGGTATCATTTTGTAAGAGTTTCTGTATCTTTAATCTTCTATTCATGGTTTCATGTAAAGCTCATTCAGTTGTTTCCTTCATGTATGTGTCAGTATGTTCTTACTACACAACGTGGTTGTATGTCTATGGCTTAGTTTTTGGTGTCTTTGTTTCATGCATAAGATGATTACTCTCAAAGTGCACCCATAACACATTTTCGCATCATGAACTCTTGAGGGTAGAAATAGGATCGTGACTCAGTAATTGTTTCCTTCTTGTTCATTACATGTACACATAACATATAGTTTGTAATTGTTATATTCAGTTCAGTTACTTGGGGAACTACTGACTTGGCAGTGAGAGAGCTTCAGAGTTTATGTGATATTATTTGCTTGAAATTTCTGGCATCGATCTGGAATTTAACGGAACTTTACAGTTTTGGTCATGGCAATATCATCAGCTAGGACTGTATGGATTTGGATCACTTTGATACCATTACCATCCCTTTAGGATGCTTAAGAAACCATTTAATCCAATAGTGAAGGAATGCAATTTCCTTGGTGCCTCCTGCTTGAAGTTGCACGTTGATCTTTCTGGCAGTTTTCTACCCATCCAATTGGACGTCTATCACCACCAACCTAAGATCATAACTACATTTGATTAAATGCATATTAATTCTCTTGGTTATGGTACCATCTCCTTTTGATTTTCTGTAAATATAAAACAGAGTGCTGTGTATTTGTACCTCTACCTTTCCCCCTTTTAGATATATATCTGGATACATTTGATTTGATTAGATGTTGTGAATTCTCTGTGCTTTGCATCTGTGTATTCATGCTTTCATCAATTAAAACATCATTGTGTCATGTCCTTAAGATGTTGTATGGTAGATGAAGAATTTTGAGAGAAGTCTTTCTCTTTTCTTAATATTACCAGCAGTATGTTTGTACAATAAATAGGGAAGAGAAGCTAACCTATTGACCCTCAAAACAAGAAATAAATACTAGATAGGAAAATATCCTACACTAAACTAGAAAGCAATAATCTAGAGAATCTGGATAGTTAATACCAGATTCTCTTTCCTAAACCATAAATACTAAGATTTCTCTAAGATCCTAACTGATTTTGAGACTGATTTGCACGCTCCCCCTCAAGCTGGGTTGTATATGTTATAGATGCCCAGCTTGTGACTCAATTCTTCAAAATTAGTTCTTGGTAGAGCTTTGGTGAGGATGTCTGCAATCTGAGATTTTGTTGGAGTGTAGATGAGGTGAACAATGTTCTTCTCAATCTTTTCTGTGATGAAGTGTCGATCTATTTCAATGTGCTTTGTCCTGTCATGATGAACTGGATTCTTTGCTATGCTTATGGCTGCTTGATTATCACAATACATCTGGATAGGTGTCAATGATTCCATGCCAAGTTCTTTAAGTAATCTTTGTATCCACATCCCTTCACAGATACCAAGAGCTAGAGCTCTCAGCTTAGATTCTGCACTGCTTCTAGATACCACATGTTGTTTCTTGCTTCTCCAAGTTACTAGATTTCCCCAAACATAGGAGCAATATCCAGAAGTAGATCTCCTATCTATAATGTTTCCTGCCCAGTCTGCATCTGTGTAGATTTCAATATTTCTGTTGTCACATTTCTTGTATAGAAGGCCTCTACCAGGAGTCATTTTTAGGTACCTCAAGATTCTATTAACTGCTGCCATATGATCTTCTGTCGGGTTGTTCATGAATTGGCTTACAAAACTGACAGCAAAGCCAATATCAGGTCTGGTATGTGAGAGATAAATGAGTCGACCCACAAGTCTTTGATATCTCCCCCTATCCACTGGTATACTCTCATTTTCTGCTCCTATCTTCTTTGTTGAATCCATTGGAGTGTCTGCAGGTTTGCATCCAAGCATTCCTGTTTCTTTTAGCAGATCCAAGATATATTTTCGTTGAGAAACATGTATAACTTTCCTTGACCGTGCCACTTCCATGCCAAGGAAGTATTTGAGATACCTAAGGTCTTTGATCTCAAATTCCTTGGCTAAAAGTTTCTTCAGTCTCACCAGTTCTTCCTCATAATCCCTAGTTAAGATGATGTCATCCACATATACTATTAGGATTGCTATTTCCTTTTCTGGAGAGGTTTTTACAAACAGTGTGTGATCTGCTTGGCATTGGGAATATCCATACTGTGCTACTATCTTTGTAAATCTGTCAAACCATGCCCGAGGGGATTGCTTGAGTCCATATAATGATTTTTTCAGTCTGCATACTCTGTTGACGTTGGAGGATGTTTCTAGTCCTGGAGGAATCTCCATGTATACTTCTTCTTCCAAGTCTCCATTAAGGAAAGCATTTTTTATGTCTAGTTGATGTAATGGCCAGTCTTTGTTAGCTGCTAGGGACAGAAGCACTCTGATTGTATTAAGTTTGGCCACTGGAGCAAATGTTTCTTGATAATCTATTCCATAGGACTGAGTAAACCCTTTTGCAACCAGACGAGCTTTTAACCTTTCAATACTTCCATCAGCCTTATGTTTGATAGTAAATAACCATTTACACCCAACTGGTTTCTTTCCAGGTGGAAGTTCAGAAATTTCCCAAGTTCTATTCTTGTTTAAGGCACTGATTTCATCACTCACTGCCTTTCTCCACCCTGAATCTTTGAGAGCTTCTTCAATAGACTTAGGAATCTGTACACTGTCAATGGCTGAAACAAATGTATGACAGGTTGGTGATAACCCTTCATATGAAACAAATTTGCTGATGGGATGACTTGTGCATGATCTAACACCTTTTCTCAAAGCAATTGGAATATTTGAATCATCAATAACAGAGGCAGTATTCTCACAGTCGGAAGTTTCCATACCTGAGTATATTGGGGCAGAATCTGGACTTGGTTCTGAATCTTGGTCATGTGCAAGAGGTATTGTGTGCTCTATCTCCTTTCCAAGTTTTTTTCTTCTAGAATAAGTAAGAAGCTCATGATTTGTGATCTGTTTTGGTGTAGGATGAATCTGGTCAGGAGATTGGATTGAGGTTGGTGGTGCTGGGACTAATTGGATTGAGGCTGGAGGTGTAGTGTAAGGACTCAAATGACTTTGGACAAGACTCTGTGGGTTGTCTCCTGAGTTAATTACATGATCAGATTGTATATCCCAATTCTGATATTCTCTCATGGTTGCCCCTTGAAGATCAGACTTGGGATAGTATGCTTGATGTTCAAAAAATGTGACATCCATAGAAGTATAGACCTTTTTGAAAACAGGAGAGTAACATTTATAACCCTTTTGGTGTGGAGAGTATCCTATAAAAATGCACTTGAGAGAGGTAGGGTCTAATTTTTCTCTATGGTGTATATGAACAAATACTGAGCAGCCAAATACTTTAGGGTCTAAGGAAGAGAGTAGTTTGGTGTGTGGAAAGGCTTGTAGAAGGACTTGGCTGGGAGTTCTGAAGTTTAGAACTCTGGAAGGCATTCTGTTGATGAGATAGGTTGCTGTGAGTACAGCTTCTCCCCAGAATTGTTTTGGCACATGAGTAGAGAGCATAAGGGATCTAGCAACTTCCAATAGGTGTCTATTCTTCCTTTCAGCCACTCCATTTTGTTGTGGAGTGTTAACACAAGAGCTTATATGGATAATGCCTTGATTTAGACAATAAGTATTAAGGCTAGAATTGAAATATTCTTTGGCATTATCAGTTTTTAGGATTTGGATTTTAGTCTGGAATTGGGTTTATATCATTGCATGGAAGTTTTGGAAAATCTGGCTGACTTCAGATTTTTCTTTCATAAGGAATAACCAAGTCAATCTAGTGTGATCATCAACAAAGGAGACAAACCACCGAGTTCCAGTTATATTGTGCACTTGTGAGGGGCCCCATACATCACTATGAATCATTGCAAATGGATGTGATGGTTTATATGAAATGGTGGGATAGCTACTGCGAACATGTTTAGAGAGTTGACATATTTCACATTTGAAGGATTGTGAGCTTTTATTGGAAAAGAAGGATGGTAACAGCCTTTCAAGGTACATGAAGTTTGGATGACCAAGAAGATAGTGCCATAATAGAACTTCACTATCTTTATTGACATGAAAATTTAAAGCTGACTGACCCTTGGATGATACATAACTTCTGTTTTGAGTTTGCCTTAGAGGAATCTCACTTTTGAGTAGATAGAGCCCAGAACACATCTTAGCACTGCCAATCTTCTTCCCCGTATCCAAATCCTGAAATATACACAAATGAGGAAAGAATTTAGCAACACAATTCAGGTCACGAGTCAATTTGTTAATTGAGAGTAGGTTGCAGTCTAGGTTGGGAACATGGAGAATAGAGTTTAGGATCATGTCCCTTGAGAGTCTACTCAGGCCTATTCCCTTAACTTGGGAGGAAGACCCATCAGCTATACGGACTGTAGAATTATTAGTGCACTGATTGTATTCATTAAGAAAAGTGGCATCTCCTGTCATATGGTCTGATGCTCCGGAGTCGATGATCCAAGGGCTTGAGTGTTTCTTACTAACAGTAAGGGCTGTTGAAAATTTACCTTTTTGTGCTAACAGTCCAGATCCAGAACCAGAGGCTAACATACTTGGTTGAGATAGTGAATTCTGACTGAAGAGTTTCTATAAGATCTCAAGTTGTTCCTTGCTGAAAGGACTTGTTTCTGTTGGCAGAATGGTGTTCTTATCTCGGTTGTTATCTGAGATAACAATGGTGGCACGTCTGTCTTTGTCATTTATTGATTTTGATGGTTTCCAATCAGCAGGTTTGCCATGAATCTTCCAGCAGTTTTCCTTGACATGTCCTGGTTTGTTGCAGTGATCACACCAGGATCTTCCTTTCCTCTGTTGATTATCATAGTTGTTGTTTGAATAGCCTCGAGCAGCAAGGGCAGATCCTTCCATTATATGAGCTGAGTTGTGAGGTCCCATCATTACTTTCTTTCTACTTTCTTCACGTCTAACCTCAGAGAATGCTTCTCTGAGATTTGGAAGAGGTTTGGTTCCCATTATTCTTCCTCTGACTTCATCAAGGTTCTTGTTGAGCCCAAGAAGAAACTTGAAAGTTCTTTTCTGCTCAACAATTCTTCTATATAGGACTGTGTCTTCAGAACAATTCCAGCTGTGAATTTCAAACATATCTAGGTGCTGCCAATGACGGCAGAGAGTGTTGAAGTATTGAGTAATAGAAAGTTCTCCTTGGCGTAGATCATGTAACACTGCCTCAATCTCAAATAGTTCTGATGTATTTTCAGAACTTGAGTAGGTTTCTCTTGCTGCTTCCCAGATTTCCTTTGTTGTTCCATATAGGAGAAAATTTTCTCCAATTTCGTTGGTCATTGAATTGATCAGCCATGACATTACCATTTGATTTTCAGTCTTCCATGTTCGGAACATGGGATCATTCTTTTCTGGTATGATGATATCCCCTATGAGGTAGTCATCTCTGCCCTTTCCACAAATAAACATCATGACTGATGATGACCATTGAAGATAATTATATCCATTGAGTTTGTGTCCTGTGATTTGGTGTGATGTGCCTTCAGTGCCTCCTGAAAAGCTACCATGAGAGGTTGTTCCTGGCTGTGAGGTCACCTCAAAGAGAGAGCTTTGTCCTGTTGCTGCCATGCCTTAGAGAAGTAGATTAGGGTTCAAGAGTAGGCTCTGATACCATGAAGAATTTTGAGAGAAGTCTTTCTCTTTTCTTAATATTACCATCAGTATGTTTGTACAATAAATAGGGAAGAGAAGCTAACCTACTGACCCTCAAAACAAGAAATAAATACTAGATAGGAAAATATCCTACACTAAACTAGAAAGCAATAATCTAGAGAATCTGGATAGTTAATACCAGATTCTCTTTCCTAAACCATATATACTAAGATTTCTCTAAGATCCTAACTGATTTTGAGACTGATTTCCACAAATGTATATATCTGGATACATTTGATTTGATTAGATGTTGTGAATTCTCTGTGCTTTGCATCTGTGTATTCATGCTTTCATCAATTAAAACATCATTGTGTCATGTCCTTAAGATGTTGTATGGTAGAAAAAAGTTTTTGTTTCCTATTGCATTTATCCAAAATGTATTCCAACCACAGCGTTAGCTTCAGTTTAACTTATTTAACTAAATTTTGCATAGATTATTTCAATTGTTTAATTAGTGTCCCTATCTTGACTAATTATTTCTAGGTATACCACGGATGGAGGTTCTAGAGAAAATCTTGAGAAAGGAACCATTCGAGGAGATGCTGTCTTTTCAAGTAAAATTATGAAGTTTCTTTTCAAATCTTATATGTGTACTTGATTATTACCCAAGCTGCTAAGATATCTTAAGTTAATACTATGTTTATATTTGTCTATTAGATTCTAACCGTAACATATTCCACATACAAATGCTATTATTGGTATTATGTGTAAACACATATTTTCCATGAATTTCAAGTGTATAAGTGTCAATATTCATGCTTGAGTATCTGGTGTTTGTTATCTAGGGTAAAGTGAAGAGTTCAAGTAACATAGACATATTACAGAGCATGTGTCAAAGGTTCTCTTATTGGCAGCACATTCATTTGAATAGCTGTGGAGAAAGTGTGATCGAGTTCAACCCTGTTTCTGTGAATTATGGGAAATTGACCATGTTATTTTCTGGATGCCTATGGCTTGCGATTTCATTTGTTCTCATTTTTTTCTACCTTTTTTTTATTTTTTCCACTTAGATTACATGAAAAACAGTCAAGAATAGCAAATAATCAGAGAGAGAGGGGGTGAGAGGGAGAGGGAGAGGGAGAGGGAGAGAGCTTAGCATATGACCACAAGGCCATGAAGTCTGTCTCAAGGAAAGAACACATGGCCATTTACTTTTTGTATATGACTTGTGCTTTGAGTGAAGCTTCTTAAACCTTGAAAATCTAGAAGTTCCATATATACAAAATTCAGATTTTCTATTGGAATGGTATAAATATCTTAAGCTTGCATCACATGTTTTATATGCAATATGCAGCTGTAGACTTCACTACTGGTGATGATCCTTGGCCTATATTCAAGTTACAAAAGGAGTTCAATGCCCCTGGAAAATCACCACCACTTTCTTCGTAAGTGCTTCATTAAATAATTTGATGTTGAATGGTCAGTGGTTCTACATTTTTAGTGCTTGGTGTTTCCAGGGAGTTTTATACAGGTTGGCTGACACATTGGGGTGAGAAGAATGCAAAGACTGGTGCTGATTTTACTGCATCGGCCCTGGAAAAGATATTGTCACAGAATGGCTCTGCTGTGCTTTATGTATGTCCTCTAGTTCAAACCTTTTCCTGCTGCTGAAGTATTTGTGTGCAAGTAATTGCATTACCTTTATTCTTTTTATGATTTTTTAAAATTCCCAGATGGTGCATGGTGGAACAAACTTTGGATTCTACAATGGAGCAAATACTGGTGTAGATGAGTCTGATTACAAGCCAGACATCACTTCGTATGATTATGTGAGGACTGACTTGCGGGATCACTGATTTTATGGAATAGAATGTATACTGGACTAAAATGATAATTTTCCAGGATGCACCAATCAGCGAATCTGGAGATGTGGAGAACGCAAAATTCAATGGTATGATTTCTTTTTTTGGCGTGGGTGGAGGGATAATTTTTTTTCTGTAATGATTGTGATTACTTTGGACTAGTTTTAATCTGGTTTGTTTGGCAACTTGCTTCCTGAATGACAATAACCAAGTGTATTAAGGATTGATAAAACAGAACACAACTTGCATTTTTCAAAAGCATTGGAATTTTCTTGCTGCGGCATGCTTTTGTTCCTGGCTACTTTTGTGGGTATAATTTTAATGTTTCCACATATTGATTTTGAGATAGATAACTGGGAGGACAAACTTTCTAATAAATATGGCCAGCTCTGTTGTGACCAAGACTTTTTCTTTTTCTTTTCCTTTTTTTCTCTTTCCACTATGTTGGAAGGCCAATGGAGGAGAAGTGATTTTAGTGGGTAGATTGCACAGATAAAAGTGTAGCATGCCTGACTCTTGATTGTGCTTAATGATGTCACTTGAGTTTAAAGGAATAAATATCATACATAAGCATGTCTCAAGACTCTTGCAGCAAACGCATAGTTTCATTCAACTGGTAGTGGTTAAAAAATGATCCATCTCTGAGCATCTCTCTTTCTCGTATGGAGAGGCATGGCCTAACCACTGGTAGCTGTGACATGTTTAGCTAGTACATTTCCAGAGCATTTCCATATAAAGCCTTGTACTTGGAATTGAACACAGAAAAATGCAAGAATAATTGCTGATAGGATGCGTGCCTACATTTACATTATACCTTTTATCATTGATTTATTTTTTCTTTAGCTCCTGAGAAAGTGACTCTATGAGTGGTTACTTTAGATGTTGGGATGATTTAAAATAGTAATTTTGGTGTTAGATTGGTCATATAAGACGGGAGTTGACATCTTTAGCTGTTTCAGTATTTTCTGTCCTGCACTATTAACGATATGGTGTTTGACTCACTCTTATCCTCCTAGATTAATGTCTCACTGTTACGGATTTCTTTACACACAAGGAAATTTCAGTCATGATAAGTATGTCCAAATGTGCTTGCAGTTTTTCAGAGCTGCCTAGCATGTCTCTGAAACTGTTTTCAGATTTATTTGTTAATGACCATTGACTCAAATTTCTATTCTAAGCAGTGCTTATCTAGCAAGATAATATATAGATAGATCACTCCTTACTTCAGCACTGCGCAGGGTTATTGAACTTCATACTGCAGCATCTCTTCCGTCTGTTCCTTCTGATAATGGAAAGATGGGATATGGACCTATTCAGTTACAGAAAACAGCATTCTTGTTTGATTTACTTGACAATATTAATCCAGCTGATGTAGTTGAATCTGAAAATCCACTCTCAATGGAGTCTGTGGGACAGGTGTTCAACTTTATTATCTTATCTATATATATGTATTTTTTTTTAAGTTTATGTTTTGTAGCTATCCTTATTGAACAAAAATTGGTTGCTACCTGAAACTTCTTCGATTCAGATGTTTGGATTTCTGTTATATGTTTCTGAGTACACTCCAAAGGATGATAAAAGCGTTCTCCTCATACCAGAGGTATAAAACCATGCATAGATTTCGTAATTTGATCCTTCGTAAAATAGTTGTTTCTTATTGTGTTTTCAATTTATGATAAGGCATGCAATGCTAGTGCGTGTCATTTTAATTGTGTCCGAGTTACATTTTTCACTTGTTCTGTTATTGGTTTGATAACACGAAACAATTTCTTTTTTTCCCAACATTCTATGCTGCAGGTGCATGATAGAGCTCAAGTGTTTACTTTATGCCATTCCAAGGACAATAACAGAAGACCAACACATGTTGGTTCAATTGATAGGTTGTCAAGTAAAAAACTTGGCCTTCATAATGCCAAATGTGCTTCGAACATCAGCTTATTTGTTTTGGTACCTGACTATCCTGTTTCTCGTGAAAAAAATTACTGATGGTTTTACTTTAGTTAGTTATGCAAGCTCTACATTGAAGTTAAAGTAGTTTAATGGAAATATTGTTGCTGTACAGAGCCATTGGTATTTTATTACTGCGCTTCTGAGTTCATTTTCTTGCTAAAGTTTTTGCGTGAGTTGAGTTTTACTTTGGCTAACAAGGGAAGTTTTATCTATTTTTACATTTTTGTTCCGTTTACTCATTGAAATACAGTAACATGACTTAAATTCTTGCAATGAACTGGCTTGAAAGCAATTATAAGAAAGATGCTTGAGCAACAGCTTTAATCTCAGTGGATTTTGTTTCCAGTGTATTGCCAATAACGAACGGATTCTCAAGAACTATCCTTTTCCCTTTATTGTGATAGGTCCTCATAATTTGCATGTGTGGGATTTTTATGTTGAAAATTATTACATTCTTTATTGAATCAGTTTTTTTTTTCATTCTGATAGGTTGAAAATCAGGGTCATGTGAATTATGGACCATACATATTTGACAAGAAGGTAAACTTGCTCCTTTTTTATCCGTTAAAGCTGCTTCATGATTTCTTAGTATGATTGTATTACAGTTTCTTTATCTGCGTGGTTGGAATTCAAGAATTCAAATTCTTTTCTTCAGCTCTATAAAATGTCTCCTGCACTTTCTATCTCTCTTGTTGGTGAATTTCTAGCTTTCATGGTCTGCCTGCTAAAATCTGAACATATAAAGGAAACTTTTCCAGCTAAAGACTATTTACAGTTTAGGAAGAATGCTGGAAAGGAATGGAAAGTTGAGAAAATAGTTGAAGACTATCCAATTTCTCAAGCAGCTGGACAGTCAACACTTCTTGCTTGTCTTGTTCTTTTCAAGACGCGATAATTACACGCCAAGTTTACAACTATTATTCTGGAAAAATTGACATTGTATTGTTTGTTGTGTAAATTAAAAGAGGATCCTTCAAAATCTCAGTCATACCCGATGTCTTTTGATAAAGCTGTGTAGTAATATAGTCATTGTTTCCTCGCTTAAAGTATAACACAAAAGAAATGTGTTATGAATTTTAGCATTGTAATTAATGGGACTTTAGATATTTAAATAGAGGGAATACTACATATCAGATGATAATAAATTCAGAAATCAAAATTTTCTTACATTTTGCATCTTAGATGATATTGCACTTTCCTCATAGTCTAACAGATGCTATTCAACTGGATTTTTCTTTCTTTTACAGGGAATTTTGTCTTCTGTTTTTCTGGATGGGAGTATTTTGCATGGATGGAAAATGATTCCCATCCCTTTCCACAACCTGAACGAAGTTCCAAAAATCAATCTCATCATTGAAGTTGCACATTCAAGATTCATTACAGTATCAACTCAGAGAGAGTTAAAAGATAAACCTGGTGAGTCTCAAATTCATAAAAAAATGCATTAGCGATCCTCTATGATAGCTGTTGCATCATTTTTTTGTGGTGCCAATTCCTGGTCACTTTTGGTTATGGTCAGGCATGACTCCTTTTTCCATCTCATGTTGCAAGTTCATGTCATTTATTAAAGCACAATATGAATAAACAGGACATTGCAATGAATCAACGGTAGTTTGCTTCTATTTTCAGGGAATGTTTCTGAAGTACCAGCATTCTTCACTGGCCATTTCTTTATCGAGAATGCGAACCAGATTCATGATACTTTCATATCATTCAGTGGTTGGGGTAAAGGGATTGCAGTTGTTAATGATTTTAACATAGGAAGATATTGGCCGGTACTTAATTTTGATTTTCCCGCCTTGCTCTCAGTCCTCTACTTTTTTATGCCATTAATTTTTATTTTATTTTCCAACTTTTGTGTACAATTTTCCTCCGAGGTTGCAGTCATTTGGTCCGCAATGCAATCTTTACGTCCCTGCTCCGATCCTTCGTCATGGAGAAAATGTTCTGGTATGGAATGCCTAAAGCTTATTTACATGTGGATGTGCATACATGCAGTTGCACATTTGTGGGTTTATACGCTATAATACGCATATTAGTTTCTTTGATCACCATTTTTCAGTTTACTCACTAGTTATGGAATCATCTTGGCATCTAAGCCACAAACTGTCTATTGATATCATAGTTGTGATCCATGTTGGAACCCATTGTTAAGATGACAAATTCTTTCCTAGGGGTTTCTTAGTTGATATCCAGAATCAACACAATCTTCCTCGTGTCTATGCACTCCATGCCACCCATGCACACCACTGATACTACATTATTTGGGATGTATCAAACTTGTTATTTCCTTCAAAAGGTGTTGTTGCCTTGACTTCTTGTCTTGTTTCCGACTTCATAGGTCATACTGGAGTTAGAATCTCCCAACCCTGGGCTTGTCATACATTCAGTTGATCACCCAGACTTCACATGTGGTTCAAGTAAATCAAGCGTGCATCAGCTTTAATTACACCTTAAACATTTGCTACATCAGGGAGATTAGTTGACTCGCCAATGCTGAAACTCTGAAGATCAAGAGCACACATGATGCATTTTGCACTTGGCACAAGGATGGCAGACTGATCAGCAAAATGTTGCCCCGCTTAAGCAGAAGTGAATTTTAGAGAATTGATGCGCATATCAATGAGAATCCCAGAGATGGTTCTGTTTAATAGCATCATTTACACTGGATTAAGTTGAAAAAACTAATATTATTGCCTTGTCATTGACACCTGAACATATTTATTATAAGGATTGGGTTTTCTTGAAAACTCTCCCAGCTATTTAAGAAATGCTCTTCGTTTTCTGTGATATTCTTTCCCTTCTGATTCTATTATTCACAGACAAGGAGAATCACAAAGTACCAAACACTGCCTCTATCAAGCAGTGCGGTCATAATTTTATCAAGAAAACAACAAGCTATCATTTGAGTGGAACAGTGCCTTGCTTTTATTCAACAATTTATCCCTAAAACTTGAAGGAAAATCAGCAAAATAACCAATGTTATTCGCAGTTCCGGAAGCTTTCGATGTAAATCCACAATGTCTTTCCTTTTATTTCCTTGGCTTGAACATTCTCTCTAGATCAAGTTCAAACACGAGCCAAAGTCCTCTCAACTTGCTACATACTAAAATTACCTGAGAACAAATGAACCCAAAACTGAAGATTAATCACTGTGAAGGTGAAGGTGAAGTATCATTTGAATCTTTTTTTGGTCCAGAAATAGCAGCAGTTGCAGCTGCTGTGACAGCTGCTGCAGCAGCCCCAAGCTTCACACCACCAGCAGCCTTCATTACACTTGCTACTTTCGCAAATATTGCTACACCCCCTACAAGTACAGCCCTCAAGGCAACTGTTGGTTTCACTGCCATTTCTTATGGGAACTGCAAAACACATTTATGTGAAAAAATAAAAAGGTTGTCCCATCCATAAAAATAACAAGCAAATGCAGCAGCTTGTGGAAATTGAAGGTTGTGAGTATTCGAGCGAGGATCTAACACAATCATATAGGGATCTGACCCAAACAGACTTTGTGAATGACATAGTAGATACTTTTATGGACCAGGATGACAAGTCTAGATCCAAGAGGAGATCTGCTTGCGTCAAACTAGTTTAGCATCATAAAACAAAGATAACAAGAGATCTGACCATTGAATCGGACTCAAATTTTTCCAAATAATTCTACAAATAGTTTTCCTTTAGCAAGTCAATCCATCATTTATCGGACCGTTGGATATAGTTGTGTCGGATCCTCATGAATGCTCTGAACCTTCAATTTCCCACAAGCCTGCTTGTATCAAAATGCCAAATGAAATACCTAGCATATCAACCAAAATAACCAATAACAACTTATCAAAATAAATGAACCTTAGGCTATAAATAACAAGAACATCTTGACCCCACTAAAGCTGTTCTAATGCATGATTTTGCTGCCCCAATTCATAACATGTGGAGGCCCCAGTTCTTTCTCTTCATATCCTTTTTTGAATGTGAACAGTGTTTCTTCCTCAAACTTTAAGTACAGGTTGCAAAAGTTACAAAGAAAAACCTCAAAATGAGAACACTCGTATTATCAGCATGCGTGACTGCCTTTGCAGAATTAGTTAAATTGAGGGCAAAAATAAAAAGGAAAAATCAATGCATCCCTTTATATGTTCTTGTGGAGAAGATGAGAAATTTGTCTGAGAAATATTTTTCAGCAGCTTCTCTCTATTTCCTTCACAGAAATAGAAGTGATGTGTCCAGTAACTGACACAACACAAATCCCAGTCTAAACACCATTCTTGGTTCCCCTGCCCTTGACTTCGAAAAGACAAGGCACACTAGGCTAATCACATAAATTGTCACCAAAAAGTTCTGAAGAAAGGCAAGAAGAAAAGGAAGGATAAGAGAACAAAAATTTTCATTGTAATAAACTTAGAATCTTTTTACATAACTAATGCTGGAGATTTCGTGAGATAGCAAACAAAAATGAAGATTTCTTTCTATCCCATCATGATGTTGAAATATAACAACTACCTGATCAAAGGAAAAACTATCAAAGATTGATAAATTTCTCTGCAATTCCATTCTATTCTCACAAAGCAGGCAGTCTCCTTCAAATTACCTCATCATTATGCAAGCATAAAAATGTCCTTCCTGAATACTAAAATAAACAACCCAACTCTTTGTGCCCGTTCTCATTTCTTCTATAAGAATTACAGCAATTTTGGAAATACTAAAATATCACACATTTCATTCAAGCATCTACCCATTGGCAAAGAACCCTAATAATTCAGACCTCAACGAAAATAGCAGACTGTCCATTTACATGACACAAGTAGCCAGCACAAACGAGTAAGACTAGTGTTAAACAACACAGACACAGACTAAAAGACACAAAACATTAAAGAGGTTGTGACTGAAACAATTATTTGCAAAAGCTTCAATGAAACAAACAACAATTTAAAAATATTCACAAAACTCTTATCTCTTACATATGCCAACGACATTCAATCATATGAATCTTAACACACTTTGTGCTACCAAGCATTATCCAAAAGGGTACTGGTCACAATAAAATAAAATAAAAAAAAGTTTGAACAAATTACAATAAGATCACAAAAACCCACAACATATTTCACCCTCAATATCCAATACATGATTTCCCCATACATAAAAAAAAACGCAAGCACAAAACAAAGGCAAGCAGTAAAGTAATTGTTAAATCAGAAGTAAGAGATGGTTAATTAGGGTGAGAAAAAAGAAAATGAGAGAGAAAGACAGACAGACACGCATGATAATGAAAGTAGGCAGAGCAAGCAACCTTTCTTGTTCTTTCTTAGTTTCCTTTATCCTTGTATCTTGTTGTAGCTACAAATGTTGTCTTTCTTGCTCTCTTCTTGTTCTTGTTCTCTCCTGTGTTGTCTTAGAAGGGAGATGGGAGATGGGAGATGGGAGAAGCTACGTGCCCACTTCAAAACAACATGCTGTTTCTTGGCTGTTGTCTAGTTCTACTACCACCCAACGACGAGTCTTCTCTTGACAAAAACATGGTTTGCTTAGAATTGCAGAAAAAATTGTTTTTAAAAATATTTTTTATTTAAAAATATATTAAAATAATATTTTTTATTTTTAAATTTTATTTTTAATACTATCCTATTAAAATGATTTAAAAACATAAAAAATAAAATAAAAATTCAAAAATACAATTAAACTGTAATATTATATACCACCAAATAGTAAAGACTAGATTGTTGGTCCATGTTGATGTAGGTTTTTAATATAAAAAAATTATTCAAGCACTGATAATGTGTTTTCTAATAAAAAAATATTTTTAATTATAAATTTAAAATATGATGCGTATTGGATGACATTATTTTTAAATATATATAGGACGACATATTAAATGATATTTTTTTTAGATACTGAAACTCATATATTGAATCAAACTGCGTTGACTTATCAAATCTATTACATGGGTCATTAGATCCTGATAATAAATAAATTAAAATAAATTATAAAAGTCAATCTTTAATCTCAAACCAATGTTAAAAGATGAAATTAAAAAGGAATATTACATTAAAAAGGAACAAAAAAAAACTATTGAGTCAACTCGGGTTAACATATTGAATCCGCACCTGAATCATGAGATTAGGTTAACTTCATAAAAAGAAAATAAAAAAAAAATATGGAGCTCAATTTCTAATCAACCCGGGTCATAAAATTATGATAACTCCATAGAAAGAAAATGAAAATATAAAGCTTAGTTTCCAACCAATTTAGTATTGAGGGATGAAATAAAAAAAATCAATTAAAAAAAACTCAAGTCGACCTAGGCTAACAAGTTAAATCCGCGACCTGAGTCATGAGACTAAAATAACTTCATAAAAAACAAATTACAAAACTTCATTTCCAACAGATCTAATGTTAAAAGTTGAAATAAAAAAAAAACTAAATTCATAAAACTAAGATAACTACATAGAAAACAAATTAAAAAAAAAAATACAAAGTTCAATCCCCAAATAACCTAATACCTAAAGATAAAGTTGAAAAATAAATAAATAAAAAGAAGAAAATTTAGTTGTTGGAGGGTGACACACACACACACACACATTAAAAATAAATCCTAAAAAAAAAATATTGACAACCCTAGTTAACCTTCCAAACCCGTAATCCGGGTTATGAAATTAGAATAACTCCATGTAAAGCAAATTAAAAAAATACAAAGGCCAATTAAAAAAAATACTCAATTTAAAAATGACAAAAAAATAAACAAAATCAACCCAAGTTAACTTGTCAAATGTGTGATCTAGTTCATGAGATCATGATAATTTCATAGAAAATAAATTGAAAAAAAATCATGAATTTTGATTTTCAATTAATTCAATGTTGAAAGATGAAGTCATAAAAAGATCAATTAGAAGAAAAAAATACGAGTCAATTTAGGTTAACCTAATAAACTTGTAATCTGAGTCATAAAATTAAAATAAATTTATAAAAAGCAATTTTAATATATTTTTTATTTAAAAATATATTAAAATAATATTTTTTTATTTTTAAAATTTTATTTTTAATATCATCGTATCAAAATAATTCAAAAACATAAAAAATAAATAAATAAACAAAATAAAAATTCAAAAATGCAATTGAACTATAATGTTATATACCACCAAATAGTAGAGACTAGATTGTTGATCCATGTTGATGTGGGTTTTTAATATAAAAAAAATTATTAAGCATTGATAATGTGTTTTCTAATAAAAAATATTTTTAATTATAAACTTAAAATATGATACATATTGGATGACATCATTTTTAAATATATATAGGACGACGTATTAAATGATATTTTTTTTTAGATATTGAAACTAATATATTGAATCAAAATGCGTTGACCTATCAAATCTATTACATGGGTCATTAGATCCTGATAATAAAGAAATCAAAATAAATTATAAGAGTCAATCCTTAATCTCAAACCAATGTTAAAAGACGAAATTAAAAAAAAATTATTAAATTAAAAAAGAACAAAAAAAGCTATTGAGTCAACTCGGGTTAACCTATTGAATCCACACCTGGATCATGAGATCAGATTAACTCCATAAAAAGAAAATAAAAAAAAAATATGGAGCTCAGTTTCTAATCAACCCGGGTCATAAGATTATGATAACTCCATAGAAAGGAAAAAAAAATATGAAGCTCAGTTTCTAACCAATGTAGTATTGAGGGATGAAATAAAAAAAATCAATTAAAAAAAAGTCAATTCGACCTAGGCTAACAAGTTAAATCCGCGACCTGAGTCATGGGACTAAAATAACTTCATAAAAAACAAATTACAAAAATTACAAAACTTCATTTCCAATAGATCTAATGTTAAAGGTTGAAATCGAAAAAAAAAACTAAATTTATAAGACTAAGATAACTACATAGAAAACAAATTGAAAAAAAAAATACAAAGTTCAGTCTCCAAATAACCTTATACCTAAAGATAAAATTGAAAAAAAAAACTAAATAAAAAGAAGAAAATTTAGTTGTTGGAGGGTGATATATATATATATATATATATATATATATATATATATATATAGACACACACTAAAAATAAACCTGAAAAAAAAATATTGACAACCCTAGTTAACCTTTCAAACCTGTAACCCGGGTTATGAAATTAGAATAACTCCATGTAAAGCAAATAAAAAAAATACAAATGCCAGTTAAAAAAAATACTCAATTTAAAAATGATAAAAAAAAACAAAGTCAACTCAAATTAACTTGTCAAATATGTGATCTAGTTCATGAGATCATGATAATCTTCTTCTTCCTCAATCTCTTCTTCTTCTTCATCTTCATAATGAGAACACCATGCCTATTCTTCTTCTTCCTCTTCTTCTTCTTCAATCTCTCTAGCAAGCCACCACCAAATTCCACCCAAAAAATCACTAGCCTCTATGGTGAACTTTTGACTTCATATACCTGAGCGAGAGTGGCAAGAATAACCACCACAGGGGCGTTATCCTCTCAATCTTGCCAAGAAATTCCACCCTTTTGGACCG
Organism: Populus simonii; assembly: GCA_007827005.2. Classification (NCBI taxonomy): domain Eukaryota; kingdom Viridiplantae; phylum Streptophyta; class Magnoliopsida; order Malpighiales; family Salicaceae; genus Populus; species Populus simonii. The sequence goes on along the minus strand of CM017466.2, from coordinate 5,557,903 downwards.
CAAATTGGCGCTCTCTAAATGATATTTCCGACCAGTTCTTCATAGCACATCTTTTTGCTTTATCTTAATTAAACCACTTCCCGACTTGAATTCTCACTTTTTGTCGTCCTCTCTGCAAAAATCCCAATTTATCCAACAAAACACTATCGATTATTATAGAAAGTTGCACTAATTTATTTTTAATATCTAAATGTGACAACAAACATCCTAATTTCTAGGATGTAAATTTTATTTATGATATTTTTTAAACTATAAATTTTATTTATCATAGATTATTTTGTTAATTAGATGTAACAATTTTAATTTATATATTAGATTTATTATTTTTATTATTTTTTTCATGTTTGGACGTAATTAAATATTTGATTTTCAACCTAGATCCAAAGCTTATTAGGATATAAATTTAAACTATATTTTATTAAATTAACCTTTAATCAAATTCTGTAATTTAATCACAACCTTTAATTCTAAAGAAAATTTTGATTATTATTATTTTTTTAATTAAAATTCACAATGAATCATGAGCATGTACACAATAAATGTGTTATAGTAAAACCACTATCTCTTTTAATTTTTTTTATAATTATAATTATTATATTAATTAAAAATTAAGTTTTGAATATAAAGATGTTATTTATTATTTAATAACAAAACTATGTATTTTTAAGGTTTTTTTTTTGTTTTTTGATAAGGTATTTTGAATGTATTAATGATGATATTAATTGTCATCTCTAGATGGAGTTACCCCCGCCTATGACGAAACTACGTGTCGTTTATGGGGAGTTGACGTTCCACCAATACGAATCGACGAGTAGTTTCGTGAGCTTGGCTGCCTCCTCTTCTTTAAAGGAAAGTAGAATTAGAAGGGTTCAGCGTTTTAGAGAGCCAGAGAGAGAGCAATGGATCAATCATTCAGTGGAGGAGGGAGCTGGACAGTGATCCCAAGCGTTCCGACACACAGTGGCTCGCCTGCACACTCAAATCAAGACCAGTTTTACCTCTCTCCACAGCAGCAACAACCACAATTTACTCAGTTTCAGCAGCAGCAGCAGTTTAACCAACAGCAACAACAATTTCAACAGCAGCAGCAATATCAGCAACAACAGCCCCAGCAACAACGTTTTATTCAACAACAGCAACAACCGCAAGTGCAGCAACAGAACCATCACCACCAATCATTGGCTTCACACTTTCATCTCTTACAAGTTACCAACTCAACCCTCTTAATCTATACATACACACATATATTGTGCTATACAAAATTAAGGGTTTTGTTTTGATTGTTTGTTTGTTTGCAGTTGGCGGAGAACTTAGCTGATGCTATTGAGAATGGAACTCGGGATCAGCATTCTGATGCTTTGGTTGGTTTGTTTCTTTTCTTTTTCAAAAAAGAAATAAAAAGAAGAAGAATTATTAACATGGGAATTTTCTTTTTGTTTATTTTGTTTTAGAATTGAGAAAAGAGATTACAAGTTCGATCTAAAATGGGTTCTTTTTGTTTCATTGGAAAGGTCAATGAATTGAACACTCACTTTGACAAGTGTCAGCAGCTGTTGAATTCCATTTCAAGCTCAATTAATGCTAAAGCCATGGTAATTATCTATTCTAAACCATTAATCTTTCTTCTTTTTTTGGGTTTATTTTTCTCTAGAGTTTTGATGGTTTTATACTGTTGTATCTGATTGTTTATGTCGCGTTTGATCGTCTTTAGAATGTGGAACAATGCAATGATTTAGAGTTGAGATGATAGAAGAAATATAGAAACCTTAGTGCATCGGCTCGCATTATCATTGGCCTGATTCATGATGTATACATATTACCAAATTCCCATGAAATTGCAATGCAAAACCACAGTCATTTTAGGATGTTTATATTAAGCCTAATGGTTCATCAAAGTTCCAATGTTTTGATTTTGTAATCTTTTTTATATTTTGTGCAGACAGTTGAGGGACAAAAGCGAAAGCTGGAGGAAAGTGAACAATTGCTAAATCAAAGGAGGTAAATATTCTCTATAGAGTTGCTTTTGTTCTTGACTTGCTTGATACATGAAATTAATTTATATCTCAATATCAGGGAGCTAATTGGCAAGTACAGAAATTCTGTTGAAGAGCTTCTCAAGTCTGAGCCATGACTGCTTTTCCCCCTCGAGCACAGGGTAAGAAAATTACTTTAGAACTCAAACCCGACGAGTGTTTGTTAACAATCAAGTGAAAGCAAATTATTAAGCAAAAATAGGAAGCCACCTGTTGTTTTGGGTGGAAGTGGAACTCTTAATTGTTTTTTGGATTTTGCTTGAGCTGTGTGACTGATATGGGTAAACAATGTTGCTGATGATGTCTTTCGAAATTTACTTATTAGTTTTTTTTTTTTTTATCAACTATCTGTTTTCCTTATTTTTTTACTCAATATTTGTTACTTGAAAATATAATAAATAGTATTGACTTGAATTTACCTTTGGTTTTTCATCCGGGAATACAAAGTGAATCAAAACAAACTGGCTAGCTTGAGACGATTTGTCACGATTAAAGCTTACATAATAGTGCAAAGATATATCCGAGTTTGGAGCTCGTTAGAGATGTGAATTTGCACACCACCTGAAATTGGCACACTGATTTGCAACAAGAAAGTTTTTGATGGTTCCTTGTTGCAAAAGAAAAGTTGTTTATGATTCATCCTTTCTATTACTCTTAATTGTTTTTTATGTCATTTCTGGTTTCAAACCGCAAACAACTCAGTAACACTTGCTCTAGGATTTTGTTGTTATTCCATCACTAGGCTCTTACCATATATTTGAACTGTCCATGCATTATGTAGATCTATACAAAATGATCGTCATTTGAGTAGTTTGTGTTGTGAAGATCAAATCATCCACAAATCTTTTCTACTGAATGATACCAGGCAGATTATTTTTTTTTTACTGGACATAGCTGCTGGTGAATGTCCTAACTTTGCATGCCTAGTTTTGTATCCTGTATCCCATGAATGTCTCCCCTGATGCTCTTTTATATACGAAAAACAAGCAGGACCAAGCATGGAAGAGTACAAAATGATAACAAAGAGGATGAAATATCTTTGTGCTTGATGTTTCACAGACTTGAAATTGCATAGTTTTGGAATTCGCAATTTTGTTTTTTTGTAGGATGTTTCTCCGGTTTTTCATCCATGAATACAAAGTGAATCAAACAAACTGGCGTTTGTTTTTTTAAAAAATAAATAATCAAAATATTTAAATTGAGTCTCTATTGTTAGATTTTTGAGTCTCGAAGACAGTCAACATGTCAGCCAATGGAAAAAATCCACCTTTTAACCCTCTATTGTTATTGCGTTCTAAATGGAATTGGGGTAAAATTTGAAAACAAATTTAAATTATTTTTTTATATTTTTAAATTGGTGTGATAAAAATTGATTTTTTAAAAATTACAAAAAAATATTTTAATGCTGAGAAGCCAATATGAGATCCTTTCCATAATCAGGTTCCTAGGCGTATTTTTTTCCTCGTTCAAACACAAAATGAGATAATTTGATTTTTTTTCCATGTCCATTACTCAAAAAATAATTGTTCGAGGGTACATGTCTTTAAAACTTTTGAAATGATAAAATAACTTAAAAAACATTTAAAGTTGTTAATTGATGGTGTTTTTATTTGTTTTTAATTTTGTTATTGAATTCTAATTTGTTATATATCTTTTTTTTTTAATTTGATCCTTTTTTTTTGAATTTATAATGTTTTTTTTGTTAAAGTTTTATTGGCTTTTAATTTTATTATTCAATCCAAGTTTATGGTGTATTTTTTTTTATTTGATACTAATTCTTTTAATTTTTTTCCTTTTTGTTAAGGTTATTTCCTTTCAATTTAACCCTTTCTTTAAAGATTGGCTTTGTAGTTTTTTCAGTCTTTTTTGTTTTCTATCGAGTTATTTTAATTTTATAACTCAGGCCACAAGTTTGGTGAGTTAACCCGAGTTGACTTATTTTTTATTATCTAAGTTACATGTCTATCATGCTACCTTACTCGGCCCGAGTTTTTTTGTCTCATTTTTTATCCATTTTTGAATTGTCAAAGTTTTTTTAAAAAAAATTATCGTGATTTCTTTTTTTTTTTTAAAGAATTGTCTATTTACTATCATTGCTTTTTTTTTTTATTGTCTAATTAAAATAAAATCAACTTATTAAACTCGATCGGGGCTATAACCAGAGTCGTTTGTTTTTCTTATTTCTTGAAATGCACTTGTGACACCTCAACTATCATTGCATTTTTTTTCTTATTTTTTATTGTAATTTTGGTGTTTTTCAATTGACACCTTCTTCTTTTAATATATATTTTTTTAAATAATTTTTAATTTATATCTCAATTAATATCCCTTCTCTATGATTTTTTATTTAGCCCTTTTGAAATAGATTTTAAAAAATCATTTTGTATGTATTTAATTTTTGAAGATATTATTCTGATTCATCAATATTTTTTTTATGTTTTACATGGATAAAATATATTTTTTAAAATAAAAAAATAATATTTCTAATATGTGATGTCTTGCATAACATTTCTTTCTTTTCTTATATTAAACGAATTCCATGAATGTGTCTATCTCAATTATCATTTGCTTGAATAAAAAATTAAATTTAATAAATAAATTCAGTAAACACAACTAATTAAATATCTCATGTTGTGATATAAAATATTTTGATTTACATTCGTTTCTTGATTTTTCCAGTTTCATTGTTAGTTATTGTTAATTATTTTTATTTATTTATTTACATAGATAGCTCTCGATTTATTTAATTAAATGCTTATATAAGCTTATTAATATATACTTAGAATTTGTTCATGTAAGAAAATGTGTTGAAAAAACCTGCATATCCATTTTTTTTTAACAAAAATATACAATCCGCAATAGAGTATGAATTAAATAGCTATTATAAAACACTAAAAAGTATGGGAAATTATTGTTCTTGGTGCCATTATAGCTTTTATCACAACTCACTATGAACTTCCACAATGAATTATTCTTCTTCCCAAAACTCTTTTTATATTTCATCCTTGTGTGCATGGCATTTCAGCGATAGAAAGATAAAATTATTTTTTTTAATAACATTATTATTATTGGTTATTTAATTTATTAGGTTTAATAATATTGTAAAAAAAATAATTCTGGCAATCTTGATTTTTTTTTTACTTGAAAAATAAAATAAATTCGATCCATGTCATGTGCATGTCAATGAACTAATAATAGCTATGATCTAGGTTTATATATATATATATATATATATTACTCTTAAAAGTGATTGAGATATTTTATTTTAATGTCAAAGGCATCATCAGCAACATCTCATCTATCCTCTACTGAAATTCTCTACAACCAAAAACGAAGTTACTCATTGAAAGAATGCATGGATATATGGTGCTCTTCCAGCTCCTTCAAGCTTAAAAGTTACAGCAACTGCAATTTATGCTGTGGTTCTAAACCAAGGCCTAGAAAACGCAGAAACGACCCAAAAAGGAAGCCAGAAAACATGAGACGATGGTGAAATTAATGCTGTACATCAAAATTTTAAACCAAAGAAAAATAAAAGCACATAGACTTACTTTTTTCAGCTCTTGAATTTGCTGATGAGTCCGATAGCCCCATGGAAAAGTAGAAGGTAATTTGCAGATGAGTACAAAAATATCAACCAAGAAGAAGCTGGTAAAGCCATCACAATGACAGCAACTTAAACAGACTAAAACATTCTGATTTCTAAGTGCAAAAACCATAAGGACTGATTTTCCAGACACCTGGTCAAATGCACCCAGCAGAGCCTCATCTTTTTTTTTTATCTCTCCTATTTTGCATTTTTTATCGATAAAAAAAACAATATTTTTTAAATTTACTTGTCCATTTCCTTATGATTTTTTTATTTTACTTATTTAGCTTTTTTTAAATAGTGATTTTTTTAATTAATTTGTATGAATTTATTTTTTGAAGAGAATATTTAATTTTTTTTATGTTTTATATAAATTAATTTTATTTTTAAAGATAAAAAACACTTATTTTTTTACTAATATATGCAGCCTCACATAATATTTTTGTTCCTTTTATTTTATTTAATTAATGTTGACTGTTTTTTTTTTATCATTTTGTTGAATAACAAACTAATTTTAATAAATAAATTCATTAAACACTGTAGAGTGAATAACCCGTATTGTGGGATCAAATATCTTGATTTGTATTTGTTTTTTAATTTTTTAATTTTTATTTATAGTTATCATAAATAATTTTTTTTCATTTATTTATATAGATAATTCTTAATTTATTTAAATAAGCTACTTAGAATTTTTTTTTATTAACACTTCAAATTTTTTATGTAAAAAATCACGTCAGAAAAAACAGCATATTCAATTTGTTTTGTTGAGTTTTTTCCCATGCCTCGAGTGGCCGCATTGGGAAGTAGTTGTTGACCTTTTAAAAACAAATGCAACATCTTTCAAAAGAAAAAAACAATTGTAAATTTATGTATTTTAGGTTATCAGAAGGTTTGCATTGCTATTATCTTCAGAAATCATAGAATTAGTTAAAATATACATTAATTAAAAAATATGTGCGTTAATTAATTTTTTGTTGTTGTTGCAAACTGTCAGGTATCGATGGCATCCAAGTTAAGGGGCATGCACTGCTGTATTTAAAGAAGTAATTAGAAAGTCCTAATTAAAATCTTAGGAAAACTTAACTAATTTAATCTGTATTAATTAGCAAGATCATCATTTTGACTGCGATTGTTCTGACCCTGTAAAGCTTTCTAAATACAGATAAAAACTCCATTTTTAGCTTTAGCTTGAACACCACACATTGATTTTGAACACCTAACTAAATTTGACTGTGTCTCTAGTATTTTCTCGCCCCTGCCCAAGAATAGTCTCTACTCTACTCCCCGATCATGTATCATAATCAAGTGAATAAATGATCTGTCTCTCTCTGGGTTGTCATATATCATCATCATCATATGTGTTTGTTTCTCGTCTTGTTTTTCTCTCCGTCCTCCAAGAAAGGGATCCTTGGTTTGTTGGCAGGGAGAAAAGAAAGGATCTAAAAGCAGCAGCAGAGCGAAAAAGAAGAGAGAAACCATTTCTAAATAAGAAAGCAGCACCAGCCCCGCCGGCAACGCATCCGAATTCTCTCGTCATCTCTAAAACAACAATAGCAAACAGCAAAAATATGAGCAATATTTCAAGGACTGGTAACAGCACCACCCAGGCTTGTGCAGCTTGCAAATACCAACGCAGGAAGTGCGCTCCTGACTGCATTCTCGCCCCTTATTTCCCTCACAATCGCCAGAGACAATTCCTCAATGCCCATAAATTGTTTGGTGTTAGCAACATTAGCAAGATCATCAAGAACCTTAACCCTCCCGAGAAGGACGAAGCCATGCGTACCATCATCTTTCAATCAGATGTCCGAGCAAATGATCCCGTCGGAGGATGTTATCGAATGATTCGAGAACTCCAACGTCAAATTGAATACACTAGGGCTGAACTTGATTTTGTTCTTCATCAACTTGCTATATATCGTGCCCAGGCTGCAGCCCAACAACAGACTCAATTGATCCAAGCACAAGCAGCAGCAGCTGCCGCTGCCGCAGCCCCTGATCATCAGACCGATCATGACTGCCAAAGCATCATTATTACAGATACTTTCGACATGTACGATCCAGTCATGCAATATCATGATCAATACCCACAAGAGCATCAAGATCAACAAGAATTTGTTATTCATAATCCAGATAATAATCAACTACATTTACAAGATCAGGATCCTGCAAATGCATGGGCCACCGCGGCCAACGTGCAGGATATTTCTAGCTTGTCGATATCGTCATCGCCTAATTACTTGGATGATCAGCTTAAGCAAGCCTATAATGGTGATGATCACTGTAGTACGCAAGATGATAATTTGAAGCCGATTCTTGATGTGAACGACGACGTCAACTTTGAGCCTGATGATCAAGATCAGGTAGTAGATATGAGGTTTGTGCCATCCACGCAGTTACTTATGTCATCGTAGATTAATTAATAATGTAACCATATATCATGAACGATTAATTCAAATATTCTTGTTAATTTTTAAGCTTAGAGAGATGACTCATGCAGCTGCAACAAGCTGAAATTTAGATTAATTAAGTGCTTTATTTTGCATGCATGCTTTGATTTCTGAGTTTGTACCTTTGCATGAATTATTACAGTTCATCTTGTTCTGTCAGGGATGGTCTAATATAATAAAATATGATTTAAAAAAAGACTCCAAGAACACACATTAAACTTGGAATTAATGAAATCTACAAGTGAGTCTCACTTATTAAGACTATGATCAACGACTAATGTGTATTTTTAAAGTTTTTTAATTTCTTAACATATCATCTTGATGTTTAACATTACTCAGTACAAGTACGAAGAGATGACTAGAGATCATTAGTTAATTGTTGTCCTGGATGCCATTCTTGATCAATTATGCAAACAGAAGATGTAATCAGAACGTGCTTTCAAATGATCGATGGACGTGAATTTGTTCCTTAATTACCAATATTTAGTAAACATAGCTAGCTCGAGGAAATAGAAGGACATCATTCATTGTCAATGGGGGAATGATCTATACGTCAAAGATGTATCCTACAATCAATTATGCAGGTGTCTTTCCATGTAAAGCATTTGTGCATATTTTTCAAAGATAAAAGGGTCTAAACTTGATGTGAATACCTAGCAATGCATCTTTCTTTTGGGTTATTTAAAATACATGAATGTAGCAAAAACATTATTTTTAAGATTTATGGGGAGTTCCGTGGATCCGTTTATATAATGTAAGATTGTTTAGGGTTAATTTGTGCAAATATTATATGAAGATCAATTCTTCCTTTTATAGTATGATCAACTCTTCAAGATTAGATTGTTGTAAATCATACAAGTCATCCAATTATACAGTCTTTAAAAGTAATTCACATGAACCACTAAATAAAAAATCTCCTATATCTTTTTAGAAGAGAGAGATTATTAGGCTTTGAATGCTAACTCTTTCATTTTTCTTTTCTCTGGTCTCAAACCCACTATAAGTTATTGTTGTAGTGCATAAGAATATAAGGTGTAACATTCTATTTATAGAGAAAACCTGATATCCCTATCAATGAAAAATATATCACTTTGCCCCTTGAAAAATGTCACATATTTTATTTGTCCTCTCTCAAACTTAGGGATTGAAACATGAATAAAATAAAGTTCTGAAGGAAAACTTAAAATCCTAATCTAAAGAAGCAAAAAAAAAAAGTTAATGGAAAATAAATGGACTAAAACATGTTTTAGCTACAGAGGTCTTTATGGTTGTTATTTTGGTGCTTTTCTTTTAATTGTGTCTTTATGCTACAAATTCCAGAAAAAACTAAATTGTGTGGATAAAATATTGTAGATGTTGAGAGAAATCACTGTGGACTTAAACAATGTTTTTTTTTTTTTTTTATCATTTACAACTCTAGAAACTAACAACATGTTTAGAATTATCTGAATTGAGTTTAATTTAGAGATTTTAATGAAATCTCATGTTTGAAACCCTCTTGAGTGTTAAGACTTGAATTCCAAATGGAATTCAATTTATCATTATCTAAAACTACCTAATCATTTTAAATTTAAACAATGCTAACTATATATCTAAATATCTTTAACACCTCCTCTCAAGCTTTGCATTGTTAGGCAAAATGTGAAGCTCGTCTTTGAGAAGAAAAAATCTAACACTTGTAAATGGCTTTATAAATATATCTACAAGTTGATCTTTACTAAAGATATACTAGACTTTAATGTTGTCATTTGCTATCAGGTCTCTAATAAAACCTTCCCTTAAAAACTAGGTTACAAGATAAGTAAGTGGCACCAACATTGTTACACCATAAGTTAATAGGGCTATCAATAGGACGACCAAGTTCTATCATTAATGGTCGTAGCCAAATGAGTTAAGAAGTGACATTAGCAACAACCTTTTATTCTGCTTTAGTGGATGATCTAGACATTATTTGTTGTTTCTTAGCTGACCAGGAAATCAAGCTCTTGCTTAAAAACATTGCATAATCGTCTGTACTTTGTCTATCATCATGTATACCTGTCTAATCCGCATAAAAAAAATGCTTACAACTATATTGTTGATGAAGGAAAAAAGAAAAGGCCTTGGTTAACAATTTCTTTAAAATACCGTAAGACTCTCTTATAACTTTGTCAATGTGTAGTGGTAGGAATAGACATATATTTACATAGCTTGTTGACAACGTAGGCTATGTCTGGTCTTGTCAAGCATACATATTGTAAAGAACCAATAACTTGACGATACAAGTGTGGGTCATCCATTGGATCGCCATTTAAGATTTTAAGTTGCAAAGTATCGGGAAGAGGAGTTTTTACAGGCTTAGCACCATTCATCTGACTTTTGGCCAACAAATCTTGAAGATATTTGTGTTATGAAAGTATAATACAAGACATCTAGACCATGTTTATAAATAAACAAGGAGGAATCAATGTGAGAGCCTTTAAAACCAGCAATAAGCAAAAAAAGAACTTAGCCATTAGAACCATGCCCGTGGAGCCTATTTCAAGCCATTTATATACTTTTATAATTTGCATGCATATTAAAGGCATTTATAATCAATAAAGCCTTATGGTTGTGCTACATATACCTCTTTTTTGAGATTGCCATTAGAAAAGTCATTGTAAAAGTCTAATTATCATAATTCTCAACCTTTAGAAACTGCAAGAGCTACAATGGTTCTAATTATAATAGCCTTAATAACTCGGATGAAGGTAGCTAAGTAGGCGATTCCCTCTTATTATGTATAACTCTTTGCCACTAATCTCACTTTGCATCTTTCCATTATCACATCTGCCTTATGTTTGAGTTTGAACACTCATTTATTACCTACAACGTTAGCATTGAGTGGTTTTGGTATTCACGTACCATGAGAAATCAATGTTGTCAGTTCAGCTGTCATAACAACACGTCATTTTAGTTGTTGCATTGCGTTAATATAACTTAGTTCTTTTAGCATATGAGACTTAACACTGGTGCTAGCAAGAAAAACTTATTTCTTTTTAGGATTTGGCCTCGAAGTCACGGGGTAAGTTATCATCAATTTATCAGTTAAAGGAGGAAGTTGTAATGAGACTGAGGAGAAGTTGTTGTAGGAGCTTCCATAGGAATTATCACTAGATTGTCGGTCTTTGCTATAATGAAATTTTCTGACTTGTCCATGCTTTTAGGTGGTTGAATATGGTCAAAAAGACCAAGGCTTGTAAGAGCTCAAATGGTGGTAGTAAGTGTAGGTGGTGAAGGTGAATAATGTATACTTGAAGACGAAATGGATGCATTTAGGATTGGATTCAAAAGAGTCAGTCATAGTGTGATGGCAATCTATTCTTAGGATGGGTGGTCAAGAATTGAGTTATGTAAACTATTTTTTAATTTATACATAAAACAACTTTCATCAAACTTGAAATATATGTAGATGTAAATTTTATTTGTATCCAAATCAAAACACAAATAAATAAGGTGATTAAGTGAATAGCCTAAGAAAACAATGTCTACTTCTATAAGCAAACTTGTAGGTATTATATGGTCTTAACATAGGATAGACAATACAACCTACAGATTTGACAAGAACCCCTATTGAACTTCTTAGAATTTATGAAACCATGACTTTGTCAGTTGCTATTGTTAGTATGATTCTTGATGTTGGTGGTAGTGGATTGAGTAGCATTAGCAATAGGAACAAGTCAATGAATATAACTTTTCAGCAAAACTTCATAAACAATTAATTGACCTGATAATTCATGAAATGCAACATGATCCTTGTGGGTATAATGGCTGCAGTAATAGGATGGTACTCATGTGGTAAGAGTCTAAAAATATTGGCATTGAATTCTTGATTGGACATTGGTAATCCTACAAAGGCAAGAGTATCAACAATTAACTTTGCTTCCTTTAAGAACCGAGTCATTTTGTAGTTAAGGTCAACTCCTTTAATGATATATGGAAAAAACTTCTTTCAAAGAAGAAAAAATCCAACTTAGCAACGTCTAATCCCTTTGAAACAAGGTTTGAAACTCTAGATTAGGTTCTACTTGATTGGTTTCAACATTAAAAACTTGTGGAGAAGGAGCTGGCTTAGTGCCTTCAACATGATGGTAAAGATTGTAGCTGTTCAAGATTGATGTGAATTTGGTACTCCAAGTGAGATAATTGGATGAAGTTAGTTTGATGGAAAAAGATTGGCGAGAGTTAGGCATGGTAGGGGATGATGTAGAATGAGAAAGAAGAGAAGACTGAGAAGTTGTAGAAACAGAAGGAGATGATACCACCAGTTCTGTTTACTTTGATACCATGTTTGAATAGAAAAGCCTAGAGTGTAGAACTCCTTGTTTCTATTCATGTATATAAATACAAATTACAAAGTAAACTTTTGAACAATTAGATTGATAATATTGATTTATCATTATCCATAAGTACCTAATCCTTTTGAATTTAAACTATGGCGACTGCATATCTAAATATCTCTAACAAAGTCACATATCTGGAATCATCAGAAGGAACAACAAAATCTTGGGAAAAATGGAGAAGCCATGTCACAAACCTGATCAGAATTAGGATCAGCCTTGTTATGTCTGGACTTAGTAGATATATATACAGTGAGAGATCGCTTTTAAGATCAGTGCCTTGTGAGTCAATGAAAATGTCACAAAAGTGCAGGCTAACAAGATGCCTAAGCTTTCTTCCTCACGTAAATTGGCCAAGTTATATATGGAAAATGCAATCTCCGGCCACTACTATCTACACTCACTTCTTTGCAAGTTCTGTAGACAGAGTCAGGTGCAATTTCTTCCACGATCATCACTCCTCCTCGGGCCACTGTAAGTTTACCAGGTTGCTAACTGATGAATCCCCGAAAATTAGATAATCATCATCTGGCACCCAATTCCTCCAGACGGAGTCGTTAACCTCCAACATTGATCCTGTAGACGTTCAACTTGATCCGGGAAGAAGTTTTGTATATGGAAGGGGCCCACCAGGCATGTCAGCCTCCAAAGTCTTGTTCTTCTGGATTTGAATTCTCTCGACAAACTGACATTTATCTTCACACCATCCCTCACTCAAAGTCTGCCAAAGTAATTGCGGTGAATTGAAGCATATTATCAGAAAAGAGGATGGTGAAAGGGAAATAATTCCAGCTTTGAAGCATATTATCAGAGAAAAGGATGGGAAGCCAGGAGACTCTGGAATTATTTCCCTTTCACCATCCTCTTCTCTGATAATATGCTTCAATTCACCGCAATTACTTATGTCAAGGGTTTCCAGCTTTGGCAGACTTTGAGTGAGGGACGGTGTGAAGATAAATGTCAGTTTGTCGAGAGAATTCAAATCCAGAAAAACAAGACTTTGGAGGCTGACATGCCTGGTGGGCCCCTTCCATATACAATTGATCTCAGGTAACCATGACAGCTGTAACCATTTTCAGTCCATAAGGGAGGAGCTGCATCTGCAAAATCCGGGAAGAAGTTTTGTGGGAGAAAAAGAAGACTTCTATGGCATTCACTTGTTTCTTCAGCCGGTTTGGAGTAGACGTTCAACGTTTCCTATCGCAATCGTGAGAAAGAACTCCTTGATCACTGGAAATTCGGTACTGCTGGGGACTGTAAAATTTGATAGAAGTGCTGACACGTTGAAGAAAGCATCAGCAATATGAGTCCCTTTGGGACTGAACGCTAAGAAAGGAAGGCGGACAAGGTAAGAGCTTGGATGTGATGAACAACAGAAATGGGATGAACAATGAGATGGTGATGAACAGGCCCACACACCTTTGGGACTGAATTCTCCAAAAAATGGGAGCAAAATTGATCGAAATTTACAATGTCAATTCAACTAGTTGTGTATTAAATACTAAGATGAATGCCCATAAATATAGTCAAACTTTTGTTCTGGGCTCCTTACCTGGAACAACATTTTCATTAACTATCCATAATTTTTTACTCACTCTTCCATGTCTTTCAAAGAATGAACGAGCCCTCAAAACTGTGGCAGTTCTAATAGCACGCTGCTCACGGCTCGATCTAATAGCCCATATCACCCATATTTGGCATTCGACTGGGTGGTTTTTTCTCCTGTGGATTCTCCAAAACAGTCGCCTCAGTTGTTGTCAATAGCAAAGAAACACTGAAATTCAAAAGGCAAGTAGTTTAGTTCTGGAACTGGAACACACAAACTTTTGCCAAATGACGGCGAACTTCACCTGGCGGCATCTACCAAGGCTGTCCTGATGACTTTGAAGGGATCTATAGTTCCAGCTTTCAGTAAAAATTGAATGATATTTAATAAAAAAAATATTTTAGTGTTTCTTAAAATTATAACATAATAAAAGAAATCAGTTATTAATTTGGTAAAAAAATATAATTCAAAAGAAAAAAGAATACTGTTCAAATCCATTCATTGTTACTTCCCCCAAATCTTTTAGTGTTTCTGATGATTATAATTATAATTATATAAGAACAAACCTTTAGCAGCATCGTAACCCAAATTATAATCATCATGCTCCAACAATTGGCCAAGAACCGTAGCAGAATCAAATCCAGCGTTTGAAACTATTGTATGTGCCAGCGCCTACAGCAGTGCATTGTCAATTGTTAGGTATTTCTTGACTGAAAGTAAACCCTTATAAGAATTGCAGGCCAACAAATCTCAAACCTTGAGGGCGTTCTAGATTATTTGAATGCCTCTTTTTTCATCTTCATTCTGGATTATTTGAATGCCTCTGTATGGGTATCTCCTTTAAACATGAAACCCTTTTCTCCAATCACAAACAGGTAAAAGCAACTCCATACACTACCAGGTATTGTACCTCACAGTTAGGTCCAATTGGTGCAAGAATACTTAATCAGGATTTGTACATTCTGCAAAGAGCTATATGAAAACAATTTTCAAGTAACATTCAAATTTAGGATACAGTAAGCATGGACTTACACCATCCATAGTTCCCAATTGCAATATTAAACAACCAGATATATAATGGCAATAAACTCCACTTTCTTGGAAATTCATTGTAGATTTAAAGGAACAATGTCTGTGTAGGGAACTATTAACTCCTTCATTTTAAAAGGCAAAATATTAAGGCAAAGACCAACCAGACAGTTGCTGTTTAAAAGGCAAAAAATCCCATTTGAAATCAGACCATGTGTTTTAGAGTCAAAATAAAGCTAGAATTAAGCCTGAAACTCCTTTCTATTTGAGGATGTCTGTGTAGGGAACTATTAACTCCTTAATTTTATTGAAGCACCTGAGGATGTCATACTACTGCTTTTGATTTGGCAAGATTCAAATTGCCTCAAGTTTCCCTTTTCGTTTTAGCAAACAACAGGAAAGTTATGTCTTCTCGTAATTCAGAAAAACTAATCCACAGATTTTAACTCTCTTAATTTCAACATATATCTATAATTCAAGAAGAGCCAAAAGCATAACTTAGCTTTCTATTTATGCATGCAAGCAACAGACAGCTGCACAAATCAATCAGCAACATTACACATACAAAAGACATGCATGTGTATGTATTGGTATGTTTATAAATAAGTAACTCATGTAGTGTAAGCATGTTCTTATATATTGCTTTGTATCAGAATAGCAATACTGTATAATGGACACTTTTGAAATTTTTTTTCCATCCAACACAATTTACCTTATAAGAAACTTCAAAACAAAGTTAATTAATCACCTTAAGTCCAGCTCGATGCTTGTTGAGAATAAGCATGGCTAAGGAATCAATCTCAACATCCTCAGCTACGATAAAAAGTGCTCTGCTTTTCTGTTTGAGAGGATATTTAGAAACCAACAGATGAGAAAATGGCAAGCTGAAATTAACTTTCACTTAATGCAGCTAATAAAAATTTAGAAAAATCAAAGAAAACTTAAATTACTTTGACTGCCAGCTAATACTCTCAGAAGTGAGTTCATGTCTGAAATCTTTTTGTCATAAATGAGGATTAATGGATTTTCAAGTTCCTGCAAAAAATGCAAGGCGTGATTTAATGAAGACATATAAACAAGAGCACTGGTGAACCCAAAAGAATGGTGAGTGAGAGATCAAAAACAAAAGGAGGCCATTCATAACTTATATCTAAAGGCAGAGTGCCCTTTAAAATATTAAACATTAAAGAGAAGCCATCAATGAGAGACGACTACTTGATAAAATAAGGTATCTCCAGAAAAAAGCTTTATGGTGGAAATTTCTTGGATTTCAATATGCTAATCTGCTGATTGGTTTTTGATACTTGCTAAAACACTGATCTGAACTTGCACATTTCCGGGTCTTCTTATCAGTAATAAAATAGGGAGAAATATAGCCTCTAGCTAGCTTCATTCCTTCAACAACTTCCAACTCATTATCCAAAGTATTCCCATCCTGTGAAATTCAAAAGCAATAAGAACCTACACTAAAAAATTTATCCAGTGATCATATCATGTCAAAAAGAGGAAGTGCACTCACAGTGACAGTAATCACTCCTTGCTTTCCAACTTTCTCCATTGCTCTTGCTATCATTTCTCCAATCCACGTTCACCATTTGCAGAGATAGTGGCAACCTATTCAGATTTGTGGGATACACTACTGGCTGATAAGCAAAGACAAAACAAGAGTAGTGTACATAGAGTAGAGTCAAAGATCTTATAAGCATACAAACAATGAGCACAAGAAATAGTTCTGAAATATGAAAAATATTTCTAATTAAGTAAATAACAACCAAAAAGAGGTCCAAACGATCCAAATTTCAAATAAGGGACTTTATCTGGGACTATAATATGAAAATGTGCCAAGGCAAATCTATGATCAGAAAGCTACCCTAGCAAACTAGAGAGGTAACTTTCAGCGGTTAGAAAACTATAATGCCTTTCTTTTTACTAGATGTTAGCTAAATCCTTATTGCAAATCAGATTCATTACAATTAGATCCTGGAATAGATCAAAGCTTCCCCCCAAACATAATATAAGGACAAGAACAGCTTCCATAAGATGCTGTGTACCTGAGTAATTTCTTCTGGTGTGCTTATCATCAATGCTCTCCTTTTCAAGTCTGAAAGGACAGCACCAACCGCAATATTGATGCCACTACGCAAATCCATCACATTCACACCAGCAGATACAGGCTTGCAGCCTTCGGTGAGTATAGCCTGAGTCAGGACAGTTGCACAGGTTGTACCTACAACATGATACATAACAAACACCCCCAACCCCCAAATGGGAACTTATTAGATAGAGCTGAAGATTGATCAATGACAAGTTTCTACTTCAAGTAGAAACTTAACATAAAGATCTAACGTTTTGTATCCAGGAAAGGAGTTGAGATCAGTTATACGGAAGGGTGATGTTAGGAATCCCGTAAGCTATATATTAGGAATGGATAATCTGTAGGTGAATTGAAGCATATTATCAGAGAAGAGGATGGGAAGCCAGGAGACTCTGGAATTATTTCCCTTTCACCATCCTCTTTTCTGATAATATACTTCAATTCACTGCAATTACTTATGTCAAGGGTTTCCAGCTTTGGCAGACTTTGAGTGAGGGACGGTGTGAAGATAAATATCAGTTTGTCGAGAGAATTCAAATCCAGAAGAACAAGATTTTGGAGGCCGACATGCCTGGTGGGCCCCTTCCATATACAATTGATCTCAGGTAACCATGACAGCTGTAACCATTTTCAGTCCATAAGGGAGGAGCTCCATCTGCAAAATCCGGGAAGAAGTTTTGTGGGAGAAAAAGAAGACTTCTATGGCATTCACTTGTTTCTTCAGCCGGTTTGGAGTAGACGTTCAAGGTTTCCTATCGCAATCGTGAGAAAGAACTCCTTGATCACTGGAAATTCGGTACTGCTGGGGACTGTAAAATTTGATAGGAGTGCTGACACGTTGAATTTCGCACCAGCAATATGAGTCCCTTTGGGACTGAACGCTAAGAAAGGAAGGCGGACAAGGTAAGAGCTTGGATGTGATGAACAACAGAAATGGGATGAACAATGAGATGGTGATGAACAAGGCCCACACACCTTTGGGACTGAATTCTCCAAAAAATGGGAGCAAAATTGATCGAAATTTATAGAACTTATCTTATCAAATAGAATTTATTTACACTAAGATTGGCTATTTTTGTCATAGCATTGTGGTAAATTAACTCATAATTTGATGATTTTCTCTCTTAAAATAAAAATAAAAAATAAAAAAAATAAAGTTTTGTATCAAAATAAAATTTTTAAAAAATAAAAACACTAATAAAAGAAAAATGAAATAAAGGGATCAAAAAGAACTTTGTTGTGCTGATTTTATATTGGACATGTCAATTTGCCGCGTATTACTAGCTAGTCTTGTATCTTTTAATTGTGTTTTTTTATAGCAAATCATAAGAAATCAATCACTAATTTGATTAGAAAAAAAAAGATGTAATTAAAAGAAAAAAGAATATTGTTCAAATTTACTCCAAAAAAAAATATTTTAGTGTTTCTTAAAATTATAATATAATAAAAGAAATCAGTTATTAATTTGGTAAAAAAATATAATTCAAAAAAAAGAATACTGTTCAAATCCATTCATTGTTACTTCCCCCAAATCTTTTAGTGTTTCTTATGATTATAATTATAATTATATAAGAACAAACCTTTAGCAGCATCGTAACCCAAATTATAATAATCTTGCTCCAACAATTTGCCAAGAACCGTAGCAGAATCAAATCCAGCGTTTGAAACTATTGTATGTGCCGGCGCCTACAGCAGTGCATTGTCAATTGTTAGGTATTTCTTGACTGAAAGTAAACCCTTATAAGAATTGCAGGCCAACAAATCTCAAAACTTGAGGGCGTTCTGGATTATTTGATTGCCTCTTTTTTCATCTTCATTCTGAGCTTGAAGTTTTTCCAGAGCTTTTGTGGAATACAAAAGAGCAACACCACCACCTAATGCAACAAATCATCTTCAGATTTTGAAGAGTAACCTCTAACTGATGAAATCCCATTTACCTGGAACAATACCCTCTTCCACTGCTGCTCTAGTAGCATTCAATGCATCTGTAACCCTATCTTTCCTCTCTCCAATTTCTGCCTCACTGGCACCCCCAACCTGCAAGAAGACAATTTATTGATGGGTTCATCTTAAGATGAACAAGCTAATCTAGGAACATAGAATGATGAATAACAGACCTTGAAGACAGCAACACCACCAGACAGCTTTGACAGTCGTTCCTGAGCTTTCTCCTGGTCAAACAAGGCAGTACCCTTCTCTATGGCTGTCCGTCCTTAGCTACGAAAATTTATGCAGATATGTAGCATTAGAAAGATTGTATAAAAAGTAGAGAAAAGTATTCTCTTTTTTTTTTGGATAATGAGAAAAGTATTCTCTTGATTACCCTTATAAAGTCTCTCTACGGTATCTCCTTTAAACATGAAACCTTTTCTCCAATCACAAACAGGTAAAAGCAACAACATGCACTACCAAGTATTGGCATTCATTATAGTGGTGGTACAGTAATAAAAATTTAGAATCAAGAGGTTTGTTTTTTTTATGATCTCAGATTCGAGCCCTATAATTATTCATATGATGGCCATGGGAAGCTTACATGGTCGTTAACTTCAGGGCCCGTGGGATTAGTCGAGGTGTGCGCAAGCTGGCCCGGACACCCACATTAAACTAAAAAAAAAAAAAGTATTGGAATTCATGCATTTGAGGGTTTGCCCTGATAGTCTTGGTGAGGAATTTCTTGTTTTAGCATCCGGGTTTGATCTTTTATATGTATGTCTGTTATCCCCGCGGTATTTTACCTGTCTACTAGGCTTGCAGGATGTTCAGTAAGTCCAGGGACTAATCATGGTGCGCGTAAGCTGGCCCGGACACCCCGGGTTATCAAAAAAAAGTATTGGAATTCACAACCATCTAAGTGGTGGCCAGTAGTAATAACTTGGGATCAAGAGGTTTATTCTCTTTGTGATCTTAGGTTCGAGCCCTGTGGTTGCTCATATGATGACCATTGGAGGCTTACATGGTCGTTAACTTCAGGGCCCGAGGTACGCGCAAGCTGGCCCGGACACCCATATTAAACTAAAAAAAAAAGTATTAGAATTCACAAATCATCTAACTAGTAATAAAAGCTTGAAATTAAAAATTTTTTATATAGTCTTAAATTCAAATCTTGTAATTACTAATATGTTAGTCACTGAAAACTTATATGATTATTAACTTAGGGTTCGTGAGATTAGTTGAGGTGCGTGCAAGCTGACCCGAACACTTATATTAATAATAATAATAAAAAAAAAAAGTATTGTACTTCGTCCAATTGGTGCAAGAATACTTGATCAGGATTTGTATATTCTGCAAAGAGCTATATGAAAACAATTTTCAAGTAACATTCAAATTTAGGATACAGTAAGCATGGACTTACACCATCCATAGTTCCCAATTGCAATATTAAACAACCAGATATATAATGGCAATAAACTCCACTTTCTTGGAAATTCATCGTAGATTTAAAGGAACAATGGCTGTAATAAAAAATCCTGGAATTTTAAGATTGTTTCATACAAAAATCTGTCAATGCACATCTGAATCGTTTTAATTCCAAAAGAAATTCCCTCGGAATAAAAAAATAGTATATGAATTATTTTCATAGTAGACTTAACTATAAAGAAATCTTGAAAAGAGATGAAACAGAAACATTAAACCATCAGGCACCTGCTCACATGTTTCTTCAATCAATTTCTTGTCTCCGCAACCATGAAGAACTATTGTATCATCAAGTGACACTGTGACCTGCCATGAATGCTGTCAGCTTAGGTTCGAAGAATCTCAAAACAACACAACATACAGTTTCATCCAAACCTTCTTAGCAGTACCAAGCATTTCAATTTGGACTTTATCAAGGGTTAAACCACGACTTTCACTGATAACCTGTACAGAAAGAAGTTTTTCATGCCACAATATTCATATTAGAGTAGAGTACGAGACAAAGGAAAATCATATTACCTCTCCACCAGTTAAAACAGCAAGATCATCCAAATTTGCTTGTCTGTTTTCCCCAAAACCAGGAGCTTTAATGGCACAGACCTACAAATAATAATTTCAGTCAGTGAGATAGTATATGTAAATTCCAAAAGAGCAATGAATAATTGAATATGGCGTCTGTTGAGAGGATATTTAGAAACCAACAGATGAGAAAATGGCAAGCTGAAATTAACTTTCACTTAATGCAGCTAATAAAAATTTGGAAAAATCAAAGAAAACTTAAATTACTTTGACTGCCAGCTCTAAAACTCTCAGAAGTGAGTTCATGTCTGAAATCTTTTTGTCATAAATGAGGATTAATGGATTTTCAAGTTCCTGCAAAAAATGCAAAGCGTGATTTAATCAAGACATATAAACAAGAGCACTGGTGAACCCAAAAGAATGGTGAGTGAGAGATCAAAAACAAAGGGAGGCCATTCATAACTTTTATCTAAAGGCAGAGTGCCCATTTAAAATATTAAACATTAAAGAGAAGCCATCAATGGGAGACGACTACTTGATATATTAGGAATGGATAATCTGTATACATGGAAGGGTGATGTTAGGAATCCCGTAAGCTATATATTAGGAATGGATAATCTGTATACATGGGCTTTCCTACTATAAAACTAAGTCTATAGGATGAGTAACTTGATTCCTAATATATGGGAATGACTGTAAATGCACTTGTATAAATATGTGATGTGATCAATAATACAATTCATTCAGTAAATTCTATTCTCTCTTTATAGTTTACATGGTATCCATGTATTAGAGCCTAGATTGAGATCCTAAATCCACAATCTCTAGCGTCTTTCCTTTTGTTCTTAGAACACGAAAAAAACAGAGACTTCTACGGATTCTTCAAAAGCAAATCTCTCAAGTCTCTATTACACTCACCATTCAGATCATCCAGGATTAGTTTTGATTTCAAAACCATTAAATAAAGACAATTATTCTACTTGGAAAAGAGCAATGACTCTACTTTTAAATTCCAAGAATAAACTAGGCTTTGTCAATGGCTCAATCAAAGCTCCCTCAGAAGAAATTAATCATGAAGAATATGCAGCCTGGTCTTGGTGTAATGATATGGTTCATTCTTAGATTGTCAACACTCTTAGTCCAAAAATCTAAGACAGTGTGATCTATTACTCAACTGCCCATGAAGTTTGGGAAGATCTTCATGAACGATTCTCCCAAAGCAATGCACCTCGCATCTTTAAAATTCAGCGAGACATTACTTGTCTCCAGCAAGAACAACTCTCAGTCTCTACCTACTACACGAAATTAAAAGGTTTGTGGGATGAACTACCTCCTATAACGACACAATACACAGAACACAGCAAGATCAACAAAAATTAATGCAATTTTTAATGGGTTTAATTGATTCTTACAGTTCCATTCACGGACAAATCCTCCTGATGAATCCCCTTCCTTCAGTTCGTCAAGCATATTCCTCCATCTAACAAGAAGAAAAACAGCGTCTCCTAAGCTCAACGCATACAACAAGTGATGATTCAGGTGGTAGTGCCGCCATGGCAGTTTGAAACAACAACTTTAGAACAACTGGAAATTTCAGTGCAGGATTGGGAAGAGTTGAGCGAATCGACCACTCATATGGGTCGCATGATTTCAGATTGTAGGAGAAATCAACAGAAAATCCTAGCGGAGGACAATGATTTCAACATGAAAGACGGCGTTCTAGCTTTGGCAGAGGACGCCCTTATTGTTTGCACTGTGGAGAAGCGGGTTATTAGGTACAAACTTGTTATGAATTGCACAGGTACCTCACGGGTCATCTTTATGTTTCTCAATTTTTTTAAAAAAAGCATATACAATAAAACACATCCACGACATTGGCACATTTTTGGGATCCTACCCATAATATAGCATTAACAATTCTTTTTAGTATTTATCGGTATATATGATTCTCGATTTATTTTATTAAATGTATGCATGAACTTTTTGATTCACAATTAATTTTTTTTTCTTGATGTCAAAAAACGCATTGACAACACCTGCACATTTATTTTCTGCATTAAAAATTTTTGGTTAAACTCTACGACCCGCGATGAAACATGGATCAAATGACTATATAACAAATACATTACAAGAACCAGAGTTTTTCCTCAACCATTTCATTGTTCATATGAATAGTGAAGTATTACCATTTTTTATTTTTCATCTTTTTTTTAATTTCACACTAAATTTTTTTATTTGATTTTTTTGTGGCCTCATTGTATGAGATACAATTTCAAATTATAGTAGAAAGATAAAATTTAAAGTGAGAGGACCACATTGTAAAACATAGAGAAAATTCATGACCAATATCAAAATTTTTAGAATTTTCATTTTTATCCATAGGTTCATTTTGTTTATTTTTCAATCCTTGAGTTTAAGAGAAAAGAAAGAAAGTTACTGGAAATAGCAAATGAGAGAAAAAGCTTTGGCCACATTAAAGCCACAAAAAAAGAGGATATTTGTATTAATGAGTTTCTCTTTTTGAGAGGAGCTCAATAAAAGTGATTTTTTCTCTAAACATGACGGGGAAAGTAATTGAGTTTTGTTTGGTTTATTTTGATTAAGTTGTTTTTCATTTTTTTTTAGAATGATTTTCGGGTATTTTATGGTTGTTAAGTGGTTTTTAAGGGTTAGATGGTGTTTTAGAATTGTTTTTGGGTAAAAACAAAATGAAATTAGGTTTTTCAAGTCCAAAAACATGGATTCCGGTGACAGAAAAAGGTCATGTGATAAAAAGATATGATGACGCTTCAACTTTAAAGGTATTAAGGATGCATAAAGGTAAAAAAGAGTTGTGTCTATATGTTGATGCTGATCCAGGTGTTAATCTTGTAATGATACAAATATTGATGTGTTATTCAGGTAATCCTAAAGATGACAGGCCACTTGGAACCAAATATTTTACTGCCCAAGATCTTGAAGTTGAAAAAGTGGTATCGTATTTTGATGATATTAGTCCCGATAGGGATGAAATGGGTTTTAAGATGGATGCTGATGTTGATGGTGATGATATTAGATATTCTGGTAGTGGTCATAATGTGGGTTTTGAAACGAGTGTTGATAATAATGTTTGTGGTGATGCTAGAGTCGAAATGGATACTGATGATGATTTTAATGATGAAGCAGATGATGATTATATCCCTTCTAATGAGGATGTTTTTGAATTTTATAATAAAGTTAAAGATGAGTGGATTGATAATCTACAAGCTGATTTTTTTACTAGTCAAACATTGAATGATGCTTTTGATTATGATAATGACTGGAAAATGAGTAGTGACAAAGATGATGTTGATGTTGAAGTTAGAGAATAATCTATTGATAAGGACAATGAGGATGAGATCGAAAATGAGAGGAAAATGAAAATGAGAAAGACGAATGTAGATCTAAAGCTTTAGATGTAGAAGGTTTAAATTTGTAGTTAATGGATCAATAAAGTTTGAAGAATGTTAAACTTATAAAAATACAACTCACTTTAGAGATTTATTGCACAAGTATGAGATCAAACATGAATATCATGTTAAAAGATATATTAATCAGAAAGTTAAGGTTGGTGCTATATGTATAGGTGATGGTTGTGATTGGTGAATATAAGATCCTTTTGTTCTTGATAGTCAGAAATTCATGATAAAGTCATTCACCATGAAATTTTTAATACGTGCATCTTTGTTTGAAAGTAATGAAGGAAGACTTTATTTTTTAATGTAAGCATTTCATTAGAATTAATGGATGTAATATGGAGGTGTATTTTTTAGTGCAGTGGGTTTGGATGAAAATAATAGATTATTTCTTGTTGTTTATGCTATTATGGAGTGTGAAAACAACGAAATATAGTGTTGGATTGTATATGCTTTATATGGATCCATAAAATATTGAATATATTAGAGACCATTCTATATAATTTTTTATAGGCAAATTGTTAATTTAATTGTCATAATTTAATTTTATTATGAATTTAATCTCTTTTCTAATCTTGTATTTTTTGGAATTGTATTATCTAACTGTCATAATTTATTTCCAGAGTTTACCTGAAGTTGTTGGCGAGGTATTCTTAGAGGTAATGCATAGGCATTATTCAAGGCATATTTATGCTAACTATAAGAAGAAAGGTTTTCATGGATTGGAATTGAAAATGGGTTTTCGGGATGCATTAAAAGCTTGCATGTATCTCAATTACCATACTTATATGAGAGATATTGGGGATATGAACACTAGAGTTGTCAATTGGTTGAAGAATCCTTACTAAAACTTAGGCAAGGTATATCTTTGACCTTGAAGTTAATATTGATAATATGACTAATAACTTGGCCGATTCATTTAAGAACTAGATTGGTAAATATAGAAGCATGCCAATTCTTTTTTTTTATTATTAAAAAAGATTAGATTGAAACTCATGGCTAGGTTTCATGTCAGTTTAATCTAAAAATTAAGCAACAAAAACCACATCTTATGTTAGGAAAGTGTTGGATAAATTTGTTGAAAAAGAAAGGAACATAAGAATTATTACAGCTAGTTGTGATGGATACCGAGTCTATGAGGGTCAAACAAGGTATTGTGTTGATTTGGGAAAAAATAATGTTCATGTAAAAAATAGGCAATGACTAATATTCTATGCTTACATGTTATCCCTTGGGTTAATCACAAAATAATTGAGTTAGAAGATCTGCGTAACGAGTATTACAATGTGGATACATTTAGAAAAGTATACTTTGAGGTGGTGCACTCATTACCAGAAGCTGATTTTGATCATAAAAAAAAAATATAATTGTTCTACCTCTAAAACTCAAAAAAGCATGAGTAGACTAGGAAAGAATAGACAAATGGAAGAAGGATAAGATCAACCTGGTACAGTTAGGAAGAGGTCTTCCACACTTCGATGCAACATTTACGCGCAATATATATATAATTCTAGGACATGCTAACAAGATAATATTGCGTAAATTACTGGTGGCAGTGCTATGAGAGGAACCAATTATATTGGAAGGGGATCTGGTAGATTTGGTAAGTGATTAAAAGGATATAGCACTGTTAGGAGAAAGTTCAATGTCTTTGAAAAAGGCTTAAATAGAAGCTCAAGAGTTTTAAGAAGAAGAGGAGGAGCCAATCAACCTAGGTACAAGTGATTTTTCTAAATATACATGGTAGTTTTATAGATTCAATGAAAAAAATATCACAATTACTATTCAATGTTGTTGTTTTTTTTTTAATATATAGGTTTGAAGATGTTGAAGACTAATGACTTTTGAATGCTATTTTAGTATTATTTATATGAATTGATGTCATATTGTGGATCATTGTGTTTATTATATTAAGTACCATGACGATTTAAGCTATTTGTAAATACTTGTTAAGTGCATTTTTGTTGTTGTGTACATGCTATTTAAGTAGCATTCTTTTGATATGAGTGATATGAATTTGCTTGCATTTTGACTATACTAGAAAATACATTCACCATGTTTTTTTAATAGAAACAATATAGTTGTTCCAAATATTAACATTGCACAACTAAATTAGCTACTACAAATAATTTTACACTTGTTAAGATAGCTTTTATATTGTGATTTTTTTATCCAAACTCTACATAATTTATCTTTCAATTTCTTTACTTCATCTACTATTTAGTAGACATCATTAGCACCTTTCTTCCCTTCATGTAGTTAATTCAATTTCATTAATAGGTTTGCACCAGTTAATAAATGTATTTTCGCATGACTTATGATCATATCTATAAAATAGCTTGTTTTTACTTGTTTTCTTACATTTCATGCACTTTTTATTCTTGAATTTTAATCCATCCAAGTTGTACCATCTTTGTATGTTATTAACACTTGACGCAGATGATGTCGTGTTCATAATAATTTTGCATTATGATTGTGCTGATTGCAGAATTATAGTAAAAATGAAAAATGAATTGTTGAGATGTCATTTACGAGGTATGGGAAAAAGTTGGTTAGGTTGCTTTGATTGAAAAGAAAATATAGGATTTTGCTAGGTTTGGTAGGTTTATTTGACGAAATTATAGTGAAAATGAGAAAGGATATGCTGGGGAAGATGACGATGAGGATGCTAGATTTTATACTTGGTAATGCATGCTGGAATGTAGCTGGAAATTATTTTTAAATACAATAATTTATTATATTTTTATAATTAAATGAAAACTACTCACAACTTTGTTCAAAAAGAGCCAAAAACTAATTTTCAAAGCAATAACTCAACGGTTCTAGAAGTATTTTAGTTATTTTTAACTTTAGGGTTTTTTTTTTAATTTTTATCACAAATATAATAGTATTTTTATAAATAAACATATGTTTTTTTGTTGATTTTTTTCTAACGCTAACTTACAAGGTTGTAAAGTGCTGCCCACTGTTAAATTACAAGATGAAAAATATAATATTTTAAATTAATATTTAAAAATATGGTTATAAAGTAAAAAAAAAAAAAAGACCAAATCTTAAGCCTCCTCGACATAATTTTCTCTTGTGATAAATTTGAGGGTGACATGTACTCAGGACACATCCGTAATTTCACATGTTGCGTAGACTGCCTCATTTTCTTTAAGAATCAATTATTTGTGCACAAATAAAAGTGACATGACAACCACTCCATACAGGATTTTAGAGATAATATATATATATATATGTGTGTGTGTGTGTGTGTGTGTGTGTGTGTGTGACATAATTGGAAAGGGCCCACCACGGGTTGGAAGCAGAAGAAAAGCCAGTGAATTTCTGGATTTAATATCTAATGAATAAAAAAAAAAAGAATAATCATTTTAATTAAGGAATCAAAGCTAGGTAGCTACATGCATCCGAAGTCAGAAAATGACAGGATGGTCCTTGCCAAATAAATAAAGAAAAAGAGAGATGGGCCATCAGTGCTCTTTGTTTGGTTTAGATGAATTTGCATTTTCCCAATCTCCAAAACGTTTTTATAAAAGTCTTTTTAATTAAAAACATATTAAAATATTTTTTTAAAATTCTTTTTATTTTTAATATCAACTTATTAAAATTATCAAAAAAACATATAAAAAATAATATTATTTTTTAAATAAAAAATACTTAAAAAAACGAGGTTTAAAAACAAAAACTCCCGACCGAACGTGATGACATCAAATATACAGTGGGCAGGATTTTGTCGGTGCCCTGCCAATAAAAAATATCATAATTTCTTATTATGCACCCACCCACAAAAACAAAAAAATCGTAAATACCATAGTAAAATAATTATAATGAGAATAGTACTGAAAATCAAAGATAACATGTTCCAAAGAAAAAAAAAATCATAATTTACAAATTTTGACCAAAAAAAAACAATTCGGAATATAATATGATATAAATAAAAATGTAATCGGAATATGATTATAAATTGGATGTATAAATAAGTTTATCAATTGGGTATTTTTTTTTTTAATTTATTCACAATATATGGAGTCAATAAATGTCATTGTAAATTTTGAGGGGTATAGTTCAACGGTCTCAGATTTGCTCTTTAAAAAATAATAGTTCAAGTCTTATAAATCTTAGAGTCATTGAAGATTTATATGATCGTTAACTTTAAAATACATGGAATTAGTGGAGTACATGTAAGTTGGCCTAAATATCTATAAAATAAATAAATGCCATATTACGATTAAATTGTAAATTCAATTTATATTAATTTTAAGTGTTGAAAAGAGAAAAGAAGAGAAGAGTTGGCTTTAATTTCTATAAGGTGTCCGTCGACGTTGACTTTAGGGACAGCTGCATTCTCTTGTGCTTCCACTAAGCTAGCTAAAAACACGGCCTAACATGACTTCACTACATCATAACTAGGAGGGTCCTCTCCTTCCCACTTGAAAGATTAGATTTTTCTATCACTAATTAACAAGATGATCAAGAATCAAACATATTAAAATCTTTCAAATCTGTATAATAACAAATTAAATAAAATTTCTTTCTCCTAATACAGGCAATCACCAAACTTTATCCCTTCCATTTACAAACATATATGATTAATTATTCTCACCAAAAGTTGAAGAAAAGAAAATATCTGTAAATGTCAAATTAAAAAAAAGAAGAAGAAAAAAGCCAAAAATTAAAAACAAAACCCAGAAAACGTTGATGAACCACAGAACAATATCTCCTCTGAAATACTTTCCTTGTTAGAAAGTCCACTTCCAGATCTTGATCCTCAAATCAACCTTGCACTTTGCATTTGACACAGATGCTGTTGTTGCTTTTTTCCCAGATGGAACAGTGGCTTTAATCCCTTGACAAGTGACCCTAATTCTAACCTTTGGAGTCTTTAAACCTCCCATCTTGACCTTCACTTTAGTCTCCAGTTCTAACTTCAAAGCCACACCATTCTTGCTCTTCAAATCAGCCTTTAACTTACCGGCAGATACATCATCCAGTTGCACGCCACTGCTTGTGATGGCGGCTCTCAAAAAGGTTGTGTTCTTGGTACCATGCACAAATGAGGGTAGCGAACCACTGCCTACAACGATATCATCTTTTTCTGTAGTCACAGATATGGTGATGGGGTTATATGTGTAGACAAGTTTTTTATTAGGGTTTCTAGCGGTGATGTTGAGGTTGATGTTGGTGGTGAGATGGGAAGCTGAGGTAAGGTTGAGAGAGGAGATATTGAGGCCGGAGACGTCGAAGGAGGGGCGGTGGGGTCGGTAGAGGACGTAGATGATGGCTCCAGCTATGACAGCAAGGACTATGAGAATGAAGATGACCGCTGTAGTCCATAAAACACAGGCACAGCAGCAGCTGCGGCTGCGTTTGCGGTTGGGTTGGGGGCGGTAGGTGGGGCGGGTGGCACCATAGAGTTGGGCTTTGGTGGCTGGAAAGGAGGGGTTGGTGGCTGCTGTGCCATTTGTGGCTGGAAAGGAGGGGTTGGCGGCTGCTGTGCCGTTTGTGGCTGGTTTAGTAGAAGGGTAGACCCTGTCTGTCATGGCGATAGATGTATCAAGAAAGGGAAGTGATGGGAGGGGGAGGAATGAAAGAGAGGAGGAGAAGGAAAAACAAAGTCTCTTGGAGTCTTAATTAAAAGAGGGAGGGAGGTGTATCGGCCTTGAAAGAGTAGAGAAAAATCAAGGTATTTGCTTTGCGTATTTAACTAGCAATTTGATCCTGTGGTCGGATATTTTTTAGGTATTTGCTTTGCAATTTGACCATGTGGTTGGATATTCTTTTTATATGTAAATAAATGAAAAAATATTATTAATGATAAATAAAAATAAAATTATAAAATTATAAGATAAATATAAATCAAGATTTTAGAACACGGGTTATTTAACCGGTTGTGTTTAATGAATTTCTTTATTAAAATTAATCTTTTATTAAATCAAATGATAATAGAAACCGATACACATAAAATTAATTGAATAAAATAAAAGAAAATATAATACTATGTAATGGTGCACATATTAGAATATTATTCAAAAATAATTTTTTATTTTTAAAAATAAATTTAAACAATATAAAATATATGAATTATACCGACTTCTTATAAACTTAAATACACACAATATAATTAAAAAATAATCGTTACTTTAAAAAATGTTAAATAACAAAGAAAAATAACAAAAAAAAATATTAATTAAAATATAAATTTAGAAATTATTTAAAAAAGAATATATATAAAAAATATTAATTAAAAAAATTAAAATTAAAAAAAATAGGTTATGCGTTAATGAGCATGGTATCCTAAGCTAGATGCATGGCCCATAAAGAAAGAGCCCACGCATACCCTTAATTTTTTTAAAAAAAAAAAATATGTCCTCTAGTCTATTTTTTTTTAAAAAAAAATAAATAAATGACAATATCATCTAAAATTACTTAGATTTTAGCAATTATAGTGGTCAAAAAATCAATTTTTTTTTTCAATTTTCAACTTATTTTTTAATCTAAAATACTTAGAAAATACACTAAACACTTTAATAAATCTATAAATATCATTAAAAAACCCTAAAAGAACCCAAAGATTTGGACTCGGTATATATAATATTTGGTGTTTGACAGACGCGTATGGGGAAAAATCAAGAAAGAGATGCTATTTTGTATTTGTTTTGGGAGAGAGGAGAGGGAGGGTTGGGTCAGTTTGCAAGAATCAGAGGAAGGGAGGAGCGCTGTGATCTTGTAAAGTGGTGAAAGAGAGAAATTAGGAAAGGACGGCATTGACAACAACTCTTGTCCATACCATAAACCAAAAGCATCCAAACGTGCACGCGTTTTCGCTTTTGCATTTCTACGAGCGCGTGTAAATCAGTGGGATCGAATATAAACATATTAATTACTCAGTAGATAACTACCTAATCATCGAAAACCAAAGATTTATCTTTTTCATCGGTTGGCTTGCACATTTTATATATTAGTCCTACCTACAAACTTAATCATTTTTTTAATCATTTAGTTAGGTATTGTACTCCTTTGATTGGTATAATAATTGCTTTCTAGCATGATAATTTGAAGCTTTTAAGAAAGAAAAGAGAATAACTTTTAGCATGATGAATATCAAAATTCAAAATGCTTAGCAATAAGATTGACGAATTAAATAATTGATTGATTTTTTAGTTCAATTAATTTATTTTATTTTTTATAATTAAAGTATTTGGTGACTTAATATAAAAAGTTCAGAGAATTATTAATTGATAGCATGTGATGTTCGGTAAGTCAAGTGACCGATAACTATGATAGTAGCATGTGATGTCCGTCCCATAGACGGCGCCAATTGACGAGTCTCAAAATCCAATATGTTTAAGAATAAGGTTAATTTCTCTATTCAAGCAATCCGATCCATTCTCCATAATTAAGGTATCTGGTGACTTAATATGAAAAGCTCAAATGATTGGTAACTGGTAGCAAGTAATGTTTAGTAAACCAGGTGACCGGTGATTGTTGTAAGCTAAGGTGACCAGTAGTTGTGGTAGTAGCAGGTGGTGCTTAGTAAATTCAGGTAATCGATAGCTGGTACCTGCAAAAACTATCATTTGAAGGTCGTGGGGACTCTCCGATGGTATAATCAATAACTTTATAGAGAAAGAAAGTGCATTGATATTTTAGAGAGATAGACTCTGAAAATATATATGCTGAAAATGTTAAGAATGAAGAGATTATGAACTTTTGGCTTGAAGGATTCATGGTAAGCCCATAATTTTTGTGTCCTTTTGTGGAGAGGAAGGATTGAAGTGTAATTTCACCTTTGTTATATTTTAAGTTATATTATACACAAAATAATACATATTGGATCAATATAAAATACCAAGAAATTTGCATGGAGTCCCAAAATTTTTTTTAATAAGTATTTGGCTCGGGATACGTGCCCAAGCCCATGAAGATATTGGGATCGAGATGAATAGAATATCTTTCTTGAGTTTTGCAAGGACCGACTTGTGGCTAGCTTTAGAGAATTCATATATATATAAAGGACCGACCTATGGCTAGCTTTATTGATATGAGAAAAACCATGTTTTTTTTTTTCTATTTTATTTGAATTCATCAAAGTTGAAGCAATATAAATTAAATTCTAGTTGAAAAATATCCATGTGTTTAGTTATTTGTACATATTAACAAACTAGCATATTTTATTTTCTAAGATTTTGAAAGAGATAACGATAATTTTCCAATAACATATTGAAAGAAAATAACCAATTTACTAATTATTATTTTTTCAATTCGACATTAAAGATCAAATATAAGTTTTCGTATTAGCTTGCACAAAAATAAAAACTAAATCTTTTTCTCGAGCAATCTTTAAAGCACACATTCCACGTACATTAATGGAGTATATTTAGAAAATTTTAATTAATGTTAATTTTAAAGTTTGAATCTATGAATTCTAGAAATGAAACATGCATTCTTTAATAATAAGGTATTATTCTTCTTTAATAATTTGATTAATTATATTAGGTATTTTGATTTATTTACCAATTTTTTTTAATATTAGAGGTGTTATTGGACCAACTTTTGCACATCAAAATAAATTTATCTTTCAATTTAGTTAAAGAAGATAAATAGTTCATATGAAAGCTAAAAACTTATGATAATTTTAAGTATCATATCCTAAGAGTATTAAAATAATATTAGAAATGTAGTAATGATTATTTTTTAAAATATTTTTTATTTAAAATATATTAAAATATTTTTAATATTAATATATTAAAATGATCTATATTAAAAAACTAAAGACCGGCTCGTTGAAAGAAAACTGGACGTATACCATCTCATAAGTCATAACAGCGCACAGATGCCTCCATGTGACCTACTTTGGACCCCATCTCCCTCCCAATTGGGTTTTAAACACGTGTAGAAATGAAGACCCATCACGTTCCCCGGGATGCCGATCAATCATAATGTGGCCAAGCCTTTTCAGTTTGCAAATTTATTCAGGCCACCAGGTTGGTGGTGGAATGCCTTTAGTGACATCGGAAATTTAAGAGAACAATTCGCATTTAAATACTACGCATTGTTCGTTACAGTCTTTGCTTTCAATCATTGACAAAATGGAAGTCAAGACACCAGCAAATTGATTCCCTAACCAACGAAAGAAAAATATTTTTTTTTTTGGTAAATAATAGGAAAGTCTTACCTTTCATTTATGCATGCATCACGTTCTATTTTTTTTTTTTAACTTAACATTTTAGTGACCAGTTTTTCAATATAATTATTATTCATTTATCAAGAATGTTTTGATTTGAACATTGTATCATGGAGTTTATCTAATTTGTTAAATCATGTTAGTTTTCAACATTATAATCATTAATTATTTGAATAAGATTTTGAAACTCCTTTTCAAGACTCGTTCCGTCTAAGCCAAGAATTTCATAATTAATACTATTTGAGAACATATGTAACATTTTTTTTTAATTCACCTAGGATGATGAATCCTTTCTTGATTACTCAAATACCTTTATATAGTTTATGTTATACCTAATATCTACCTATTTGTTACTCTTGATTTGGACAACGTGTGGTCAGGATTAAAACATAACACTCCTTATATAAAATAACTTAGTGATCTGAAGTCTAAAGATCACTTACACTACTATCACGTGAGCCTTTCCATTGACATATGTGATCTTTCTATATGAAATTCTCTTGCGGGTCAGTTCAGTATACATATTATCTGACAAGCACCTGCATGTTAGTTCTAAGTATTTCCTACACCTTAGTTTATGAAAGAAATTGCTTCTTTTAATAAATTTAGGAACATTGCATCAATCTCAATAGTTCTAATTAATGTTCAATCTTAATAAAACATTAATTAGAAACATTTAGAAACAATACTTCGATACAATAGTAATCTCAAAATCACAATAACTTTATAATTTTTTATATAAAACGTTTTTGTTCCATGAACTTTATCTTTACTATAGATTCATTAATTAAATATCATATTCATTAATCAAATATAATTGATATAAAAGAAAAAGAAAAAATTTATTAATAATAAATATGTTTTACATGAATAAAATCAGTACTACATGTGACCAATTAATTGGCCACATAACACATTCACGAATAACTAACCTTTATAATGTTAGAACTAGGTTACTTTCTCGTGCTATACTACGGGTTGGACTGATTTCTTTTAAATAAAAAAACAAAAAAAAAACCCAAGCACTTGGATTCAAAGGAATCCTAGATGTCTAATAAAACTTTGGTCTAAATTTTAAAAAAATTAATTCAAGGTGACATTTTTTAAAAAAAAATATTGAGACGGCGACATATTAAATCAATTTGGGTTAACCTAATTAATATGTTAAACTCGTGAATCAGGTCATGAGATTATGATAACCTTATAAAAAACAAATCAAAACAAATTAATCCGACAAAAACCAAACCAAAACATATTATGAAGATCAATTCAAAATAAATCAAATGCTTTAAAAAAATTGAAGATGATATTATTTTTAAAAATAATATTAAAATGACAATATATTGGATAAACCCAAACTTCATAGTTTAATCCGTCAAACTCATGACCTGAGTCATTGACTCAATTGAGTTTAATAATTTTGTTTGTAAAATAATTTTTATTTAATTATATGATAACCAAAGTAAATAAAATATTAAAAAAGTTAAAAGATGAAATTGGAAAAAAGATTAAAAGATAAAAAAAATAAAATTTATTAAAAAAATATGAGAAATAAATAAAAATAAATTTTACAGAAAAACCGAAGAATGAACACAAAGAAAGCATGATTTGGGCGGCGGGTAAAGTTTAGAAAGTTCTTAGACTTTCTTCTTAACCATTCCGGCTTGTAGACACTCTTAATTCTTTTAAACACATTTTATTATTAAACAAAATCCTTCGTTTGTAACAGAGAAAATTGCCGCCCTCAGGAATAGAACCCGTGACCTTCTACCAGATAGGGCTGCGGGTGTACCAATTAAGCCACGGAGCAAGATAAGCTTCCATGTTTAAAATAATATATTAATATTATTAAATGTTATGAGCAGCTAACTGAATCAACCCCAATCCACTTGGTTGTTTTGTTAATATTAACTGGAGACCTATTAATCGTCACTTTTCCAGCCCTTTTTCTGAACCTTGTCAGTGATCTAACCTAAACATATAAACTATGTGCCATTTGATGACTAACCGAGAAAGCATGGAGTCATGAAAAACATAGAATCATTGACAAGGTTCAGACAAAATTTATCCTTTCAGCGATCTTTGAGAGAGAGTACTGTGCTCTTCTTAATGCAAACGATGGAGTAAAGAACGAAGAATTCAAGGTTTTGACAGTTGAAAAAACAAAGGGTATAATCACATCTAATCCATTGTGCACAAAAGGGAATTCCTCCTCGACCTTTCCTATCCATCTTACCATGTCAACTGGGCCAGCAGGAGTTTTGAATCTTGGCTCGACCACCACCACTTCAACTTGTTTTATTTAGACAAGACATAATTTTTTATGCTAATAACACTAACCATCATTTATATTTGTCATGACAAGACATAACAACAAATGATGTTTTACTATATAAAAAGTATTGGATAAACACTATTTTTTTCCTTTGATGGATTGCCAACTCCATAACTTATCGTGAGCGCTAACTTCTCCACTATTAGTACGTTTTCTTCTCTATAAAGAAAATTCAAGGGCTGAATATATAAATACTTTCAATTACCATCACTAGGTAAGAGGGCCATTCCATAATTGGCCATATAAAGCCAGGCCAGGCAACATACATGCCACATAAGTTCTAGGCCAACGGTAGGCTATATAAATCATGGGTGTACCTTAACTAATCAGGTTCTGGATTTGTTCATTAGAGGTCACCAGTTCGAGTATCATATATCTCAGGGCCACTGTAAGTTTACATGATCGTTAACTTCAGGATCTTAAAAGATTAGTCGAGATGCGCATAAACTGAACCGAACACCTGGAGTTAAAAAAAAAAATCACCCTCATGCCGATTTCTAATCCATTCCATGCTATACAAATCCATAGCTACGTTTAGCCATTGAAGGCCATACAAGTTCAAAGCCATATAAATTCTATGCCAAATATAATATACATGCTACACACAAATTCATATTTTCTATAACTTCATTTTACTTTTCTCTTCTTGTATATTATTCCATTCTCATATCTTAAGTAACTTTAGCATCAGATAAACCCCTTCCACTTCCAACAAGGACGACTTTTTGAGAAGCAAGCAAGGCCAAATACAAGGTTCAAGCTATTACTCCAGCAACCTATAACATAATCATAGGAAGTCCCATTTTTCTCTTAATTTTTATTTTTTTTATGAATTCATCAAAGACCCACTTAATCTCTTCAATGTCTCATTAGTACGCCCCGATATTCAATAAGGCAAAAGCAAAAATGCCACTAAGATTTTGTCCTATGGTCTTTGTTTTCTTCTTAGACGTGGAAGTCTTTTTGTCACTTTTTTCATTACAGTGGACCTTTCAATTCAAGGATATTAGAGTATTAGCTTATATAGATATGATGATGGGGAGGGAGCTGATAAAATGTTGATGTTTTAGGTATTAGCGGGTCAATTGTTTTTGATATATAAAAAAAATACCTAGACAATAATGATGTTTTTAAGAAAGTAATTTTTTTTTTATGGAAATCAGGTTATTAATTCGAATGAGTTTAATAAACTCGGTTAATTTAATAATATGATTATAAAAAAATCAATAATAATGTAATAAAAAGAATTTATGTTTGCTAATATTATAAAAAGATATCTTCTAAATATTCTTGAAAGGTCTTAACATCTTATTTGATAAAAAAACAAAAATTGAACGACAACGAGATAATTCCTAAAATTACCACAGTAAAATATGGCAAAGTTTTGTACAATTGTCAAAAGGAAACTACTATAGATGTGATGCAAGAAAATTGTTACTGATCATGAACCTGAATTGCATTGCGAATGTGGTGAAGAAATTGATGGCTCATGCTTAAAATATTGAAGAGGTTGCATTTTTTAGGAAATGTGGGCAACTAATAAAAATTATGAAGGTAGAAATACTGAACCCGACAGTTAGAGCTCTTATTCACTTTTGGGATCCTGATTATAGGTGTTTCTCTTTTGAGAATATAGATTTATGTCCTACTACTATGGAAGAGTATGGAATGTTGATAAAGTTTCCTAACCATCTATATAGGGTTTATTTCCTTTTGAAAGATGACAAAATGGTTATTGAGTTGTCAAAACTGCTCAAAGTTTCTAATCTGACTAAGTTCTTAAAGAAGAATGCTAGTGGTCTGAACTGGAAACTGTTAGAAGCTGAGTTAAAGAGGAAAAGGTCAGAACATGGATCAATGATAGAAAAAAGACAAATTGATTGCTTTAGGCATATTTGGTTTTGTGTTGTTTCCAAGCTTAACAAGTGTAATAAGTTTAGAAGTTGTCGTTGTGTTTGTAGAGTATAAGAACACCCAGATTAACCCTATTGTTGTTATGTTGGCTAAAACCATCTTAATCGCCAACCATTGTAGAAGAATTGGAAAAAAGGGCAATGAGATGTTGCACACAACTATTATACTTATGGACTGTGAGTCATATTGAAACAAATAAATTGGTCCTCGATAATTTTTGGTGGTTTAACGAGAGGCCTTTAAAGTTGGTGGGAGAAAAAAAATGTGGAAGCTTAGACAATCAAGGTTGGATAAAGAAGCTACAAGAGTTGCCTAATAGAAATTTCAATTGGAAAGCCCCGTGAGTTATAGTAGTAGATGTTCTGTAGAAAAGACACTAGGTACTTTTAGTTGTGGTTATTAGTTATATAAGTATGCTCTGGCTCTTAGGTTAGGACAACTAGGGGATATGCAATACGTCCTGAGAATTATTGGACTTGCCTAATTTTTCTAGGTTATTCAAAGATCTAGTCATAAAGGAAGTCCTGGAGATTGTCAAACAAAATTGGAAGCATTTAATTCTTATCATATATGAGTCTGAAAGTTTAAGGGACCCTAACATATATAAGTGAAGAGTATACAAGATGGAGAGATATGGTATTGGCTACTATTCCTAGGGCACCATATTTTAAGGATAAATCTTCACTAGTTTTAGAAGAGCTAATTAAAAGAAAAAATGTCAACAATGAGAAGGAGCTAAAAGAGGAAGTAGAAAAGCTCGAAATAAAGTTAAGCAAGAGCAAGAGAGATAAGACAGTTTTAGAAACAATAGTGTTGGAAGTAAACAAAAGAAAGGCATTTCTAGATGAGCAAGTTCAATCTAGAGATACAAGAATAACAATATTAGAGTTACAATTAAGCAATAAGAAGGCTACAAGGGAAGAGTCTAAGAAAGAGAAAGGAGAACTGGGTCTAAACTGGATGCAAAACAACTCCATATTTGAAGCATTAAGGTTTGACTTTATTGACTGTCAAGAAAGCGTTGGATATTATCAAGATAAACTTGCATGGGTTTAAGAAAGGTTGGTAGCTATAATTGAGAAATATAAGAAGTTGAACGAAATATATGGTGATGGAAAACCAACTAGCCAAAACATAAGAGGTAGCAAGGGTTAAAGGCAAAAAGGAAGAAAGTCGAGGATGTTAAAATAGATCTTGTGACTAAGAAAAATGAAATCAAGGTGTTGAGAGTGAAGCTCGATAGAAAACAAGAAAAGGTAAAGCACTTAAATGAGAAGTTAATAACACTAAAAAAGCATAAAGACCAGATCGACACAATTAACAATGCCTTGAACAGAAGCAACATGTTGCTTATAAAAAAGATGATCAAGATGGACGAGCAAATGGACAAAGCTGTTGAACATGCTTGAATTGTTAGGGCTAATGCTTAGAAGGAGGGAGGAGATTTTTTTGCTACCGGCAAAACCTAGCTAAGAACGATGCTTTTCTAGGAAAAATTGAGAATCATGACTTTGTTTTCCTATCTTTGGCTAAAAAAGTGGTTGAAGAGAAAGACTAATGTACGTTTTCTTTTTCTTGTATTTCCTTTCCAAAACAATGTAATGAACTTTTTAATATTAATGAAAGGGTTTTAACCCACCTTTTGAGTAAAATTTGTCTTTTAGTAAGTGTGATTTAAGTTTTATCAAAGCAATAACTTGAGAAGAATTATTCCTGATAGAAATGTGACAAAAGAATTCACACATCTTATGCAAGCAAAGTGATGGCCATCAATCATTCTAGGAAAGGCTAAATACATATCCAATATACATAGACATATGCATCATGATGATGCATTTAATCATGCATTCGTTTATAAATTGCTATATGCACTATAGGTTGTGAAACATAGGTTTCTCACCTAAGATCTACTACACCCGACTGAGAGAAAGGATAGAAAATGAAGAAATGACTCACCTGGAATCACATTATCAGGGAAAGCTAGAATCTGTAAAGAATGAAGTTTCTCGAATGACCAATCTACTCGAGCAACTCTTAAAGTCCAAGAGTAAGGAAGGAACATCTGCATAGCCTCTATGGAATCACTAGCAACTCATGTCCCTTATACATGTCAGAACTTTGGGGCAAGTTTGGAAACTGAGTAATATTTTATCCTTATTTTCTCGGTCTAGCCAGCTCAAACTCTAGTTATTTTGGATTCGACAATTAAAGAACCCTCTGATGATAGATCTAATGGTCTAATGAACTATGATAAGTGGACTCCTCTAGAAAAGAGATTAAGAGCAGTTGAAGAAAATGATTTGTTTGACCCTGTACAAGCAGCTGAAGTGTGTTTAGTGCCAAACATTGTGGTGTTGAAAAAATTTAGAGTGCCGAACTTCATCAAGTATACTAGACTAGAATGTCCAAACACCCATCTCCGGTTATACTGCAACAAGATAGCTGAAGTTATCCATGATTAAAAAAATTCTTTGTATAAGATAATTTTGTGATCTCAAGTATAAGAATCACTTATATAATCATCACATAAGCCTTTCTACAAACATATGTGATCTTTTCATATGAAATTTTTATGCGGGTCAGTTCAGTGTACATGTCTTATGACAAGCACCTACATACTATTTTTAGGTATCCCTTATACCTCAACTTATAAGAACAATTGCTTTTTTTTTTTGTCATAAATAAAATAACATAATATATACTAGTTTCTACACCTCTAATGAATGTCCAGTATTTAAGAGATTCTCAACCAGTAACATTTTAAAAATAATGCTTTGATGCAATAGGAATTCCATAATTATAATAATTTTATAATTTTATTTGTAAAATATTTTTATCCCATGAACTTTATCTTTACTTTAGATTCATTAATTTAATATTATATAAATATTATAAATAAATTAAGTCTTTATTAATTATAAATATGTATTTATATGAATATAATAATGCTATATGTAATCAATTGATTGACTACATGACATATTAAACTAATAGTTATAACATCAAGTTTCTCACCCTTATTAAAGTCAACAACAATTTGTTTTGAGATCATCAATAACTATATTCAAATAGCGCACATTTAAGATGATTAAGAGATGAACATACATCATGCTATAATTTATTTAATTTCTAAAATATCTTAAATATATATTTTTTAATCATAAGAAAGATGCAATAAATACCATAAAAATTATATAGACTTTTACTATTTTAGATTATATAGACTTTTATTATTTTAGATTAAAAACCATTTTCCTATACCCTCGAGAGTATCATTAGAAAAAAAAGACTTTTAAGTTTAAAAATTAATTTTATACATCCATAAAAATTCATTAAAAATTACAAATATTTTTTTTTAGGTTACTGGAAAGTTGAAAACCACCACACATGGACCATTGTAAGATCCATCACGCTTCTCTTACAACAAATGATCTTTGATTTCTTCTAAAGAAAACAAACTAACATGTGCCACCTTATCATTTGAGGATTCACAATATTACCATGAGTTTCTGCGCGAACAACCATGCTTCCAACAATGTTATTGGTTGATAGAACTAGATTACTATAATTTTGCCTGCACTAGATTGCATGCAACTAATGTGCGATCCACAGTCTCTTTGGTGGCGTGTGGACACCACTTGCTACCTTCCTAGTGTCCGTTCTTTTTGAAACCATCTCTATTCGAACTGTCTCGGTAGGAGGAGTTTATTGGTGGTGTCAATTTTTTTTTTTTATATATATAAATATATATAT
Organism: Populus simonii; assembly: GCA_007827005.2. Lineage (NCBI taxonomy): Eukaryota > Viridiplantae > Streptophyta > Magnoliopsida > Malpighiales > Salicaceae > Populus > Populus simonii. Next base: position 5,516,247 of record CM017466.2, on the reverse strand, counting down.
TGATTTGTTTTTCTAAAATAAAATTAATCCCAAATTAATTGAGAATCCTAATTTCAACTTATACAATGTTATTTCTTTTTTAAAAAAAAAACCCATTAATTTCAGTATAAAACTTTAATTAAGTCAAATTTTAGATAATTAAAAAGATAATAAGATGTAATTTCTAACCATATAAATTTTATCAAATAATTATGTAAGAAAAATCAGGATTAACATAAAAATTAAGTTTAAGCTAAATTCTCAATTTAACTCATCCAAAATACATCATAAATATTTATATGAACAAAAAAAAATAACTCAATTCTAATATCAATGAAAAATAATATATATTTATAAGCAAAAGCATGAAATTGATTAAAAATACCTTTTAACCTCTTAGAAAATTTATCAAGATTGAAATTGAATTGTTTTACATGTCAGTAAATTTATTATGACTACACAAATCAAAATAATATTTTACTCTTCAAAATCCTTGATGGAGGCTTTTTTTTTGTGTAAAGATGTGTAACATCCAAACTTTAAGAATGTTAAAATTGTTTTATGATTTTTTTAAATGCATGGAAATAACAAGGAATTATATATATATATATATATATATATATATATATATATATATATAACTGTTTAGAAAATAAATATATTTAAAGTTTTTATTATTAAAAATCGAGAAGTTGAGTTTCCTGCTGATATGAAAATAATAATATTAATGGAGAGATTTTCTTTTTATGATGAAGAAAAAATCTCTTCATGTCAAATTGTTAGAGAGATTACTCATAATTCAACTCTCTAATTTTTCTTTGTTTTTTTTCCTCATACAATTTAGGTTAATTAGACTTAACAATAAACATAAAATTATAAAATAAATCCAAAAAGTACAACAATACATGTAACTCATACATGTTACTTAATCCAATTAATTACTTTTTATGCATTTTTACTTTGATCAAATTAGATATTTCGTCATCTCCTCACACAGGAACGGAGCAAAAAAAAATAAAATTAAAAGGGAGGGGTTAAATTAAAAGAAATTTTTTTTAAAAAACTAAAATTTTAGTTATTTTACTACTAAAATTATAAATATTAACAAAAAAAAACTGGAAAAAACATTTCCTTGCAGACCCGGGACCCCTGCCAACCTCCATGTCTCCACCACTCTTCTTACATACTATGCATGCCAAATTTTATATTAATTAGATAACTATAAATCGTTCATCTATATAATTTTGTAAGTCGAATTTTCACTCAAATATAATTATGCATGGCGTTTACACAATTTAGAATGAATAATAATTTATGATTGAATCTAAATCTCGATCTAATAAAAAAGGAAATATATGAAAAGTTAATGAATTGTGTAATAATTTGTGTAAATCACACATTTTAATAATTGAATCCCTCTAACAAGCATATAAAAAATGGTTTTTTTTTTATTTTTGTAAATTAAGAAGCGTTTTATTTGATTAAAGATACTATGTTATTAAAATTTTAAAAATATATATATAAAAAGATTGTGATCTCTACACCAAAAACCCAAATAAAACCCTCTTCAACATGCTTAAAGGGAAGCTTAAAGAACCCAATATATATTCACCGACACATTAAATGGAAGCTTAAAAAAATATCCCATAGTTGAGGCCATGGAGATGGAGTGCGCTATTGCCATACAAGTTGAAAGAGAGGATGAACAATGGAGGTGACATCCGACACAGAGTCCAAAACCAGTACCTGACACCAGCGGTGCGGTGGGGACGTCCAATATTTATACTACAGCATGATGTCGATGCATGCTGCGTGCTTCATTTGAAATGCAATATAAATAAACAATCTTTTTTGTTTTAATCTCCGAGCTATAAATGTATCGAATATTCATCAAGATCATGGTCTGAAAATTTGTCCCTCCTTTGATTTTCTCGGACACTGTCAATTAAGCAACAATTATTGGGTATCCAGCATCATGTGTTATATCATTAATTATAACTGCCTCTCTTTTTTAAAAAAAAATAAAAAATCATAACTCCATATTTTGTTTTTATATTTCAAAAATGTTTTTAATAAAATTTGAATTTTTTTTATATTTTTTTCTTTCCTTCAAATTAATATTTTTTTGGTGTTTTTGATTATTTTGATGTGCTGATGTCAAAAATAATTTTTTTTTAAAAAAATATTATTTTGATATATTTCTGAGCAAAAAATAACCGCAACCATACTCTTAAACACACTTAATAAAACTTCAATCTTTAAGTATCAAAGTGAAATTAACTTTTCTTCTTTCTCCTTTTCTTTTCTTTATATATGTACATATCTTTAGTGTACTCAAGGAATATTAGTTAGATAGTGTATTGTTGTCTCATGCTATACTGCATGTTAAATTAAAATTTATTTAAACATGTAAAACAATTCGTTATTTTAGTAAAATAAATTTTTTTTATAAAATAAATCAAAATAAATTATAAATTTTATTTTTTAATAAATCTATTGTTGAATATCAAAAGTTAAAAAAATTCAATCTAAAAATAAGATACAATAAAATAATTTGAATCTATCTGGGTTATCCCACAAAATACATGATCTGAGTTATAAGATGAGGATAACCTCATAAAAAACAAACCAAAATAAATCATGAAGTCTAATTCATAATTAAATCCTTGCTGAAGGATGAAAAAAAAACCAATTAAAAAAACAAAAAAAACTTGAGTCAACTAGATTAACTCGTTAAATTTGTGGTATGAATGATGAGACCGAGATAACCTCATGAAAAACAAACAAAAAAAATTATAAAATTTAATTTTCAATCAACTCAATATTAAAAAATAACATTAAAAAAATATATCTTAAAAAAAATTAAATATAATAAATTAACTGCTAAACTCATTATAACAGTTAGGAGGAAAAGTTAACCACCTATGAAATAAAGTTTGAAGAAAAAAAAACATCAATAAAAAAAATATAGAAAGAAGAAAACTAGTTTGACTTGATGGCACAGTCCCCATTCAAACCACGAAAGATTGAAAAAAATCAATAATTTAGCACTAATCACAGAGAGGGAGTCAAAGCAAACCTAACTTTAGCCAAAAACATTAATATTTCCACAGATAGAGTGCTTGGAGAGATCATTTTGCCACTATCAGCTGAAAAAGAAGTCAGCAATTCTTATATCAAAGCACTTGATGATAACTTTCAGCCATGAAATGATCCCACACATCCACTAACCTCGTGGAACTCTCCAACCTTTTAAACTTAAAAGTGCCACCCACCCAGTTGTTTTAAGGGCACTGTTACGCCTTTTAAGCTTTGATCAGTTCTACTAACAAAACAAAGACAAAGCTTCATTTCTTATTAGTCTGAGGGGGAAAGGAAAAAGAGAGCCATGTACTCTTTGTAGGTTCTCCCCACCTAACTCATTCTTTGTGTGCTTTTAGTTCATCAACTCATTACTTCTCTTTTACTGTATGGGTGGGTCTCTTCTTTCTTTTAAAGTAGTGTGAGTTGTGACATGTACACTGTAGGGTAGTTTGTTCCTTTAAGTCTTCTACTCATGTTTTGCATCGTAATGTCATTTGAGTTTTTACTACTTTTTTTCAATACATATCCTCCTTCACTTGGATGGTCGGGTGAGAGTTGAGAGATATTAGGAGGGGATCTTTCAGTCTCTTTACAAGTGAAAATGGGGATGCAGCTGGAGGGTTTTGTGCTGGTGATCATGTTCGTAGTTGTTGGTGCCTTGTCTGTTCTTGGATCTCCAGGTAATGGGGTTTGGTCTTTACCCTTTGTAGTTGGTTCTTGCATTGAATTATGTTTGATCCATCCACTAGCTGATACTCTACATGCTAATCTCTGCTGAGTTTTTAATTTGGACTGGATTTGAGAATCTGGGTTCTATAGCTTGGTTGTTTCTAGGACCAACAGCTTTAGAAGCAACTCCATTGTATGCAAGGACCTCCTTACTCTTGTTTGTGAGGGATGCACATTTTCTAAAGGGTAGGTCACACAGTGAGAATTATGAATCATGAATTTGCTCAGACCTGTCCCTGCACCCGTTTCATGATCTTTCTGCACAGAATCTGATGTTGAGCTAACCCATCCTGCTATCAGTCATTGAAACTGACATTTTGTTTTACATCTTACAAGGATTCCCCATCTTGACTGCGTTATCAGTTTTATCAACCTTAAAATAGAAAGATAAATACTGCCACAAAATTTCTATCTATCTCTTGTTCAGTTCATTTCATTCAAATTTTACCTTTTGAGCACCACTTTGATAAATCAGGCCTTATCTCTCTTTAATGAGGAAGGAAAAAAAACTAACACTGCTAAGATTTATTGTTTACTCAATCAGCTGTGAAAATGCCATTCAACTGTGGTGGTCATTCCAAAATCCCTGCTTTTGCTTGTTACTGCCAGGCAGTGAGCTCTGAGCAGTGAGCTGTCGTTGTTAGCATCTTCACGAGTATATGCTACCAGTCTACCATCACAAACGAAAACCACCCATAGGCTCATCAATGTACTTCACTATCTGATCTTATGTTTTGAAAGCTGCTGCGCAGCTTATGCAGCCATTATCATTGTGACAGAGTTAACAACAGCATTTGTAGCATTAAATGCATTATCGTAGCTCTTAGCTTCACGGACACTAATTAAAGCTTGAAAAATTTATCATTTATCATTGTCTTGACCACTAAATGATAATACAAAAATTACTAGAACCAATAGAATATGACTTTTCTTGATCTTGCAATCAGAATGTAACTGAAAGAGCATGTATTTGTCGAGAAAATCAGCTAAGGGGTATCTTTGCAGGTTCTAGATTTAATTATCTGTTATACAATCAGCTTTATAATGGTTGATGATGTACCTCACAATTCAGTTTACCATAAGCATTCTACGCCTCCCTTCCCTCAATAGCCATGGAGCTTTAATCATCGGGCTGCGACATGTTTTACACATTTTCTTTTCCATTGCTTGCCAACTAGTTGAAGATATAATTATGCAACTTACACTCACAGTAAGACGCATGTTCCCCAAGCCTTCAATACTATGCTGTTTCTATACGTTTGCTGGCGAAGTCTCTGAAGTTGAGCTGTTCTTTATCATTCAATGAAATAAACAAATTGAAAAATCACACTCAAAATATTTCAATTTCGGGAAGGTAAACCTTCAAAGTGAAGTACTTGTTTAACATTTTGCACCAAGCCCACTCTTTGCATGTTTCCTGTGGAATCAAGCCAATTATCAATCTCTTGCAAATTATATCTTCTTGTGCTTCATATGTGATGTAATCCGAACTTTTTGTTTCATATGTGATGACCATTTTTGTGTGCTTCAAATTGTAATGCTGCATTGGTAATTCATTGATGCTGCAGTACCAGTTGCACCGTCACCAAGCAGATTGCCCCAAAAGCCCCCTACTGCTTCCCCAATCAGGCCAAGCCAACAGCCGTCCATTCAACCAGGTGAAAATTTTTTCTTAAAGAAAAAATGAAATTGCATTATATTCGGGGAACAAAATTTCATTTCCTGCTGCAAATGTGTCTTGCTAAAAATGGAAACAGCATTCAATATTATTCTATGCAGATTTTTTCCCTGGATCCTTTTGATAACATATTGAAGAGGGTAGCCAGGAACTGTTTCCAAATATTCAATTCTAAATTTATGTTCTATAAAATGAAAGATATATTTTCAGATAATGGGACAACAGTAAGCTGCATCTCTACACCCTTGCATTTGACTGCGTAGCACAAAACAATACATAGATGCCTCTTAAATTGATTACAGATTGAATCTTTATATATATAAATTCTATGATACAGACCCTGCCTTCTATTCAAAGCAAGCTCCTTCCAACCTCAGTAGGGGAAGACATGGAAACAAAGGTGTCACACCTTCTTACAAAGCATCCCACATTTCATCATCTTCGGATCAGTCTCCAACTAAAGGTCAGTGGGTAGTCAAACATAATTTTTCCACTTTCAAGATTTAAGTTACCTCAAGGAATACTATGCCTTTAATTGTATGTATATATTTTTTTAAATAAATCTTTTCCAGTTGTAGCTCCTCATCCACACCATGCCATTAGGCCTTCAAGTATTGCACTTGCACCTTCTATTTCATCTTTTGGAACTCCTGCAAAAGAATGGGTTCACAGACCTGCATATTCTCCTTCAATCTCAAATCACAGACGCCATGGTCGTGGAAGGAACCATGTCAAAATTCCTGAACCATCCTACCGAATCTCTCCCCCTGAATATAACCCACTTGGTAGGATTCTCTAACCTGATGGAACCTTGATAAATGCATTACATTAATTTGCCAGTTGAGCATTACCTCAGGAAGCACAAAATTTCTCTGTGAATTTTTAGGCCCTTCTGCCTCTCCATCTCCGTCAATGAGCTGGGAGTCTCCTGTACCTGCCTTATCACCTGCAAGCAATTTTACCAGTACAGGATCCTAACTTTATTGTATTTGATTTGATCTTGGAATCTGTAACTTCATTATGGTGATTGCTTACAAATATCTCACTGAGATCATGTTTTCTGTCTGCAAGTGCGCTCTCATCCACCTGCAATGTCTCCTTTTGATCCATCCTTGAAGAAGATGAAGGCTCCACCACCATTACAGATTCTGACTCTGCCACCTCCACCTCCTAATGAAGGTAAAAATATGCACATACCTCACAGTATAATATATCCATTACACCATCATTTAAGATTTGGAATATCACGCATGTGCTTATTGCTAGAGGTATTTGCAGATTGTACATCACTAACATGTTCAGAGCCATTAACATATATGCCTGCTGGATCACCCTGTGGATGTGTGCAGCCAATTCAAGTTAAACTCCGTTTTAGTGTCGCAATATACACATTCTTCACTTTGGTTACAGAGTTAGCTGAGGAAATTTCTGCAAGTGTTGCACTAAACCACAGCCAAGTCCGCATCATGGGAGCAAATGCTGCTAGTCAGGAGCTAGAGAAAAGCACTGTTCTCATCAACCTGGTTCCACGAGGAGTAAAATTTGATGATTCTTCTGCATTTTCTATCTACAAGAAATTTTGGAACGGACAAGTTCTCATAAAGCCTTCCCTCTTTGGTGCCTATGAAGTATTATACGTTCGCTATCCAGGTCATCCTTTTAACTTCCCTGAAAACCTTTTTTATTTCTTTGGAAATTTCAAGGAAATTTTACCTTTGCCAAACTTCACTGGGATCATTTAAACCTTTAGACTCATCCTTGAACACTTTCTACTTGTTTTGAGGGACTTTTCATTGAGGCCATTTTATCGCTGAAGTGTCTGATGAAAGAAAGCCCATATGGGTTTTTTCTCAAGCAGTTTAATTGGGGGGTGTTATAATTCTTATATTGCCTTTTGTTTTCCTAAATTCATGCTCCTGAATATTTGCTCATCACCTCTTGTTTTGACAATGTAAAAAACTACAAGCCATTTTGATATACAGTTGGCCTGTAGGAGTTATTCTTCCCTGCCATTCAAAGAAAAATTACTCATTTAGACTTTAGACTTCATACTTGTCTTGGATTTCTAACTTCTGATTCTCTTATAACCTGCAGGTCTTCCACCATCTCCACCTTCACCTGAAAGCACTTCTACTGTTGATGACGGGCCATATACCGGCCATGATAACAATGGAAGGACAAATAAACCTTTAGGAGTTGATGTACCAAGGAGGAAAAAAAAGGGGCTTGGTGGAAGCACGGTGGCTGTAATAGTTCTCTCTTCTTTCACTGTCTTGGTTATATGCATGACAATTTCTTGGCTTTTGCTGTTGAAATGTGGAACTCAGGTTCATGAACCTCAACAAGTTCTGAAGGAATTAGAGTCCTCACCAGTAAAAGCGTCAGGTTCAGAAACTTTGACCATCTTATACAACTTGTTCTCGAAAGCCCTAAAGTTATGCACTACTTGAATCATGAAGTTCATGTTCTTTTTATTTTTTCTAATGAAATTATCGATTTCAAATTGTTTTTCCAAATATTTTTTCTACATTCTATGTCATAAAATTTTCATCTTTTCTTTGATAAATAATTTTATTTTTCATTGCTTGGAAAATGAGATGTTAGAATTGGCATCCTTGCATGAAAAACTTTTTCCTACTTAACTTGCATTTATGGTAATCCTTGTATGTTGTACATTCCACATCATAAAATCAAGCTTTGTCTGTTGTTGTAATGTTTGAGCTTATAGATTCCAGTTTATACCTGGCAGGGGCTACTGGGCCTACGATTTTTGGAAGTATGCCCACTTCTGAATCTATGTCCCTCAGCTCTGGGGCAATGACATATACGGGATCTGCAAAGACATTTACTTTGAATGACATAGAGAGAGCCACCAATAGCTTTGATGCTTCACGAATCCTCGGAGAAGGTGGATTTGGGCTTGTCTACAGTGGCTTGTTAGATGATGGAAGAGAAGTGGCTGTGAAGGTCTTAAAGAGAGATGACCAGCACGGTGGCCGTGAATTCTTGGCAGAAGTTGAGATGCTCAGCCGTCTGCATCACAGAAACCTTGTTAAATTGGTTGGTATTTGCACAGAAGGCCATACCCGTTGCCTGGTGTATGAACTTATTCCAAATGGAAGTGTCGAATCACATTTACATGGTGGGTAAAAACCAAGAATATTTCTGTATTTGTTATATCTAGATCATTGATTTCTTGAAGAAGTGGTTTTACTTTGTGCTGTTTTTCTGTGATTGTAGGAGCTGACCAGGAAACAGATCCACTTGACTGGGATGCCCGGATGAAGATTGCCCTAGGTGCAGCTCGGGGCCTAGCATATTTGCACGAAGACTCAAGCCCTAGCGTGATTCATCGAGACTTCAAGTCTAGTAACATACTGTTAGAACCTGATTTTACACCTAAAGTTTCAGATTTTGGCTTGGCTAAGGCAGCAGTGGATGGGGGAAATAAACACATATCAACACATATTATGGGAACTTTTGGGTATGATTTACTCTGATTTATCTTTATACATTTTATTGGCAGTTAAGGAAGTGAATTGATGAATCAAGGCATGCTTCAGGTTACTTATTTATTTTTTCAGAATTTTTTTTACAACTTAACACATATCTTATCATATGCTATTTCTTGTTACCAGTTATTTGGCACCAGAGTATGCAATGATGGGTCACCTTCTGGTGAAGAGTGATGTTTACAGCTATGGTGTAGTCCTCCTTGAGCTCCTAACCGGACGAAAACCTGTAGATTTGTCTCAACCACCAGGTCAAGAAAATCTTGTTGTGTATGCTCGCCCGCTCCTCACATGCAAGGAGGGCTTAGAAGCGATAGTAGACCCAACTATAAGGTCCTCCGTCTCATTTGATACCATCACCAAAGTAGCAGCAATTGCATCAATGTGTGTGCAACCAGAAGTTTCTCACCGCCCTTTTATGGGTGAAGTGGTTCAGGCCCTGAAGCTTGTTTGTAATGAGTTTGATGAAGCAAATATGCAGAGGTCAAGAAGTTGCAGCCATGAGAATCTTCTAATTGATTTAGAAAGCAAGGATGAAGTTTCAGGTGAGAACATAGAAAGTTCACAGCCCCATCACCCTGTGCCATTATCGAAATCTGATTTGTTGACCACATCTATGGGATTTGAGGGTCAAGAAGTTGGGTCCTTTAGGAGACATGCTAGCTCAGGGACTTTGAGAATAGGAAGAAGGCATTTCTGGCAGAGATTAAGAAATTTATCCAGAGGCAGCATGAGTGAGCATGGATTTTCTCATAAATTATGGCCATGAACCAGTTATGTGGTGCAAATCCAGCCAGCTCTTTCCATGTGGTTAGGTGGGCTTCCTTGACTAAACAAGCGAAAAAATCTGTTAAAGGCGGATGCAAGATGCAGTCCTGTGCATCTTGCAAAGAGCTTGGGGAGACTCCACATAGACTTTTCTTTATTGAATGTCAATGAAAGCTTAAAAACCAGCAACGACGATGAACATTGTGCTTTCCAGATTCAATTATGCAACCATTAGCACAATGGGATACAATGCCATGACCTTATTGTAAATATTGGTTTCTTTGGACTGGCAATGAATTCCCAGCTTTTCAGGGTTCCATTCTTGCTGCATAATTTTTATTTTTTATTTTAGATTATGGAATCCTTCTGCTATACAAGATTTCCTGTATATGCATGGAGTATAAGGGTTACAGTGCTCTTATTGAAAGGTGTCAGACAATTCACAACACATGGAATTTCATTTCTACCTTCAGCTCCATGCATGGACTTCACTTGCATTTTAGAGGAACGTTAAAGAGGGTGTCCGCGCTCCGCCACAGGCAACCCTCCAATGTGTAAATGAATTCCGTAAGGAATTGGGCGAGCTTAAATGGCTTCATAGATGGCATGGTAAACAGGTGTTCTTCGAAAACAGGCAAAATTTCAGGACACGATTTCTCCCTAAAACTTTCACGTGTACAGCATAGGTGCAAAAGTATGGAGAGTGACAGTGATAGCGAGTTTTTGTTTTTTTCTTTTGAAAATGTATTGTTGTTATTTAATTTTTTATTTTATTTTTGAAAACATTTCAAAAAATAACAAATAACAAAAAACAATAAAAACTCATAAAATATGTTCTTGATATTTTTGCATCATTTGCAGCATCTTTTTTAAAGAATTTAAAATAAAAAAAATAATATTTATCTTTTTAATGATGTATAAAGAAAAGGATTAATTTAAAAATTAAAAATCCATTCATTAAACAACCCAATTTTAAATTAAAAGGTCCACAATTAATTCTCTTAATCTAAAAATTTATTTTTCTTTACTTTGTCTTCAAGTTATAAGTTATAAAATGAATAATAGAGATTTATTCTTAAAATTTAATAATTAATTTTTATTTACTTTGTCTTCTAACTAAATTTTTTTTATCTATAAATAGACCCACATATAAAAGGGAGAGATTTTAGTATAGAATTTCACGAGGGGAAGAGTTTTTAAAAGAAAAAAGAATTTTAGAAGAAAATTAATTAAAGAAATAAAAATCACACACACCCAGATACTCTCCCACCCACAAACACACTCACACCAAAAAAAAAAAAAAAAAACACAATAAAGTTTATCCGGTCTCTTAAAAACTAAGGGTGAGCGAAAAATTTAAAAAATAGATTAATGCAAGAAAATTAGAAAAAAAATAATTAAAAAAGTCAAACTGTGAGTAAAAATTAATTAAACCAATTAGAATTTTGAAAAAACTGACCGGTTCAGTTTGGTTTTGGTTTTATAAGCCTAAAACTGAAAAAACTAAACTAAACCGAACCCAAACTGAAAAAAACAAAAAAAAACCGAGCCAAACCAAAAAACCAAGCCAAACTGAAAAAACCGAGCCAAACCGGTTTGAACCAATTTTTATTTTAAAAAACCGAACCAAACCGAACTGAAACCGGTCGGTTTGAACTGGTTTCGGTTTTAAAAAAAAATTCGATTTGGTTATTTTTTTTTGATAAAAACTGAACCGAACCGAAAATAATCACCCCTACCAGACAATCAAAATTCGTGACCATAGAGAATCAACATAATTAACCCTTCTCTCCCATCCTCCATGGAAGAAGCACCGTGACCCTCAAGCCAAAATAGTCCAAAATAATTAACTCTTCTCTGAATCTCTACACCAGCGGTTTACTCTCCCAAAAAAAAATAAAAAATAAAAAAAATGGAATCAACATAATTAACCCCTCTCCTAGACTCCATTCCTCAAAAAAAAAAAAGGGCTCTAGACTTTTTCTTTTGGATCCAACGTTGATGATAATTAACTCCCACTACAAGCCACACTAGAAGAGGCTAGATCTTCATTCTCACAGCTGCAAGAGCAACAACATAGCACCGTGACTTCTTCTTCTCTAGCAATAGCATTCCAGTCGTTCTTCCTCAACTGTTCGCGGTTTCCATTGAAGCATCACAGTCTAGAAGAGCAGCTTTGCACCAGCATAGTACCGTGAACCCCATCAAGCTGCAGCAGCGACCTTCTCTTCTGCACACGGCAGCTTCAGCAAGAAGAGTTTCTTCTCAGTCATGGTGGTTTACCGAGAGCATTCTTTAAGGATTTTCTTCAGCCCTCATCTCATCTTCAACTGTTCCGGCAGCAGAGAAGGATCTTCCAATAGCAGCCATGACAGCTCCTCCTTCCAGTGATGTTACCTTCTCTACACCTCCAGCAGAATCACACACCATTGCTAAGCAAAGAATTAGCTTCAGTCGAGCAGAAGCACCCATCGCCAGCATGGGGTCAGTCTCAGTCCAGCAGAAATTTCCATCACTAGCAGATGGTTGCATCTCTTCTCCGTCCAGTAGCAACTGTAAGATCTTCATCTTCTCAGTCCGAAACAACCTCCATTAGCTTCAGCCACCAGCTCCTCAACATCACAGCAACCCCTGCCAGCAGATCCAACAACGCCAACACCAGCACCTTGTTGGAAACAAATAGCAGAAACAAAGAAGAAGAAGATTGAAACTGAAAAATGGTAGAGCTGCAGCTCACCAGAGACGATTTTATTATACTTGTGTTCTACTTTCATAAACAGAGGAGAGAGGACATGTATAACAAGAGCTGAATTAATGAAATCTAGGAAAACCTAGACTTCCACGAACTAGGAAAAACCAAGAGAACAAGAGCCATAAAAGCTAATGATAAAAGACATTAAAAATTACAAATTACATTTAATACTTCCTTTTAATTTGTAATTTTTAAAAACTCTTGAATCGCTGAAACTTCTCAACTGGAACAACTTCATTGAGGATGTTTGCAGGTGGATCATTTATGTTAATAAACTCCGGTTGTATCTCCTTCTTGTTTATCATGTCTCTAATGTAATGATGTCTTATAATCTTACATGAAAAATTGAATTCTTGATCATTGCAATTACTAGCATATTATCACATAATATAGTGCATGGTAGGATCAAGGATATTTTGCTGCAAATCAGAAAGGATTCTTTTCATCCATATTGATTGACAAACGACTTCATTTACTGCAATATATTCTGCCTCTGCAAAAGATAAAGCTATAGAGCTTTGCTTCCTTGAACACTAAGAAATTGTATTTGTTCCAAGACAAAACATGTAACCAGATGTACTTTTTCTATCATCATAGCTTCCTGCTCATTCACTGTCAGTATAGACAATCAAACTGTTTTCTTCTTGTTTTGTATACAAGAGTCCATGATTCTTGGTTCCTTGAAGATATCGCAGGATCCTCTTTATTGCTGCAAAATGAAGTTTGCTAGGATTCTCTATAAATATAGAGATAATGCTAACAGAAAAGAGTATATCAAGTCTTGAATTTATGAGGTAGATTAAGAATCCAACAAGGCTTCTGAAATGCTTTGAATTTATCTTAGCCGCACCATCATTCTGTTGTAATTTCTTATTTGCTATCATTAGAGATGTTACAAGCTTACACTCTGACATGTTGAATTTCTTTAAGAGATCTATAACATACTTTTCTTATGAAATAAAGATTTTTTCTAGAGATTGCTTCACTTAAATGCCAAGCAAAAATCTCATCAACCCAAGATTTGTCATTTCAAATTCTTTCATCATAGTAGCCTTTAAATTTGCAACCATATCTTTACTTGTTTCTGCATAATCAGATCATCAACATAAAGACAAACCATTAGAAAATCTTCTCCCTTCTTTTTTATATAAAGTGATGGTTCGGATTGACTTCTTCCAAATCCATTCTGATGAAAATAGAGATTAATTTTTTGGTTCCATGTTTTTGGAGCTTATTTTAATCCATAAAGGGTTTTATAAAGTCTGTAGACTTTATCTTCTCCTCCTTTTAATTCATATCCTAGAGGCTGCTGGACATAGACTTCTTCTTGTAATTCACCATTAAGAAATGTTGACTTAACATCAAGCTGAAAAACCTGCAATTGAAGTTGTGTAGAAAAGGCAAGAACTATTTTGATAGTTTCCATTCTTGTAACAGGTGCAAAGGTTTTGAAAAATCAACTTCAGGCTGCTGAGAGTAGCCTTTAGCAACAATTCTAACCTTATGCTTCTGAATGTTGCCATCTTTATTGTATTTGATCTTGAACACTCATTTTAATCCCACTACCTTCTTTTCTTTTGAAAGATCAACTAACTTCCACGTTTGATTATTTTCGATACTTATCATCTCCTTATTCATAGCTTTCCTCCATTCTTTTTTTCTTACTGCTTCTTAAAAATTCTGAGGTTCTCCTGAAAATAAGGCAACATGACATGAATTGTAAATGTCAGTTAAAGAATGAACTCTTCTTGGAGGAGATTCTGAGACTGATTCATCAATAGAACTTAATGAGCTTCCTTCAAACTACAAAATTAAACTGGTTCTAACTTGAGAATTGGAAACATCAGGCTGTTTTGAAGCTTGAAATAACTTTAGTATTGCTGATTCTAAATTGACTAAATCTTTCTATTTCCAAGCAGCAGATTCATCAAAAAATAACATCTCTAGACAAAAGTAGCTGATCCTTTTTAAGATTGAAAAGTCAAAAGCCTTTTAATTCTATAGCCAATAAAGATAAGTTTCTCCCCTTTCTCATCAAACTTGTCTCTGTTTTGGGAAGGAATAAGAGTATAAACAATATTGTCAAATACTTTAAGATGATTGAAATCAGCTTTTTGTTTATACCATGCTTCAAATGTAGTTTGATTTCTGACTACCTTTGTTGGAGATCTATTGAGAATATAGGTTGCAGTGTCGACAACTTCTGCCTAAAATTTATTAGGAAGTCATTTCCCCTTTAACATGCTTCTTGTCATTTCTTCAATAGTTCAATTCTTTCTCTCTACAACTTTATTCCGCTAAGGAGTATGCCAGACTGTAAGTTGCCTTTAAATGTCATGCTCTATGCAATAATCAAGAAAAGGCTTGTAAATAAACTCTTCTCCACGGTCTATTATTAGGGTATTCATTCGGCACCTACTTTGCTTTCCTACAAGAGCTTTGAATTACAGAAAGACAGAGAAGGCTTCTGATTTTTATCAAGAAAATAAATCCTAAACATTCTCGAGTAATCATCAACAAAAAGTAAAGAATATCTCTTGTTAATCATAAATGAAGTTTGAGTAGGACCACAAATGTCTGCATAAACTAATTCCAGTGGTGCTTTTGCTCTCCAGGCAATCTTTAGAAAGGGAAAACGATGTATTTTTCCATACACATATCTGTCATAAATCCCAACTTGGTTCTAGATTGAAGGCAGATCAGAAACCGAATTCTTCTTCTTTAATAGCTGCAAGCCATTGTAATTCAGATGCCCATATCTTAAATACCAAAATTGAGAATCATCAAAATGCTCACTTCTCATAGTAACATTATGAAGGGATTTCATGTTAAAATGAAAGATATTATTAGAACTCATCTTGACTATAGCTATTCTCTTATTTGTCTTCTTATTATAGATCCCACATTGTGCATCGTCAAAAACCACTTTATAACCTCTTCTCATCATTTTCCCACACTTAACAGATTCTGACCAATGCTAGGAGAGTAAAACACATCATGAATGCATTTTTTATTACCTTCATTTGAGTGGATTGCAACATCACATCATCCTTTGATCTTCACCCTTTTGTTGTCAAAAAGTTCAACATGAGAAGAAAACTCTTCATCAAGAGTTTCAAAGTTTGAGCGGTCGCTAGTGATATGATGACTATAACCACTATCAAGATACTAGATTTCTTTTCTTTTGTGTTCTGCATTCATACAGGAATAGAGCAACTGATCTTCTTCCTTTGAAAAATTGCTATATTATTCTCTCCACTGCCATCTGCCTTATTTTTATGCCAGCAATTTCTGTCAGAATGAGTGGAATTTTTCCATGTGGTACACTTGAAGAGACAATCTCAAGTTCCATGACCAGTCCTCTTGCAGATAGAGCAATACGAATTGTTGCCTACTCTTGGTTGAAAATTCGCTCTTCTTCTTCCTCTGTTTCTACCTCTACCTCTGCTGCGATTCTGACTTTCACTTGTTGTTCTATATGTGTCTTTTCTGAAAAAAGATCTTCCTCCTTTCTGATCTTGATGAAAACTTGTTCCCTTCTTGTTAGAAAAACTAGCTTTGATAAAAAAAAAAAAAGAAAAAAAAAAAAAGAAGCTTGCTTCATTAGTTGCTTGCTATACTGGTTTACTCTTTGTCCATGCACTTCAAGAGATCCTATTAACTCATGAATTGAAAGTCTTGACAGATCACTTATTTCTTCAATAACAATTATATGTTCAAATTTTTATAGTAAACTTCCTAGTATCTTCTCTGGAACTCTTTTATCAGAAACATTGTCTCCACAACTTTTGATTTGATTGATGATTTTAGTGGTTCTAGAAGAGAAATCTTTAACCAACTTACTATCCTTCATTGTAAGATTTTCAAATTCTCTTCATAGATTCTGTAGCCAAATGAAGATGGCTTTCTTAGAGCTCTGGAATTCATTTCTCAATATCTACCATGTTTCTCTTGCCTTTCTGATAGAGAAAATCCTGGGATAGATTGATTTAGTTACTCCCTGCTGAATAATTCTTACGGCAGTTGCATTTCTTTATATATTCTAGCTACTTGTATTCCTTTGCATCCTCTTCTTACCAGAATGTAGAAGATCTTGTCTAGGGTGGTTATGCAAACCCCTCATCAACTAATGTCCACAAGTCTTGTGAAATGAAGATAGTCTTCATATGAGAACTCTAGTATTCGTAATGCTCTCTATCGAAGATGGGAATCTGCTTAACTTTATAAGTGAAAGTGGAAATACTAGAAGAAGAAGCCATATAGAAGAAACCTTGCTCTGATGTCAAATCTGTTGGAAAACAAATAGCAGAAACAGAGAAGAAGATTGAAACTGATAATTGGTAGAGCTGCAGCTCAATACCAGAGACGATTTTATTATACTTTTGTTCTGCTTTCTTACTTTCATAAACAAAGGAGAGACGACTTCTATAACAAAAGCTGAATTAATAAAATCTAGGAACACTTGGACTTTTACAATCTAGGAAAAACCAAGAAAACAAGAGCCATAAAAGCTAACGATAAAAGACATTGAGAATTACAAATTACATTTAACACACCTCCTCCGCATCAGTGACAGTCCAGCAGCTGCACCTATAGCTCCTCACCTTTTCATCATCACTGCAGGAAAAAAGTTTCCTTCTCATTAACGGTTGTCAGTCAACAAAAATTATGATGTTTTGGTTTTGAAATTAGTTTAAAATTGTTGCTGTTGTACCCCATGCTAGCTCTTCGTTTGATAAAAGGACAGTGGTGCACAGGTAGGGTTTTTTTCTTTGTGATGAAAGGCAACATTTCCTTATTTCAAAATGATAGAGGTGTTTTGGAAGGGATGGTTTCTTTTACTTGCTGGAGAAACGAGAGCTAGTTTTATTACCCAGTTGGGTTTGAGTCTAGAGGGCAACAAATTTCCCTGTATGGTTTGGTTTTGTGAAGCTTTGCTACTGGAACAGTAAATACTTGATCCTTATAATGTTTCCTCGTAGTGGGGGTTTCTGCACTTGTTCGAGGGAGTGGAAGAACATGGCTTCATGCTTTATTTTCCTTTGAACCTACACGCATTTTAGGCATGGCACTGATCATTACCTTGTTGCAATATTGCATTTTTAAGGCTGCTTTTGCAAATGTGTCCAATGGAATTTTGGAAGCCTTATATTTCTGTTTTTTTTATTGTTTTTGTCAAATATTATTTTAGTCTAATTTTAATAAATCTTCTAAGTTTTTTTTGAAAAATCATTCTCACAATTAATTTTGAATTTCTTACCTTCTTTTTAGTATTTGAAACTGTGAACTATACTCAAGGTGTTTTTTTTATATTAAATAAATTAATTTTCTTCCACAAAAATAACAAAAAAAAATTCTTTAAAAAAGTATAATTTTTATTTTAATTTACATGGTCAAGTCTCTCAAAAATAAAAATAAAATCATATCTTGCTTAAAATAAAATACATGGTGTTTTAGTATTTTCATGCAAAATTAATAAATATATATATATATATATATATATATATATATTTGCATGCATTTTGAATTTAATAACCAATTTATTGAATCTATGAGAATTTGATCAATATTTCAATAACTCATTAAATTTTAATTCATGAGAATTAATTGTCAATCTTCTGGTATAAATGGTGGACCTACAAGTAGGCTAGTATTTAAATATCAGGAATTGACTAGAAAATTCTCAAAATAATTCTGAATGTTTACCAATTTTAATTGGGAGTATTTTTCACCACAACACACAGTAGTGAAAAACCCTTTCACCTTCCAAGATAGGTGATCTCTATTAGAGCACCTATAAATCCTTTCTTTAAAAATTCATTTGAGTACACGAACCCATAATAAATTCAAAAGACTAGATTAATTATTTACACGAATAAATCTTCATCTCGAATCAGTTAGGAACCCATAATTATTCACACGAAAGACTTCACCAGTTAGGAACCCATCAAATTTTTAAATCATTTTCAAACCACATAATACAACTTATCTCATATTAAATTCATTAAAAATACTAATATCTTCCCAAGCAACATACAAAAACTACAATAAACATTATTTCCTTGTTTATACATAAACTGGGAACACTTGCATCAAGAAACATATATGACCAACCACATACAGACGCATGCTACATCTTTTTCCACATGATCTTTTTCCTTATGATTTTATTACACAAAACACAAAAGTAAAAAAAAAAAACTAAAAACCCGATTAAACCAAGAAAACCGAAAATATCAAACCGTGAAAAAAAACCAATTAAACCGATTAAAAATTTAAAAAAACCGACCGGTTCGGTTCGGTTTTATAAGCCTGAAACCGAAAAATTAACCAAACCGAACCCAAACCGGAAAAAACCAAGCCAAACCGGTTTTTGTCCAAAAAAACCAAATCGAAACCGTGTCAAAGAACCATCTCAACCTAATAGCTTAAGCTATTAGGTAAGGTTCAAGATATAATTTATATTATTCTCTAACATACCCCCTCAAGTGAAAGCCCTTTGGGCTTGAAACTTGCACAGACCCACATTACCTGGTGCTTGATTTTTATCAAATAAATAGGGGTGGTGAGATTCGAACTTGTGACCACTTGGTCATCAAGGCTCTGATACCATGTCAAAGAACCATCTCAGCCCATTAGCGTAAACTGTTAGGTGAGGTCCCAGGATATGATTTATATTATTCTCTAACATACCCCCTCAAGTGAAAGCTATTTGGGCTTGAAACTTTCACAGACCACTTTACCTTGTGTTTAATTTTTATCAAATAAATGGGGATGGTGAGATTCGAACTCGTGACCGCTTGGTCATTAAGGTTCTGATACTATGTCAAAGAACCATCTCAACCTAATAGCTTAAGCTATTAGGTAAGGTTCAAGATATGATTTATATTATTCTCTAACACTTCAATTGGAATTTTGTTGTGAGAGTATCCATTAAAAAAATAAAAGGTTATATACTCTCCCACAAACCCAACCCATGGCAGCCCAGTTCCAAGAATGAGAATTCATTCTTTTTGTAGTGTTTTTAAGGATCACCTTTACTCTCTTCTTTTTTTTAACTTAATATTACAAAGAAAACTAAAACTTCTAGGGATAGGGGTGATCATTTTCAGTTCGGTTTGATTTTTATAAAAAAAAATAACCAAATCAAATTTTTTAAAAAAAAAACGAACCAAAACCGGTTCATACCGGTCGGTTTCGGTTCGGTTTTTTAGGACAAAAACCGGTTTGGCTCGGTTTTGGCGTGGTTTTTTCCGGTTTGGCTCTTGTTTTTTGGTTCGGCTCGGTTTGGCGCGGTTTTTTTTCCGGTTTGGCGCGGTTTTTTTCTGGTTCAGTTTTATCAGTTTTAGACTTATCAAACCAAAACTGAACCGAACTAGTCAATTTTTTAAAATTTTAATAGGTTTTTTTTCACAGTTTAGTTTTTCTAATTACTTTTTTTTCTGGTTTTTCCAGTTTTTTAGTATTTTTACTCCTCCCAAACTCCTACTAATTAATAGTATTGTGCAGGGAGAGAGAATTCATTATGGATGGTAACAGTAATATCAATAAGAATTTAATTCCATGTCTTTTTAGCTTTGGACGTGCAGCTTACAACAATAAATTGTAGGTGGTTCTAATTAACATAATGCGATGATAATAATTATGCATTAAATGCATAGCACACTTGGCTAGGTTCTTGGTCTTTGAACAATATTGAAAGAGCTGCTACTTATTAGGTGGAATTGGACGTATTTTTAGGTCTGGATAGTTGATTTGAGAGTTTTGGTTCTTACTTCTCCTCTTGAAGTATTCAGTTGTGGACGAGTTTTTTTTTTTTTTTTTGCTATTGTTCTGGTTTGATTTAGTTTTAGACTCCTTTGAGTTGCCCTCCACTTGCTTTTCTACCATTTTCATGTCCTATTTTATTGTATTTTTAATTTGGCATAGTCCTGTTGTTCTTGAGTTTGGTAATGTTGTCGTGCTTCCATGTCATTTCTTTGGATTAAAGGGTGTGGATGGGTTCATTTATATTTTTGTATTGGTTTTCTTTCATGCCTCTCTTTTATGTCTACTTTTGGTTTTTTTTTTTACAGATTATTATTATCATCATCATCAATAAATTTTAAAAAATATATTATTATTATTGAAGAAAAACTATAAATTTTATTTGAAAGATTAAAAACTATAAGAACTTGAATTAGATAAGTTTAATATTATTATTAATATTATTATTTTTATTATTATTAGGGGAGCCAGACCCTAAAAACTTGGGTCTGGCAGCGAAGCCAGATCCAAGTCCCGTGGGCTGGGGTTTGTACACCCGCTCGCCTGGGTCTGCCACCACACATGGTTGCCAGACCCAAGTAAACATATCTTCATTATTATAAATAAATCATCACAAAAATCTAATTTAATATTTTAAATCTAAAAATTCAAATCATATCTTTCCATTAAAATAGTTCGTGTTTTATGTTATGAATTTGTTATTCCTTCAATAAAAATTATATCTTATAGTATTAGTATGACTGTTGTTGTTGTTGTTAGTGTTATTATTATTGTTGTTATTGTTATTATGATTATTCAAGAAAACTTGGGTCAGACATATTTGTCAGACCCAAGTAATGTGGGTCAAAAAATTATTTATAAACGAAGTATAAATAATTTTTAAACAACAAACCATCACAAAAATCTAATTTAACGTTTTAGATCTAAAAATTAAAATCATATTTTTCCATTGAAATAATTCATTTTTTATGTTTATGAATTTTTTATTCCTTCAATAGAAATTCTATTTTATGGTTGTTACCGATATAGTTTTTATTCAAAAGTATTTTTTATTTAAAAATATATTAAAATAATATTTTTTTATTTTATTTTTAATATTAATACATTAAAATAATTTGAAAATATAAAAAAAATTAAAGTAAAGAAAAAAAATTTCAAATTTTTTTTTGAAATGCAATAACAAACATGTTATAGTATTCATGTTTTTTCTTATAAATCTATAATTAATAAAAATAATTTATAAACTATCATAATTAACAAAATCAAGGAAATAACATAACTTGATGTTGTAACCAAGTTGTTCTACTTCGATTGAAGCCTTGTAACCCAAGTGTCCAGGGTCTGGTTTGGCCGCCACACTCAAGGCTCTTGGTTGGGTGTTGCATAGCAGCTAAACCCAAGTGTAGATACTTGAGTCTGGCTTGGCCGCTAGACTCAAGTTTTTTAGGTCTAGCATGACCATCAAACTCAGGTGTAGACACGTGGGTCTGACTTAATGGTCAGACCCAAATTTCTTTTAAAAATATCTTTTAAAATGTAAAATAATTTTTATATTCTAAATGTCACATATGTGCGGCGTCGCGGCAATCGTCCACCCTCTTTACATGGTGTCTATCTGGCAAATATATGGAGATAAGGAATTCTTGTTTTTTATCAGTGGAAAATTGGAATGAGAGTTGCCACCTAGTATTCTGGTCACTGGGAACTCTAACTAGTCTCAGAGATCGGGTACGAAGACTAGTTGCATAAAGGGAAGGTATTAGCACCCCAACTACACCTTACCTAAGGTAAGCTGCATTGTTTTATTATCTGATAAAATCTAAGGTCTTGTTGTGGTTTCTAACCATCGATTTATCTAAGGTTTAAGAAAAGTCCTCCTCTGTAAGGAGATCTTTATCTTATCGAGTAAAAACCTAATTGTTCTATGTTATCAAAAGAAATACCTTTTTTAATATCAGGAATACATTTTACGTATAAATTCATAATCCCTGATAATAAAACAAAACAAATATTTTTTTGGAATTTTTGAATATTGATCAAATTCTCGTGACTTTAATAAACTAGCTATTAAAGCCAAAATGCATGCTAAAACATATTTTTTTGAAGTTTTTTTTGTTGTATGAAAATACAATATGATTTTTAGCTTTTGAGAGACTTGGTCATATGCATGAAACAAAAATATGTTTTTTTTATGTCTTGATGAAAAACTAAGTATTTTAATACCGGATTTGTATTTTTACGATATAAAAATAAAAACCAATATTAAGAAAAATTTAGTAGAAAAATACGCGAGAAAATCACAATTCTTTCAAAAGAATTTTTTTTATTTTTTTAATTAGGCTGGAACCAGCCCAACCATTTTGGGATTAAACAATGGGTCTCTCCACTGTTCACATGCATCATGAACAGTGGAGCACCTGAAAAAGAAGAAGAAGAAGGAGAAGAAAGGGAAAGGAAAGGAGGCTGACCTGCGGTGGCTCACGGTGCTGCTGGCGGCGATGTAGGTGCCAAAATGCAGCTGCTGGTGGCGGAGGAGGTGGCAGAACTGAAGCAACCAAGGGTTCCCCTACTTTTTTTTTCTCTGTTTCGGTTTGGTTTCTCCTCTGCCTCTGCTAGTGGTGGAGCTACTATCAATAGCGGCTCAAGACAGTTCTCGTAGCGGCGACGAGGAAGGTGGTGGTGGATGGTGATGGCGGTGACAGTTCTTCCTGCTTCTTCCCCTTTTTTTTGTCTTTCTCTCTCTGTCTTCCTTCTCTTCTTCTTCTTGATTTTTTTTCTTTTCTTCCTCTCTCAGCCCCCCTTTTCTACTCTCTATTCCCATGTATTTATAGGCAAATACATGGGGGGAGAGGCCTACTACCCCTGCCTAGTAATGGCGTAAGGGTAGGGTGGTCAGGGCGGCCACTGTGCAGGTCAGCCTCCTTTCCTTTCCCTTTCTTCTCCTTCTTCTGTTTTTATGCCTTGTGGTAGGCCATAGGTCAGAGTTTAGGCAAGTGGGGGTCTTGATCGGTGTCTTTTTGATTTTTTTCGGAGAAAGAGGGAAGAGAAAAGCAGGGGAAGGAAATCTTCTTCCTCCCCTGCCTCGCGCGTCTAGGGGAAAAAGAAGACCCGCAGTGCCATTCAAAACGGCACTGTTTGGGTCTCTCTTTTTTAACAGTGGATGAAACAGCGCTGTTTTATTTAAAAGAAATGGTGCAAAAAACGTGTCAGAGTCCAAATCAGTTCTCAATTTATGATTTGTTCAATCAAGCCCTCAATTGCAATTTTGATTTTAAAAATTAATTCAATTGCATCCCTATCAAATTCAATTGTCGGTCCTGAAGTTGGCTGCCTTTTTCAAATTGGTCTTTGGTCTTAAATTTATGCAATTGGACCCTCAATTGATCAATAAACTTTCAATTTTTTCAATTTAGCCCCTGATTTGGTCAATTACAACCACTCTATTTACGCGCCTTTTCCAGTTTGGTCCTTGGTTTTGGATTTCTTCAATTAAGTCCCTAATTGGCCATCAAACTTCAATATTTATGCAATTAAGCCCCTGATTTAACCAAATCAACTCTCAAAAATTATAATTTGACCTCAGAACTTTAATTTCTTCCAATTAAAGTCCAAATTGACTTCAAAATCAATTTTTCTTGCAATCAAATTCTTCATAAACTCAATTAAACCTTTAATTAATTTAATTGAGTCCAATAAACATCTGATTTTGGATATTTCTCTCAAATTGAATTTTCTTTGTCAGTCGGGCTCTCATTAGTCAACGATATACTGTCAAATTTTAATTCTTGTATTTTTAAACCTCCTTAACCAATTTTTTAGTCATTTTTTGAGCGCTTTGACATTGTCTTCTCACTGTTATTATCTTTTTGGATTTTGTTGTTTTTATTCCGAATATATATTTTGATTTTCGGAAGAGAAAAATTAAATTCGGGAAATAATCTAAAAATAGGTTATGACATTAAAAATAAATTATTATTGACCCGGGTGCAAATTAAATAGTAAATGTCTAAAACTTAAGAAAGTTATGTATCCTTTCACTTTGTTTTAATTAATCATGAAAAATGAACTTATTCATGGAAGAGCTTCAACTACCTGCGAGGGACAAATTACCCAAGGAGCACGCATCAATGTCACTGCTTTATTGTATCTAAAATGGTCTGCCAGAGAGGGTCCAGCTTGCAGATGTGGTTTCGGTCTAAGCTACTTAAATTTTTTTTATTATTATTATTTTAATTATTTTAATATAATAATATCAAAAACAAATTTTAAAAAATATCTAAAATCAATATTACTCAATAAAAAACAATATCCGTATGAGTTCATTGCGGTGGAAATTAAAGAAGTAGCTCCAACTGTTTTGGATAGAGATACAAAATTGCATTTTTTAATAAGTTAAATTAATTAGTTTTTGAGTTTATTTTTTTAATGGTTATGAGTTTACATATTTTTAAAGTCATTAAATTTATATAATTATTAATTTTAAAATTTATAAAATTAATCGAGGTAAAACAGGCTGGAACACCACATTAATTAATAAATAAATAATTGCATTTCCTGGTTGGGTTAATAATCTTTTAACGTAACTCTCCATAAATCCTGATCCACTACCATGGTCTTAGAATATATATAGGACAAAGTAAGAAAGTGAGAGAAAGTGAGCTTTGTCTTTGAGTTTGACAACAATTTTGAGATTGTAATTGTTGACTGTGGTTGTTTCATGCTCCTCTAATTGCTAGTTATTTTGAGATTCTTGCCACACCAACATGCAGCTAATTTGTTAGGTGGAAATCTTTGCCGTCCTGGGAACACTGGTGAGCTGTGTTAATTGTTTTTTATGCTGGCATTTTAGTGGAACCCGTCATAGTCTGAAGCCCATGAATGCTAGCCTCTCATTTTGCACAAGGCACTGCGTAATTCGTTGAGACCTACTTTGAAGTGTTTCAACTGCATTATTGAGGTATCGATCATTGATCTGATTCAAATAAACAAGTGATCATGCTACCTTCTACATGTTTTTGAGATTGCCAAGCAGAATTCTCTTTTCCATGTTCATAATTTCTTTCCGCGTAACTCTTCATGCATCCACACGATGGCCAACCATTGTATTGACAGTACTGAATGTCTTCTTGCCCAGATTGTTGCATTGACAGGCCATACCAAAGGAAATGAGGAGATTATTACACTAAGTTCGAATATAAACAGAAACTGATGTTAATGTGAGAAGCTGAAGGGAGGTTTTGATTCCATTCCATTTTTCTTTTCAGCCAAAAAAAAACCTGAAAGATTAGATTTAAGATGTTCACAACCAAAAGGCGCACAGTCACAGAGTCACTACAATATATCAAGGACACAAATATAATGGAAATGTTAAGATTTTCATAAAGCAAGCCATTTCTACACATGACAAACTGCTTACTAAGAATAAATACATATATATATATATATATATATATAGCTGCATTACATTTTGCACTACTCAAACTAATATTGCTCCTCTCATGCTCCTGGCTGATCAGCCCCTAAACACCAGCTGCTTTTCCTAGTCTGTCTCTCAAGATTTTCAGTCCCATATACCTGCATATCACAATTAAGAAACCATTTTTTATAATATAAAAGCAGTTATTTAATTAACCTGATGTGTTCTTGAGAAGGAAAGAGCACTACTTAGAAGCAGTATCTCATTTTAAGCAGGGTTTTTAAGATATTCCTACCTGCCCATCATCAGGATGGTGGCTTGAGGATTAGTCCCAGGAGATTCATCAAATACTGATCCATCTACAATGCGAAGCCTGTGCACAGCAAGAACTTTGTGCTCACGGTCCACAACCTTGCCAACATGACACCCACCATGATAATGCCAAATTGAGAGTACGGTGTCTTTGCAGAACTGCTCTAGGGACTTGGTGTCATTGGTATGCTTAGGTATAAGGTTAACATTAGCACTGACGCTCATGTTAAGAATCTTGTCTGTGGTCTGCTTGTCACATTGCGTAAAATTTGTAAAGTGTTCTGATTGCACCATCTTTGTAGCCATGCGAATACCATCAACACAACGTTGTAAATCATGTGGATGTTTAAAGTAGTTGAAGGTGACAGAAGGGTTATCTTCAACATTTGTGTTGATCAATTTGAGCTTGCCAGTGGAAATGGGGTTGGAAATCTTTTCAAGGATAAAGCCTCCTCTGAATGCCTCATGTGGTATGTCCTTCTTTCGTCTAATGTATGCTTGGATGGCCTCAGGTGTTCTTTGCTTTGGAGGTATGGTTGATAGTTGCCCTATCTGGTTATGAGAAAAAATGAATTTTATATTCTTACTTCACTATCACTTAATCAAAATCATTGTTTAAAGGAGTTGTATTGTGTCATAAAGGATATGTTCACGTGCCAATATAGTTCCTTTAAATTGAAATGTTTCTTACCTCTGCAGATACTATTCCATGGTGACATTGTATGCTGTCCTTGGACTGCCCAAATCCACTGCTAGCTTCAATGTACACACCCATCTTGGTAATCCCTACAGTTTGAATGAGGGACTGCTTTACTGGTTTTTTAGAAGGAACGAAAACTGAGTTCAAGGGGTTATCAGCCATGCCTTGCCCAACAAACTTATTGTTGAGGACCACTGAAATTTTCATCTCCTCAAGTTCAGCTTTTGGGCCAACACCACTGAGCAATAGCATCTGAGGGGTGCCAATGGCTCCACATGACAATATTACTTCACTCAGGCTGTTTGATAGAAATGCTTGATGATGGTTTCCATTTTCATCTTTGAATAGGACTCCAGCTGCTTTTGGTCGCTTTCCTGGGTTGAACATTATGATCTCCTAAGTTATAAGTATCCGCAAACTCTTACGCTAACAATATTGCGAAGTACTTGAGCAGTTTAACATACCTGATGTGTCAAATAAAACCTTTTGGACTGTGGCGTGCACCAACACAGTGAGCTTATGAGGATCAGCAGAAGCAAGTAGTTCGGCAGCCGTGTGCCGACGGCCGAATCGGTCAAAAATGGTACCACCAAACTTGGTTCCATAAATGTGATCATAAGTGAATCCATTGAAAGGTGCAACTCCAAGATCCAAAAGACTGTCCCTTACAACAACCTGCCACGGTGCAACCTTAGGCCTGTGAACAATCTGCTTCTCAACCCAGGAGTATGACTTGTTCACCAACTTCAAATCCCAACCAACTTTGTTTATAAACCTGCAAGAAACAATTTCTTCAACATTTCCAAGGGTTTCGTTACAATGAATTTAGTAAGTGGTCTCAGCTCTCAACACAAGAAGTTGTGTGGATTTCAAGTAAAGTGATTAAAATTATTCATATAACTCCCTTGCTCCTTCTACGAATGCTAAACTCTGACTATCCAATCAATGACTATGAACTGCAAAAAGAAGGGGGGTCTGCATGCCAAAAACAATGATGAATGCTTGATTATAGTTAATCCTTCACTTTCCTTGACCTCTTTCATTTGCAGTGCTTAATAAGAGAGACAAATATATTCTAAGTTAACACCAAGACACCTTAAGGGCCTCAGAAGCTGAATTAGGTGGCATAATTACGAGAGACAGAAAGAGTTGTGGTGGACTCGTGCATGGTATCAAAAGCGAGCTGTAAACAGTCTTGTTAATTCGGTGCATTCAATTGGATCAATTTTCTTGATGGCTCGAAATAAATATCACAGTTGATTTCTAGGAAACTCTCCACCCAATTGTTCCCATTAATTAAAGCATAGAAAAGGACCACAAAGAGTAGACCACAAATAAATATAACGTGCGGTGCGAACCACGGCAATGTCACGAGTACCATTACTTCTCTAAACCCTAACAAATGACTTCCCAGCCGTGCAATGGCGACCTTCAAATCGGGTGACTTTGTATATGATCCCAGATTAGAGTTCAGTCGTGGGACCTTGACACCTATGTCAATCTCACAGCACACTTTGTCTTGTCATATATATAGTGACTAAGCTTGATTTTGTGGCATGATGGCATCAACATGATCCAAGCAGAAAAACATCTTACATCATCGATCCTTAACAAAGTCATTATCCAGATGGATTTATGTTCTCATTTTATTTCTGTACAGGATTACTTAATGGCTTTGTCAGCTACTCAGATCTTAGAAAACCCTTCTTTTTCAAGAAGAAAGAAAATCCCAACACATTAATTATTTGCAAGTTGATATTTCTTAATAATGACCACACTAATTCTTCCTAAAGATATGACAACGTTAATTATAACTGTTGTCTTTCTTTCTCTTCAAAATCTCTTTTTATTTTACTAAATTCTTTAACTCATCACTCCCTACCTCAAAACTACAACTAACTTCATGTGGGATCTAGGCAGGTGCATTGAATGAATATTCGTTGAAAGAAAAAAAGAAAAGAAAAGGTAGTGACAAAGTAGTCGTATTATATGTGAGGAAAAAATTGAAGGCAAGCAACTCCAAACCATACCTTGTGCTTGCTCTAGTGTAGAACCCAGCATTGATGCAAGTACCACCACCCAAAACTCTAGCCCTAGAATTGAGGACTCCATCAGTAGAAATGAAGTATTGGGAAGCAGAAGTTGATGAAGTATCACTAAGGGTAATATGGAAGTTCTGTAATAAGGAGATATTTGCATTGCCAAAAGGCATTCCACCTCTTTCAAGCAATAAAACATTGAATTTCTGAGAGAGCGTGGCGGCTAAAGGACACCCAGCTGCGCCACCTCCCACAACTATATAGTCATATGTATGATCTCCCCGGCCACTTGATGACAAGGATGATGAGAATGAGCTTGCTTTCTTGATAAATGGGTATCTAAATTCAGAGTTGTACTGGTGGTGCACAGCTGCATTGCAACATAATTTTGATGTCAATAAAAGAAATTTACAACCCTATTTCTCTAGTGACGTTAACGTGTCAACTAAATAATTTGTTTTGGAAAAAGGCCTTCAATAATTTCTGTGTTATTATATAGATGCATAGATAGCCCATATATACTACCAATCTTCCCACAGCTATATATTAGAGGGTAACATTTATGACAAAATAAATATACTCACTAATCACAGCCAACTACCCCATCAACCCGTCTAATTATGCTGTCAAAAATGAAGCGAGGAGGAAGAAGAAGAAGAAGACATTTACGCAATGAATCGCCATTGTTTTGCGCATGTTTTGAAACAAAGATAAAAATCATTTAGATTCTCTGTTTCTTAAACTCACAAGATTTATATTCTGACTACTTGTGTATGAGGAAAAAAAAATACTGGGACTCAATTATGCATCCATCCACGCGATGTATGCTAAGTTTAAAGAAAACAAAATATTGAAACCTTTCTCTAAAGCCAAGATGCATGGTGCATAGACACTGAGAATAATGGAGCTCGTTTTCATTTGTATATTAATATTAACTAGAGAAGACTGATGATCTGTTCTGGACTAACAAAAATAAAGTAGAATTTATATATATGCAAGCAGAAACAGAAACAGAAACATGCATGTATTTGATCCGAGGAGAGAGATCGAGATGGAAATTAAGAAAATTAAAAGAATTAAAGAGGTCAAGGGACAGTAAATTTAAACTAAACTAAAGATGCATGCAAATATATAGTGATCATGGAGGTAGGTAATATTAGCGGCTAGAGCTGGAAGCAAAACGAACCTTGAGAAGAAGAGAGAGTATAAAGCCATAGAAGGAGGAAGAGAAAGAGCTGGTTCAGTAGTGCGCAAACAGAAGCCATTGAAGGCAGCCAAAAGCCGCAGCAGCGGAACTAGAAGCTTTTGTTTCAGTCCTCTATGTGGCTGCCTCTGGTTGGCCTTGTTCTGTGTGTTTACACCCTTTACACACACACACACACACAGAGACACAAGCTTGTATAAATAAATAAGTAAATTCACCAAGAAATGGCAGCTATAATTCATTATTTGACCATTTTAATCAATATCCATTTAGTGAGTGAGTCAGTGAGTTGTCAAGATTATTTTTAGACAGTGAGGGATATTTTCATGTACACGTCAATTGATATTAACTTTTTTTTCAATTAATTTTAAAAATATATCTTCATATATTTATTAATTTCTCTTAATAATATATATGCTAAGATTTAGATTCAAAATAAATAAAGAATTGAACAGAACTTCTCATGTGCGTTTTGAGTTGTATAGCATAAATTATAAGGATGTAAATTTCATTTCGGTTGGTATTTTATTTATTTTAACTAGAATGATATATTTTATTTTTGAAGTATTTTCAAGGATCATTTTAGAATTATACTGTTTATATAAATATAATTAAAAATATTAATTAAACATATATAATTCCAATTCAAATCGAAAAATAAATTAACTTGAGATTATGTAATTCAGATTTCAAACACAATATTAAGTATCTAAATATAATTTTAAAATTTAAACATTCATATTTAGTAACAATTAGATCGTTGGCTTGTGTTATTCCGCAAGTCAGATCAATTTTTCTAATTTTAAAAGAAGCATCCAAGTTTAGCTAATGTTTTTCTTCAAAAATAAAAAATTTAAACCGTATAAAAGTTAACTTGATATGACCTAATCGACTCGATAAGTCCAAAAACAACCTGGATAACTGGTAAAAATCTAGTTTGACTCAAAAATCAACATAATATTTTTTCTTAATTATTGAGACAATAAAATATTGGATTGACCTGGATTAACATTTCAAAACTACAACCCAAATCATGAGACCATGATAACCTCAAATAAAAGAAATCAAAACAAATTATGAAGTTCAATTCTTAATAAATCATTGTTTGTTGATGAACTTGAGAAAATTCCATGTAAAAAAGGACAAGTAAAAAACTGGAATTAACTTATTAAACTCGTGACATGGATCACAAAACAGAGATAACGGTAAAGAAAGCAAATCACAATAAATTACAAAGTTTAATTTCTAATAAATCAAGTGTTGAAGAATGAAATTAAAAAATATATAAATATAAAAAAAATATTACACATGAATAAAAATAGTGAAACTGGATCGTTTTGAGTGGAATTTAGATGAGAGATCTAGAATTTTTTATTTTATTTTATTTAAGATGGGAGGCAATTCCAGCCAAGAGGATAGACGCCGTTCATATAAAAGGCAAGAAACACAATGACAGCGTTCAATTCTCCGTATCATATAATACTGCAAGGCTGAAACAACAACTGTGACTGTGAGCTCTTAATGGCGACATGAATGCCACCGTCGGAGTAAATAGGTCTATTAATTATTCTGATAAATTTACTACATATTTTTCTGAATATATATTACCTTGCCTCTTGAAATCATTTAAATTAAAAGAAATTTAATAATAGTTGACGCGTACGCTGATTTAATAATATGAATTTATTTCTGTAATTTTATTATAATCTCATGTCTATTAACTCTACTGTTTTTCCCAGCATGTTATGACGATTGACCTGTTTGTATTCTAGCACTTGTTGACGACAGATCATGCATTATTGGACTCTTGGATGGATTGGTGGAGTTTGCTCCCAAGTAAATACGGCGGCGTTTACAAGTAAATTTTTAACCAGATAATTGAATCATCAAGTTAACCCATCAAATTAATCAAGTTTTTAATTTTTATTAATTTTTTTAAATATAATTCAGTGTTAACTTCAAATTAACCAAGTCACGAGTTTACCTATCAGATCGAGTTGTTAGATTTTAAAACATCGAATAGTATTGTATCAACAAGGAACATCGTAGATGACAATAAACATTATAGCCTTAGGTTTTATTTCGATCGGGAACAAAACCTTTTATTATTATTATTATTATTATTATTATATATGACAACATTATATCATATTTACTTATTATTTCGCAATAAATAAGAAAGAAAGTAAGAAAGTAAGTAAAGTGAGAAACGACTTTGAAGTCATTGCAACAAACACCTTTCGTGCACGACTGATGGAAAGCAAAAGAAAATGGATGCCATTAATTCTCACAACTGCAACCCTCAATCAAGACCTCTTTTCCTTCTTTTTGTTTTTTTTTTTGGAGGAGGAGGATGAGTAGGAGGGCGGGGGTGGCTGGTCATATGCACATATCGAATGTATCTGTCATGAAATCTCATGTGCATATCTATGTGTATGTGATGTTATTTTCTTTTCTTTTTTTGGAGGACGACGACGACGACGGAGGAGGGTGGTTGGTCACCTAGCCATCAAAAAACTACTTGCATGACAACATCTCTCAAACATTAAAAACTCTGTAATCAAACCATGCAACTAAATTAGCTTTTTTAATAACTTTTTATTTGGCCAAATTATCTGCAATATAATTTTTTTCTCCATGAGTATGCTTAAAAAACACAAAAATAAGCAGATTGCAAGCATTAAGTTCACCTACCAACCATTATCTGCATGTAAATGGGAAGCGAATCATCCAAATCCATCCATCCTGCTGCTTAACTCTTAAAATTCCCATCCTCTTAATTGTTTTCAAAAATAGATGGTGTCAATTAAATTGGCTTGGTTGATCAAATCATTGTCCAGCCATTGGAGAAAGCTTCTAACAGCACAGAGATGGCATTGTATTGTATTTGATCTGTATAAATTGATTCCTGTTTTCGAAACAGGTCACCCAAAAGGAAAGCTATCTCTTTGTCATCTTCAATAATTATAAGTGGGGTCGGTCATTATGAGTGTTGGATAGAGATAGGGATTCCACCAGTTTTCACGGTCGGATTTTTTAATATTTATACTTTATTCATTTCCTTTCAAATAAAAATATTATATATTTATAAATTATCTTTTGAGTTTTGAGTATCTAATATGTTTTACTATTATTTATTATTTAATAAAAAAACAAAATAGTTAATATATTTATTCAAAGTGTGTATATTAAATTATAAATATTATACATATATGTGTTTTATGTCAATGTAGAGATATGTACATATCATGTTATATTAAAAAAATCTAAATATTCAACAAAGCTGTCAATATAATATATTTCGAGTTAAGTTTAGGTGGGTTTCGAGTTGGGTTTGGAAAAATTCATAACCTATCCATTATTCATTGAGTTGAAAACAAAGCTTTGATAATTTTTTAGGGGGAGAAACTATTATAACAAGACATAAAAGAAATTTTCTAATCTACCATACATGAATTAAATACAAAAAGACTACATGATTTAGTTTTATGCAAAGAAAAACATAGAACGATACAAGATTTACTAAAAAAGATAAGTAATGTAAGAACTTATTATAAATATAGAACGATCTTTGTATGGGCTAAAAGGCTAAGAGAAATACCAAATTGAATCAAAGTCATGAAATTAATTTCATCTTCATAATGGATCCATTACTTTAATTTTATTAGTTTTCATACCTATCAAATGTAAACATACAAAGTTTATAAGAAATATTAGCTAAAACAAAATATTATTTTTGTTTGGTAAATTTTTTTCAAAATAAAGTACAATAATAATAAAATAATAAAGAAAGTTTCTTACCTATTCATTTTAATTGTGCTCGTTGATCTTTCATAAAATAGAAATCATTGATTATCATATCTATTTAGAATCTTTCAATAATGTCTTTTTCTATATAAACAATCAAATAATATACAAGAAAATCATCCATCATCTAATTGTAAAGTCTTGTTTTACCAACATTGTTGCTAAAAAAGCTTGTTTAGTGATTGTTATTGAAACATGAAGAGTTCAAATAAGCCGAATCAATCTATTAATTAGTGGATAAATTTTTTATTTTTCATTTTCTACAATCCTTGGCATAAATCAACAATTGATGATAAATTTTTTAATTATGGATGATTGGGTGCATCAAGCTCATAATGTTGCAACTATAATTTCAACTTAATTTTTTCTTGGTTAAATAATGTGTAGGTATTTTTTGGATCCATAGTTGTACTCAACATAAGAAGCTCGGTTATCTGTTCACTAAATCTATTATTTAGCTCTTGCAATTATTGATTAATGATAACTATAAATACATCAACTTGGTAATGATACTCAATTGTTACTAAATTATTATTTTTTACAGTGAGATCACCCCTCATATTAAAAACTCAAATGACATTAGCAATTTAACTACAAAAACTGCATCACCATGTTGAGAATAAGTAAATCCATTTGAAATGCGAACTCCATCTACTATCTTCGAGTAGCTGCAAATCGCTTATTTGACTAAATCCTTTACTTGTTTTAATCTCAACAATAACAATTAAATGTTCAATTTGAGTTACTTGAAAAGCTTAAAATTCATTATTATTAGAGTCAATTGCAATTCAGTAAAAAGCACTAACAATGTTGATAATAAAAATCAAATTCTAAAAGAAAGTGTGAACATCAAATATTTCTCTAGCTGCAACAATTAGAGTCAATTGCAATTGATTGGCTAAGCAATGTATGTAATATGCATAAGGGCAATCTTTAATGAATAAAGCTTGCAAGTCATTCCACTCTCCACGCATATTACTAGTATTGTCATACCCTTGACCTTTAATATTTTAAATATCAAGATTATAATGAGATAAAATAAAGGAAATATCTTCCTTGAGAATTAAAGCGGTTGTATCTTTAACATGCACTATATCAAAAAAAAAATCTATTTTTTTTAACAAACCTAATAATAAAGGTTATTTGCTTTTTTTTTAGACTCATCTCAAGTTTCATGAACAATCAAACAAAATTATGCATCATCAATCTCATGACGAATTGAAAACTGAACATTTCAAGTAAAGACATGAAACATTTCCTTTTAAATTTAATGTGATATGTATTTAGCATTTTGTGGAGCATTATCCAAAATAAAAACACATATTTGTTCATTAAATAATGGTTAAGAGTTCCATTATTTCAAGAAAACTACCCTAATTTTTTTATTATGGTTTTTTTATCATGTCCTCTAAATGAACATACTTGAAATGTGAGCCAACGAACAATATTTATTGAAGTTTTAATACACAATCAATTATTTATAATTTCTTGAGAAGTTTGCCTTTCAACTACTTTCTCAATATAATATGATTGATTTTATCTCCAAGCATTCGCAACAACTTTATGAACTGAATTTGAAAATTTTCCTTATGAGTAAAAAAAAACATATCATTCATCATCATTAACTTTCTTTCAACAACTAAATTCTTTAACAATAAATGTGTTTTTATCTTGGCTTTCCTATTGGTTTACTTGCAAATAAATAACTTGAAAAATAAAACGCAGCATTTTTCTACAAATATTCAAGACAAAAAAAACTTTTGAACCAATAAGATTGAAATTGACAAGGGAGTTTTTTACCAGTTAACAGATTTTCAGACATCAAAGATTGATATGGCCTTAAAATAATGTATGCCCTTCAAGTTTCATCTTGTTGATTAACTAGGTGTTCCCAAATTTGAGGTTGATTACCTAGATCTTGAACTAAATGAGCAATGTCAATAATTTTTTCTTTAGTTCTTATAATTTTAGTAGGAAACTGTTAAGTAATGAATCCAAGTTCTTTGCAAACTGAAATAGGTTGGGACTGCTCACTCACTAATTCAACATTACACAATGGAGTTGGTTCACTAGGTTGTGAGTCATCAATATTTTTTCTTTTTTTCTCAAAAAAAATCAATTCTTCTTGTGGTCTTGTTCATGATTCAACCTGAAATTAAATCAAATGAAATAGGCAAACTTAATTAAAAGAATTCAAGATCCAAAATTAGAAACAACAATAAAGATCAACACCATAAATTGATGAAATTGGCATCCTTAATTCCACTCAAAATAAAAAAAACTCAATCAAAATTTAAAATTAATGGCAACCACGCAAATGTAAAAACAAAATAAAATGCCAATAATACAACACAAAAGCAAGAAGAGACAGTTAAAAGTTATGATGGAAGAAAAAAAAAGGAATCTTGAGTTTGGGTTTCCTTGTTATGATGGAAGAGAGGGAGAGACAAGAAGTTTTTGGTACGGGGCATGTAAAAAGAGCTAAAGTTCGGTAGCTAGGTCTTTTATTTTTTTTATTTAACAATTTCTTTTAATAACATATATTTTTAAGCTAGGTTATATATATATATATATCAGCCTTGTAGGGTCCTAACCCTCTAGTTTCGTTACTGCATCGAGTATGGTAACTATCCATAAAATATCAATCCATCCAGATTGAGGCAGTGTCTATCAGATTCAGCTTAAATTATTGTCCCTAATTAGAGAGTCAAATTTTGTTTTTAAATATAAAATAAGATACGGTGTGATCCACCTACAAATTTATATTCATCTTCTAAATCATTGTACTTATAACATTCCTAGTTATCTCTTTCATTAGCAAACTGAAATAGGTTGGGGCTGCTCACTTACTAATTCAACATTACATAATGGAGTTGGTTCACTAGGTTGTGAGTCATCAATATTTTTTCTTTTTTTCTCAAAAAAAATCAAGTAGCTAACCCGCAAAACTCGCAACTCAAGTAATAAGATCATGATAACCTCATAGAAAATAAATTAAAATAAATTATGAAATTCAATACCTAGTAAATTAAATATCAAATGATGAAATTAGAAAAAAAAATAAAACAAAATTAAATTTGAATAGTTTTTTTAAAAACAAAAAAATTCTAAAAAAATATTGAGAATCAAAACGAAAAAGACCTTGGCATTTCAGAGTGAAATGCCAAGACCTTTATAATATAATTATATTACATCATTTCTTTTAAAAAGTTATTTTTATCTTTACCACAAATAATTCTAATTTAAAGTCATTTAACTTATTTTATTATAAATTATTTATGAAAAACAACTTTGATTTTAGATTTTGATTCAATTCAAAAGTTATTTTTCATAAACCGTCTCAAATAAACTCTTAATCATGATATTGATAAAGGTTACTATGACATGATTTTGAAAATTGATTTCAATTGCTTTTTAAATTTTTCTCATAGCACAATCATAAATATATTTCATTAAAATTAAATTTTGACTTAAATAAAAAAAAAAAAAAACTTATTACGAAACCAAATTAAAATTTGAAGTTAAAATTATTGGCCTTTTAACTTATACTACTTTCCTTCTTGTTTGGAGTAAATTTTCACTAAATATATAGCCAACTTAACTTATTTTTATCATAAATTATTGTAAAAATAACTTCTAAAATCAAAAATCAATTTTATTAAGTTATTATTCTCTCTACTAAAACAATTAAGAAAGTTTATGATGCTTTATTATTCATATGAACAACACCTTAGTTTTTTTTTTTAATTTCTCAAACCTTTTTTTTAATTCTACTTTTCTTCTTCCAAATTCATTCTTCAATTATATTAAAAGAATTGAAAAAGTTTATGGTGAAGCACCTTGTTTTTTTTAATTTTCCAAAAAAACATTTCTTTTTTTATTTTAAAATTCTACATTCCAATTTTTTCTATTTATTTACACAATAAAATAACTAATATGCCATATGGATTTAAAAAAATAATGAACTGGCAGGAAAGGGCACCTTTTTTTTTTCATTTCAAATACACAATAAAATTACCACAATGCCCTTGAATTTAGATTGTCTTTGACATGGGTCAAGGTTTTTTTGTTTCTTTCTTTTTTTTTTTTTGTAATTACCAAGTCAAGGACAATTTAGTATTTAGCAATATATAAAATATTAATTTATTAGAAAAAGGTTGGGTGTTTTAATTACCAAGTCTCTTTTTCCTCCTTTATTTCCTCTCTTCTTCTTGGTATATTTTCAAAATAACTTTTTAATTTTTATTTTTTTAAGATTTTATCCCTATTCTTTTTATTACTATTTTTTTATTTTAAATAATCCATAGAATTGGTATTTTCTTTCTATTTAACCCTCATTTATTTTTTTTTCCTTTCAGATCTAGTTCTTATTCTTTTGACTGTTATATTTTTTTTAATTATTCTCTTAATTAAATTATCTTTTTCAATTACATTTCTCAATATTTTATATCATTTTCTTGATAAAAAAAAAAATTAATTACATCTTTCAATATCTTAGTTCATTTAATTTTATGTTAAATTTAATTCTTAATATTTTTATTTATTAGCTTCGGTGAACCACCATTAATGAATTTCTTGTGATTATTTTCTTAAATGAGATTTATGCCCTTATTGGTCTGCATGTCACAATCATTGGAGCCCACTGACTGGTGAGATTTATTGAATTCACATTTGTAGGACAGTCTGCCTGCCTGCCTGCCACTAACGGGAACCAGTCTCCATGCATGAACATGTCTGTCTTGATCATGAATAAACGAGTGCAAATAATAACAATAATCTCGCGCAGTTAAGGGTCTAGCTCAGTGGTCAATCGTGTGACTTGTTCCGTTCCTGTCCCGAGTTTGATCTCTATGTACACGCCTGTCACCCCCGCGGTGCCTTACCTGCTCACTGAACTTGCAAGATGTTCAGTGAACCGTGAAGAATAGTCATGATGCGCGCAAGCTGGCCCGGACACCCCACGATAATTAAAAAAAATAATAATAATAATCTTGCCGGCTGTCTTTGAGCCGACAAGGAACAGAAATTAAGGAAGCAATTAATGGATATATATATCACATCCTGCCCCTCCAAACTTCATGCCCTGCATCCGCCATTGATATATTATGAAGCCCTTTGACAACCAAGAAATAATATAAAAGCAATCATTATCAATTGCATTTCCTGTTCCAAAACCCAATGCCCTTCTTTCCTTTTTTTTTTCCCCCTCATTTGAAATAGAGCAAAAAAGAAAGAGAGTGCAAAAGATACAAGCCAAACAGAAACAGCGTCACAATTCTCACAAAGAAAAGATTGAATACGAGCCAGTAGAATCAACCACGACCAATGTTTAGATAAGATGTAGCTTGTCCCCGAAAAATAAACAAACAAAAGGAACACCTAGGGTTGATACATGAAGAACTATTCGATGGGGGCTTTCTCACAATAAACCAGCACCCTCCTGTATGCGGCACTTACACAAAAATTAATGCCTTCAAAATCTGTTCATCTCACATGCTTGCAAGAGTTCAAAATCGTGGACCATACACATGCAACCCACCATGATGCGAGCAGAATGCTGGCATCTTCAAACAGAGAAACTAAAATGCTTTTCCAACAAGACAGCTGTTCCCACCACCTAGTCATCTTTCAAGGTGTTCGAGTACTCGGTCCCTTGTTTTGGTGACGTAACACTAGAGGAAGCGCTTGATGAGGAATCACTAAAAGAGCTTGATCCATTCTGAAAACTTTTTGTTGCATTTCTCTGAGGATCTGCAGTCGCAGGTTTCTGCCCCTCTTCTGCTAGTCTTTTGAGAAGATTCATGATAGTGGGAACGAACTTTGAAGATAAGGAAAGAAGCCCCGGAAGCTGTGAACATGCAGACAGGGAGGGAGTGTTTAGAAAGCATACTCAACGAGTAATTTGAACAAACTTTTAAGAGTCAGTATGGAGAGTTTGGTGATATAGTTTCGAGGGTAAAAGGAGCTTGTCAAAAGCAAGACATGCATGGAAAATCAGAACCAAACTATGAGATTGCGGTTTGACACTTACAGCACCATTGCGGAATTCGCCTGAAATGTCTAACTGCACCCATAGGGCTTTAGCGAGTAGAAAACCTACAAAGATGACACCCAAATACAAAGGATTTCTGCAACAGTAAAGAATGCCAAAAGAAATACTATCAGCAAACAAGGGATATAATCTGTCACCAAAAATATCTAATTCCACAACCATGTTACCTCAAAAGTGTCATAAACTCATTAAATCCTAACACAACCAAGGCGAGGATTGCCCATGGGGGTGGTAACCAGTTGTTATTACGTTTGTGGGCTTCCTGAAAATTGAAAAAGTGAATAGATTAACAAAGCATCCACACACAGATGTGTAGATGAGTGCACGCGCGCGTGTAAACTACCAGAAACTGCAGATATTTGATATAGGCATTTACCCATTTATCTCAACTATAATAGCACTATAATCAAATTCCAAGAATTAGCAATATAACATTTACAGCACATAAAACACTCAATGCCGCAGCATAAGGGTTTTGACTGCAACACCAAATGTAAAGCCATTAAATTGCTCGATATGGTGGCAACACTTTAATAGTGATATTCATACAGTTATCTAAGGCCGTGAGATGAAACCTAGTCATATTTTTGTGCCACTGCACCTGCCACATCCTGTAAAATGTTGTCATCTTATACAAACTTGATAATCTGCACTCTTAAGAACCAGATATCACTAAATGTACAGCATTTCATGCAACTGACCAGTCAGGACTAGGTTCTCAAGTTTTATTTCTTTGGACATGCCTTATCCCAAGCACAGCTTAGCAAACATGAAAATGCAAAAAAGGTGCACACTATGTTCCATCTCTATGTTGACAATCATAATCTAAAGACAACTGTGAAAACATAAAATAAATTTGCAAACCTAATGATATGCAAGGATACCATACCTGTGCAGAAATGGCCTGTGTAACAGTGTACTCTGTCTCTGTCTTGAATTGCCTCCACAAAGATTTGCACTGGACAGGTGTGATCAATGTCCTTGAGGATGGAATCTGCAGTAGCAAAACCAGTTCCAAGTATAAAAGGTGTTTTGTGGTAAGTAAAGAAGAGTCCAATGGTATCAGTGCGTGCAAAATCAAGGGAGAGGTCTAAAGCAATGATCACTCGATACTACGGTGCCAGTATGTACTTACAATATCCATCAGGCAATTCCCAATTAATTTATCAAAGAGAAATGCATTTGTAGAGATCTGACATATAGCTTCTGCACCAGCATGACAAACCCATTCATAGCTACAGGCCTATGTGTGCACTATCTATGGGATCCACTATCACAAGTTCCACCACCATCTTCTTGAAATGCAGAATTAAAGAGATTCATTGATCAAACACTTAACTTAGAATGGCAGACCTCATTCATGCAAATGTCATCTGTAGACTGATATAAAAAAGTTCACAAGAGTTGCAAATAAACTAAAAAACTTTCAGGAGTTTTAGAGAATTGATCCTAGAAAAATGATCTAGTATAAGGTCCACAAAATTCATTTCTTGAATTTTGATTACATACTCTTTCTACAACAATAACAAGCAAATTTGAAGATATGTTAACATAAACACCAGGAAAAAGCTCAGCAATACGAAAAGGTCACCTTTTCCCAAGAGTTTGAGGCCAATGGGTCAAATGGTATGATACTTCTGTCTTTAACAGCAGCATTGTTCTTTGCATCCATCAAAGCAGACGATAATGTAGTCTCAATATTGTCAACATCATCATCCAGACGGATTGCAGCCATTACAGATAACAACTTCAAAGACTGGCAAAGTTTAACAAATGAAATTAGTTGAGATCCATATTCAAAACAAAACTTGAGAATCAACATTTGTTGAAATATGTATTGATCATACTGCAGAGCGAGCAGTTTTGGTAATTGCTCGAATGTCTTCCTTTCCGGTCCAAATTCGTGGCATTGAATCAGAGTCATGGCTAAACAACATTGAAAACCTGCATGCAAAGTTTACATTCACTCTCCATAAGATGGATATGAAACAATACAAATAACTTAGTTGAAAAATTGCAATGGGTTGTTACCTGTCTTTCATACGGATCATGACCCTTCCAGATTCTTCTCTTGCTTTTGCCTCAACAACACCTCTTCCATAATTCTCCAGACTTGCAATTAATTTGTCCTTAGATTGTTCATCCATGTCAAAACCAAAGATTGCATTACAGAACCCAGCAACAGCTGATTCTGTCTCACGTAGCAGAAGTTTCTTTATGGCTGACCATGTCTCACTATTAGCTCCATCTAAAAGAGCTTCAACAGGCCCTGATAATGCCGCATTTAGTTTTTCCTGCAGGTCAAGAAAATTTGTTTAGCACACATATATAGACACTGAGTTTCTTTTGTGAGCAAGTCCAAACCATGTGACCATTGTCATTCACCACACCCAACTTTATTGATAAGATATCGGTGTCTAACAAGATTTCACAACATATAAAATCCAGAATGCGTGAAACAATATGACAATCATTTTAATTGTTGACCTGCAAAGACTAAACTTCAAGCACAACCATATTCCTCGAGCATTTTTCCATATTAGTTTTAACTTATCTTCACTTGAAGACAATTAGAAAATGAAGCTGGCACACACAGAAGCAAGAAAGGATAATCATAGAAAAATTGTACCTCAAATGACGAAGTAAGTTCAGAGAGTTTGGCAGCATGGACAGAAGCAATATGTGCATCTATATCACGACGTAGCTTATCCCGCACTTTAGATGTGTCCCAGTTTGCTTGTTCAATGACAGCATCTGTGATTATAGTATTTCAAAGAGAAGTTATACTTTATTGAGCCCAGACAGTATAGCTAGTTTTTCAATACTCTCATATTAGTTACATAGCTGATTAAACAAAAGGCTGCTCATATGTGCTTCTAATCATGCAACAGCAATTCGATATTATTTTCCCCTAAGAATAAAGTGTGATAAAGTTTCTTCCCACTTGTTTGACAGCTTTGTTTTCTAAGCCTTGTTTTTCTACATCATCAAAGCTAAAAATGAAATGGCAAAATGTATTTAAGTCATGTAATCATACCTGCACGCCATTCATCAAATTGAGCCATGTAAGACTGAGTGCAAGTTTGAGCAGCCAAAGAGAACCCTTCTCCTGCATTCAAAGCTTTATCAAATGCTTCCTTGAATTTTTCAAGAGTTCCAGACCTTATATGACCCAACATGGATTGATGTGCTGGTTGGACAAGCTACAAAGCACAAGAAGACAGCTAACCAGATTAATTATTCATAATTTGATATCAAACATAAGAAAACAGTTGAAACTGCTACAAATAAGCTGCGGAAGATAGAAATCCAAAAACAGCACTCTGCAAATACAATCCTCAGAGCACATGAATTGAGTGGCCAATAAGGAAACTAATATCCATTATGTTATGAGCACGAACATGCTTTAATATATTTTAATACTTTATCTTCTTTAACCATTTCAGCCCACATTTCCATCCCACCCCTTCTTTACTCCAAGGACACACAGTCAATCAATGTTCTACACCAATGCATCCGTAGATCTATGCATGACCAGACCATCTCAAAATGCACTCCCTCAACCTATCCTCAATCAGGTGCATTTCCACCTTCTTACCAATCACTTATAGATCATACTTTGTATTTCATACATCTAATCTTCTTATGTGCAAACAATTCTCACTGCCATAAAGAATAACTTGACATGATACACAAGCCTCTCTGCCAACTAGCTTGAGTTTTTTGGATTGAATGCTTTGATGTAATAAGAGAGCAATCATATAAAAGGTTTGATATCAAGCCGTAAGAACTCATCCAGCCACCTCTGTTGATCCCTATGCAGTCATATGCTTATGCATTCAAGGTTGTCCATACATTCTAATATACAACTCAAATTAACTGAGTATTAACATAAATTAGTTTGATTCTAATTCCATATTAATGTGACTATTGGTGGCCACTTTTCTGGACTGTAAAATGATCATGTTAATAGTTTATACACAAATCAAAAGAATTAGTAGCCTAAATATTGACATGCTTTTAGTTCCAAATCAACAGGCATTGACTGTACTTCAATATCCTAAGTTCTCAATTTTATGGCAATATCTCAGTTTTTCATCAATCAAAACAACTGCCATAAAATTTTAAAAGAAAAAGGGAAAAAACTCTTGAGAGACTGATTACTTGGAGCAATTTTTCCTCAAGCTGCTTTCGCTTTGCAGATCTTACTCCTTCGTCAAAATAAATAGCTTCAGCATCATACCTAGAATTAAAAAGGCCATTATTTATGATAACCAAATCAACAAGGTTTTTAATGCATATCTTAAGCCATAGAACAAGTACTGAATAAAAGGATCCCAGATAATGACAAAGTAGAGAAAATTGAGTTAAAGATGCAACCAAAGATGAAGCAGATCTACCTAGAATCATAAGAAACTCTATTTCATGGCACATAAAAAGTGAAATGGCCAGCTTAAAACAAGTTGTTGTGGTAAGGTAAAAAGAAATTCTGAAAGCAACAGATAATAACAAGGTATGAAATCTGATCCGTTATAA
This sequence comes from Populus simonii, assembly GCA_007827005.2. Classification (NCBI taxonomy): domain Eukaryota; kingdom Viridiplantae; phylum Streptophyta; class Magnoliopsida; order Malpighiales; family Salicaceae; genus Populus; species Populus simonii. Next base: position 5,471,912 of record CM017466.2, on the reverse strand, counting down.
TCAAGAAGTCAACCCAACCATCCCTTCATCAACCAGAAAAATAATCTAATCAGCTTTATTAGAGTATGAACCCGTGCAGTAGTCATCTTGTTCACCACTTTTATTAGGATTCTAATGAAAATAAATTCCATTAGAATCTAACAATGCTTCTAAATTTCTAATACACTCTTGTTGGATGATACATGTGGAACTAAGCACAAAGCCACTGGCATATAAGCACCTTGCAAAAATAGAGATATAGCTTTCAGTTCTTCACCCAAGTTACATCATATCTGCCAAAGCTTAAGGCAGTTTCTAAAGCTGTATGCTAACCCTACACCGGAACACATCAGTAGCAGAGCCACTGTAAATTTACATATTGCACAAGGAAAAACACTTACTCAGACAAACTAATATTTAGAATTGCACTAAGCTTCTTTCCAAAGCCAGAGACTGGACCAGATTCTACAGCCTCTTCCATTTGACACCACTTCTGTGGGAGATAATAAACCATATTTTCTCAGTGTCAATGCTCCCACTAAGGATAAGATCAAGAGATAAGAAGTGGAAATAAGAAAAGAAAGGATGACAGAATACTTTAAAAGCCTATACCTCATTTGCAACAAAACTACCATATTTTTCGTTGGCAATTTCTTCACAGCGTACAGTAGCAACCATAACCTGCAAGAATATGGGGGTTGAAAATGGCATTAACAAAATATGGATGTACTTGTTCCATGTTTGTGTTAAGTAAATATTCACGAAATTACCTTGTGGAAAGGATTATTGGGGTCACATATGGCATTAATAAAATGTGGATGTACTTACTCTAATCCTCTGCTAAATAAATATTCACCAAATTACCTTGTGGGCAGGAAGGTCAAGGTCCTTATTTTCCTTAATAACTTTCCAGATTTCCTGTGCACTGAAAGAGAAACCTGAAGCAGGAACTACACCCCTACGATCTCCCGCGAGCCCACCAGGTGCAATAGAATGGAAAAATCGCTGTCTCAAACTAGCAACCTTCATTGACAAGAAGAAGTCTATCAAATAACAAAGGTATGCTAGCTAAGTTCCAGCTCAATGTTTAGATCACAAACTAGAATCCAGATGGTAGGCAACGAGTGTGATACATTTAAACTTTGAAATGCAAGGACTTTAAAATGGAATGACTGGATACTAACATCCATCTAATTTGCATGCAACACAAAGAGCAAGAAACATATTTTCTCTACCTGCTCCTTGAATTGCTCTTCTTTTTCTTCATAACTAGAAAGAGCAACAACTTCAACCTGGCCATCATTTATCAGAAATATTGCAAAGTCAAATATCAATGTTCCACATCTCTCCCTTCTAGAAAAGGACATTTCAAAAACAAGTTCAGACAAAAGCATGCCATCTCACATTAAAGAATTCACTCAATCGAGTTTCCTTGTGAGCTTCTGGCTTGGGAACAGAGTCCCATATCTGCAGTTACATAGAAGAAAAAAGGTTAAAGACAATACCATAATTCAGTAAATAAGGAAAGCATGGTTTTATTTACCTTCTGAATGTCCTCTCTTAGAACGGGTTCTAAATTCTCCAATGGTGTCTGCAAACAACCAAAGATCAACATAATGGATACAAGTAAAAGCACAGTCAAGCCACAACATTAACTAGCATGAAGGAGAGAAACACACCCTTGTTTTGTCACGTATGACAAACATCAAAGTTGTTTTGCGTGGACTGAATAATCGCATCATGACCTGAGAGCAAACAAGCCCATCAAGTTCCAAAACCATGGGAACTTTATAAAATCCATATTGAAGGTTTGCAGACAACACAAGCAAGGTTACCTGAAATACAGTCTTTAAAAGAGGCTTATTTGCAGCTTGCTCACGACCAATATCGTGACACCACCTAGATAAATATTTCTTAGAAAGGTTATGTATACAAATTATGGAAAACCTAAACATTATAAGAAACATGAAGAATTTATGTCCAGTGCAAGATAGAGATCTTACATGTTAATCAATACTATATCTGAGACAGCAAGGGCAAAAAGGGCACTCTGTTTCTCAAATGCTGTATCATCCTAAAAATGAAGAGAAGAACACTAGATAAGAGAAAGCAAACAGCAATATACTGTTTCATTTAGTGTTTCTTGAGAAAAAAAAACTCTCTTTCAGGAAGACCCTTTAATGTGCTATTTCTCTCAATGCAAGTCAATATATTGGGCAGGTTTTGCTAACATACAACAAAAAGACAATATCCCTCCTGCCCATTTCTTTGACCCTTGACTAGAGGATTGTTCACTTACATCCGACGAGAAATAATTTCACTAATGTAATGCTCAGCATTTCCAAATCTACATCGATAAAATCTTAATCAAACAACTCCAAATTATATATCTAAATGCAGCCAATACAATTACAACCCTAACCATAACTGACAAACCATTCTGGTAGACTACTGGAGGGATCATATGTGCATAAATCTTCAAAAAATTCAAAGAAGGCAGCTCAAGGATGTGTTCATGACCAAAAAGGTATTGTTGTCAGCCAAAGCACGTTTTAGGTTTTACTCTACTGATTTTTGGATTCAGAAGTTCACTGCAAATTTTTGAGAATTAATTTACTCATTCTATACTGAAAAAAGTTTCATGAATATAGAGCAGAGGAATGGAGAGCTGAGTATCTAAGAAGGTAATATAATATAACCAGTTTTAGAACATGGCTGCATTTGTGTAATACAAAATGAATTTACAATTTAAACAAGGTATAAAAAGATTACAGAGAACTGAAAACCCCAGAAAACTTTAAATGGTGCTATAGGGAAAGAGGGAGGGAGGGAGAAATGCAAGTGAAGTTATTTCAAAAATGATAATAAAGGCACCTCTCCACGTTCTCTTCCATCAGTTCCCTCCAAATCCATTACAAGAGTACAGGGTTCAATACCAGCACATCTTGCCAACCAAATTCCCTTAGTGGTTTGAGACCTGAAAATAAATGGAACCTATCAGGCTTTAGCAATTCCAGAAAGTTTTTCATGTTCAAGGAAAAAGTGCAATAAAAGATAATCAAATTGGAGAGAGCAATGCAAGAACGTGCCTTCCTTTAAAAGCATCCATCTCTCTAAAGCTGGTACCAAACAAATGATTCAACAAAGTGCTCTTCCCTGTCCAGTCCAAAGAAAACAATGTAAAACTCTTCAGGCAACACGGGCCATTAATAACAGGTGTAAATTATTAGCCAATAAAACTGGAAAGGCGGTGGAAGTTGAATTGAACTAAAACCAGGGACAGTTTGATAAAACTAGATAGAACAACATTCAAATTCGTATTAAATACACCAGCTATGCTGTTAATTATTCCAGGTTGACTACATTCCAAAAAGTGCAGCACTGAGTCTCAAAATCAAAACCTTCTCTTGCCTTCTTTACAGGATAAATCATACTGTTCTAGCTTCTAGTGCAAAGCGATTTGGCAAATCAGATCACGGAATGAAAATCTTTTAATCAAACAAAATAAGGACAACCAGAGAGAAATAAACAAAAGGTTAACTCATCAATGAACGAAAAAGGTTCATACCACTACTTTGTGGGCCCATAATGGAGACTATAGCATATGACAATCCGCATTCCCCCAATCTCACTTCCTTGATTAATTGTTCTAATCCAGTATCATTAAACATACCATCTCCATCAATAAGGTGAGTAGAACAGCAACCATCGCTCTTTTCTGAAAATCAAACGTTACACGAATTAGTTTTGGAGCACAAATTAAAGATTACAGATTACGTATCTTACAGTAAATACATAAGCATATATAACCTTTAAAACAACTAACAGCTCAAAAGTTCCATGCCATATCGATCTGTGCGAGTTTCCCATACAAGCTAATGATAACAGAAATAGAATACACGAATCTTCATACAATTCAAAACGGAGAATCCTTAAAGCCATAAGCTGAGGTTTTCACACTTAAAGTCATACTTATACCCCATTAGAAACCACGGGACTATTTGGTACTGCGGTTGGGGTGCTTTCCAAAAGACTTATTGTCTGAAAAGGCATCAAATAGATTGCTTTCTTAGGTGATTTTCGATTTTTTTTTATACGAGGACGTCAAAAACCATTGAAAATCACCTAAGAAGCATCAATTTGATTGTTATTTTTTTAAAAGAAAAGCACTTTCAACCACATCACCAAACATGTACATAGTCCAAAACATTTATCAGTCCTTGGTTCATTCGGCAAGAAAAGGTGAGAAGACAGAGGGGAGAGAGAGAGGAAAAAAAAAAAAAACAGAGCCACAATTGTGTATGAAATGGCAATTTCTGATTCAAATTCAAATCATTTGAATAAAAAAACTCACTTTAATTTAGTCCTCAAAAGTAGTAAACTCTTTCCAAATTCATCCTCAAATAAAAAAAAAATCAAGATCTCAAAATCCTCTTCTCTTATACACATTTGCCTCAAAGTAAAATCATGATCCAAACTCCATAAATACCCGAAAATTGATAATTATCAATCTGCAATCACAACATATCTTAAGAACCGCAAAAAGTGAATCAAATTCATTCATCTAATAATAAAAAGTCGCACGGTAACTAAATTCAACAAATTTAACTGCAACAAGCAAGTAAGAAACCGAAAGAACAGTTACAAATTGAACCGAGAAGACACCAATCCGGTAGATAATAATAATAATAATAATAATAATAATAATAATTGAAGGAGACGTTAAAGAGAGAGAGAGAATGATAGAATGGTTGAGAGAGATCATGGATTACCCATTTGAATTGGATCGAAAAGACAGCTCAATTTCACCTAAACGGATGCCTGTTCGATTGGGAAAGAAGGTAAAGGGATCTCAGAGAGCAATGTGTGTGTGTGTGTGTGTCTCTCTAGCTTTCCTCCCTTCTCTCGTTTTATGCTCTTTGGGTGTAAAAAGCTTTTCAAGTGTTTTTTTTATATTTTAAAATATTTTTTTAATTTTTTTAAATCAACGTATTGAAATTATAAAAAATATTAATTTGTTATTTTTCAAAGCAAATCTATTTTGATTGAACATTAAAAACGAAAAGTTACCGGAGCGTTCAAAGAGGGTGTTTGACAAAGACTGCCTGTCCCTTTTTATTTCTTATTTTACTTTATTAAATAAAAATAAGAAAAGAAAAGTAGAAAAGAGAGGGAAGTAAACTGTAAAAGGGAATTAAATAAAGCAATTGTTTTTTTCTTTTTTCTTTTTTTTTGGTAAGACAAAGTTTGATTAAGAGTCTTTTTTTTTTTTTTTTAGGATAAAGAAAAATGGATGCCATTTTCTAGTTAATTGAAATATATTTATTAAGGTGGATTATTTTCGGTTCGGTTCAGTTTTTATTAAAAAGAATAATTAAATCAAAATTTAAAAAAAAACCGAAACCGGTTCAAACCGACAGGTTTCTATTCGGTTTGGTTTTTTTGATTTAACTCGGTTTTTTCGGTTTTGACTCAGTTTTTCCGATTTGGCTCGATTTTTTTCTAGTTTTTTTTTATTCATTTTTTTCGATTTCAAGTTTATAAAATCAAACCGGTCAGTTTTTTCAAAATTTTAATTAGGTTTTTTCATGATTTGGTTTTTTTTTTAATTTTTTCGATTTAATTAGTTTTTTTACTCGACCCTAATATTTATTATTAAAAGTAATATTAAGTTAAACATTAAAAAGCAGCTTGTGCTCATTAACTTTGAATTCAAGTTTGTACGCTCTTGACTTGAATTAAGGAGCTATGATTGTATTAATTCCTTTTCTTTTTCGATTATGAGGGAAGTGAATTTGTTCTTATCTTACATTATTTTATATTATATTCTAATTAGCTTTGAATATCAAGGATACGGGTAGATCCAGTCAAAAGATAATTTAATTTTATGTATTAAAATTGATTCTATGATATTTTAAATACTTATATTAAAAAGAAAAACAACAAAATATTTATATATATAAAAATATATTTGAAAAAATTTAAAAATATTTTATTTTTTTATTTCAAATTAATTTTTTTATATTTTTAAATTTATTTAATATGTTGATGTTAAAAATAATTTTTAAAAAAATAAAAAATATATTTTAATATTTTTTTAAATAAAAAAACTAATTACTACTACATTTTTAAATCTCTCTAAACATTAAATAAAGAATAAGTACGAACAAGGACCACGTGCGCACGCACGCACCCCTTTATCAGAGATGCTCCACAACAAACAGTGGTCTCAAGAATATTGTCCGAATGACTTAGATATATGTATTAAATAAAAAAATATAAGCTGGGTTAATTTCTACATATTTAATAATTTAAATGGACAGGTAAATGCAGATTTATGTCTATGGTCAGCAACTCAAATGGGCAGCCATGGAATCTCATCATTCTTATGCAGCCAGAAGTGAGATTGGAGCTATCTGGGGACTCTGACGATGAAGTGACAGGGGATGATCAGACAGGGGCATCTATGTTGGGGGATTTTACTCTCTCTCTCTCTCTTTTCCAGGGAGTTTGAAATTGAGGGATTGGATCAATCAACTTTAATTTTTATAATTTCAGTATCTCAATTTCTGAAAATAATTCAATCAAGTGCATTCTTAGATATAGCAGGCAAACTTGATATATAATTGGCAAACTCGATTGTTTGGAAGTATGGTTATAATTATTTTTTAAAATATTTTTTATTTAGAAATATATTAAAATAATATTTTTTTATTTTAAAAAAATTATTTTTAACATCAACGCATTAAAATGATTTGAAAACACTAAAAAAATATTAATTTGAAGTAAAAAAAATTAAAATGTAGATCATCAACCTATTAATTTCTTTTTAATGCAATCATCTTCTATATTAATCTAATTAAGAGAGAGTTATGGGAATATGTGATATTTCTCTCTAAGTTAATACAATTAGAATAGACGTAATTAATTAGTTTTAGTGTATGAAAACTAACTAATCAAAGAATAATATATATATATTTAACAATAATTCAAAGAATTTTAGTTTTTGCTTATGTACGAAAATCGATGAGATTTGAACTTGAAAACAATTTTTTTAAAAAAAAAATAAAGAATATTCATATGTAAATGAAATAGCAGATGATGATTGGTGGTGGATATTTATTTTAATTTTAAACTTTATAATTAATAAGCAACCTGAGTAATTTGCAATCAAAAAACCTTCGAATGGAAATTAAAATTTTTTAAAAAATATTTTTTAAACGTAAAAACAAACAGAATTTAAATAACTCATGCTTGATTAATGACATGTTCAAAGCTTTTCGTAGCAACAAAAATTTAGTCCGTTTGGTATTGTAATAATAGTTATTTTTAAAGTGTTTTTTAATTAATAATATATTAAAATAATATTTTTTTTATTTTTTAAAACTTATTTTTGATATTAGTATATCAAATTAATTTAAAATTATTAAAAAAATTAATTAAAAATTAAAAAATTAAAAAACAACAGAATTTTAGACCTTTTCATGTTCGGAAGACCACTTAAAAAACCGTATCCATCACTAGGCATGCAATAATAGTGGCTATAGTTTTTCTTTGACGGTTTGATCATGTGGTTTGTAAACGTTAGAGGATCATAATTCTTGAGTTGGCACCTGTTTTAAGTATAGTAGTGGTTATTTTTTAAAATATTTTTTATGTTAAGTCCATTCATTACCAACATTCCAAACGCTTGCTTTGAACCTTTTCCTTCTTTCAAACCACTAATAAACAATCGTGTGACTAAAAGCATGAGTTTGTTTTTCCGATTTAATTTATTTTTTCAAGAAATATTAAGTTAAGAACTTTTTATGTATTTTTTTATTTTGATTAGTAGTCCATGTTAAGAGTAAAAAAATAATATTTTTTTATTTTTTAAAAATTATTTTTAAAATCAGCATATCAAAACGATTTAAAACATACAAACTAAATTAATTTTTAACAAAAAAAAATTAAATTTTTTAGAAATACATGTTGACTCTCATTTCCAAACATTCTCTAGAATGTAAATATACATGTATTTACTTGGATGTCAAGAAATAGATTACCGTAGAGATTAGAAAATGATTTAGAAAAAAAAATCTAACAAAAATGATATATATATATATATATATATATATATATATATATATATATCCAAGCACGCATTTTATTAAGAAATTATAAAATGTTTAGACAATGAAATTAAGAAAAAATATATTTAAATTCATAGGTTTACTTGATACAATCCATGAAGTTAAAAGGCCAATATATGGCGAGGAAGCCTAGTCTTTTGTTGACTATAGTGCTTTGAGCATTCTATACGCATAGGAAGTCGTCTTGCTTAGCTTCATAGATTGGCGTAATGGCTCTTGAACTCTTCCTATCATAGCAATTAGGTCCATAATTTGGATGGTGGTGTTAGATGAACTAACCATCTCCTGCTCCGCCGTATAATCTATAGGGTGTGTTAGAGAATGTGATAGTATTTATTTTTTAAATTATTTTTTATTTAAAAATATATTAATATTTTTTATTTTTTAAATTAGTAAATTAAAATGATTTAAAAATACTAAAATATATTAATTTAAAATAATAAATAAAAAAATTAAATATTTTTAAAACATAAAACACTCATGCTCTTAATCTTCGGTGTATCTTCTTCAATACTGCGTTGCTCGGTCAATCTGTGAAAAAAAACATTATCATTGACTTTTTTATTTATTTATTATTTACAGGGAGTCTTATGTAATTGCCTACCAAAAATCAATGGTTAGGCGGGGGGTGATTAAATTTTGGGGAATGGGTCCCATGATTAAGTCTTCAACCGCTAATGGGCCCTACTTCACCGCCGCCCCATCTTTCCTTTCGACAAAAAAAGTGGACGGTGCGATCGCATGCATACATGTGGCGCGTGGCACCATTCTGCCGTGGATAGCGCTACTTTCGGCCCCAACGAGCCCATTCATTACCTACATTCCAAACGCTTGCTTTGAACCTTTTCCTTCTTTCGAACCACTAATAAACAATCGCGTGACTAAAAGCATGAGTTTGTTTTTCCGGTTTAATTTATTTTTTCAAGAAATATTAAGTTAAGATTTTTTTATTTTGATTAGTAGTCAGTGTTAAGAGTCAAAAAAAGTTTATCTAAAACAATTATTTTATATATTTTTAATTAAAAAATATTTTTCCCTGCATGACCAACACGTTAAATATTGTATGAAACTTAACCATTTATTGTCATGTTTGGGATGGTAGCAGCGGGGATGGTCTAAAGTAATTTTTGTTTAGAAATATATTGAAATTAATTTTTTTTAAAAAAAAATTATTTTTGACATCAGCACATCAAAACGATTTGAAAACATAAAAAAAATTTTATTTTAAATAAAAAAATTTAAAATTTTTAAAAATATGTTTTGCACTATATTCCCGAACACTTCTATAATATACAATTATAACATAGCGTGCCAATGTTTTAAATGCGTTTTCAATTCATATGATTTTCTTGATCAAAAAACAAAGTTTATGCAATAAAAAAATAAACCAAGAAAGAATTGTTTTTTTTTTTCCATTCCTTTTGGAGGTAAATCTATCACGTTCTCTGTTTTGACCTTCCGCATCCATGTTCTTCTCTTTGCCTGTTTTATTTGATGGCTACTAGCGAGCTTAAAATCAAGCAAGTTTATTATTATTCTCAAGTCCATATTCCTCTGTAAGAGTGTGTGAGTTACGGCACTCGTACATTTAAAAATAAAAAATAAAAAATTTGATGCATGCTTCGGTATATAGTTTTAAAACCCGGCCTGACAGGTAGGTAAGATCTGATTGACCTAAAACTGAAACTAGGTCAGGTTTAAGAAAAAATAAGAAAAGTCAAAAACCCAAGTGACCCGACAGGTTGACCCAGTGACCTGGTAAAAAAACTTGGTTACAACCCGTTGACTATTTAATTTTTTTAACCAAAACATTGTCATTTGATTTGTAAAAAAAATAAGGTTGACTTGGATGACCCGGTGACCAAGATAAAACCCGTGACCCAGGCCTGGACCGAGTCGACCACCAAACCGGGTTTAAAAACTCTGGTATGGCATGCTAAGAGGACCTCTCCCTCAATTTTTTTTCTTCCATCTGCCCATCCTAGCCAACGTGATTCTCATTTGTCAACACAAGTTGATAGTTTCCTATAATCTCCACATCATGCTCATTCATCACTCCATTAACAACTAGCTTGCCCTAATTTTGTAAACAATTATTGTTACGTGAGTGTAAAATCACCAATGTTTATAGCCTCCATTGGCACTCTAAAGTCCCTTGACGGCAAAGGGTGGATTGTATAGTCTGGCTCATTTGTTATTGGCTACAACAAAAGATCATCGACTGGATATTTGAGAGGCTTTTCCTTTTGTCGATTATCTTCTACAAGTTTAAATACATCAATAAAAAAAATCATTAAAAAAGAGAGGTGATGTTTTCGTCGGTATTTTAATAACATAAAATGCAGTTTAGTGAGGTGGACTGGAAATATACAAGTCTTAAAATATTGCATTATTGGAAATGAAAAGGAGTTATGTTGATAATTAGAGAAGGCTTTGTGAATGCGAGGAGTATTAGTAAAGGACGAGATGACATGTATGCGCGCTATCGTGGGTTTATAAAAAAAATATACTTGATAGTGTTATAATTGTGAACCAGCGCTAGAAAAGTAATAGAAATTAAAGGTATGATGGAGCAAATATTTCATGACGGAAAAAAAAATTGTGTTGGTGATCAAAAACTTAGAGACTGAACAAAATGATTTGTAACAATCTACAGTGTTTTGTGAGGAAAGATACAGTGTTTTTGCCATATGATTTAGCTTTTCAGTTAATAAAAAGCAAAAAAAATTACAAAACTAAATTCTCTACCAACTTAATATTAAAAAAAAAACCAACAAAGATAATTTTGGAAGGAAAAAAACCCATGAGAAAAAACGTTGCAGCAATTGATAATATTTTGTGAGGAAAACTATAGCGTTTTTCCCAATAAAATAAAATAAAAAACCATTTAGAGAAATATTGTAGTAATCCACAGTGTTTTATGAGAAAAAATACAATGCTTTCTTCATTTAATTTAGCTTTGTTGTAGTTATAATTCTTAATCAACTCAATATTTAAAAAACAAATCGACAAATATAATTTTGGAAAAAATCATAAAAAAAATCATATGAAAAAACACTGCAACAATTCACGGTGTTTTAAAGAAAAAAATTACAAAGCTAAATTCTTAATCAGCTCAATATTAACAAAAAATCGACAGAGAAAATTTTAGGAAAAAAAATAACAAAACAAACACCAAAAAAAGGAAAAAAAAATAATGTTAGAAACACTATAGCAATTCACAGTATTTTGTGATAAAAGTTACAGTACTTCCCCACATGATTTAGTCTTATTTGTAATGACTTATAATTGTAATTCACAAACAAATCAGTATTATAAAAATAAAATTGAAAAGGATAATTTGAAAAAAATTATAACAAAAAAACCATGCGGAGAGACACTGTAGCAATCCACAATGTTTTATGAGCAAAGCTACAATGCTTTCCCCACATTATTAAGTTTTATTAGAAAGTAAAATTTTAACCAACTCAATATTAAAAAAAACTGACGAAGATAATTTTAGAAAAAAATATTACAAAAAAAGAAAACACAAAAGAAACTGGAAAAAAATCATGTGAGGAAAAACTGTATCAATCCATAGTATCTTGTGAGGAAAAACTTGTATTTACTTGTAATTGCAAATTTTAACCAACTTAATATTTAAAAATAAAATTGATAAAGATAATTTTAGGGAAAAACATAACAAAAACAGAAAAAAAAACCATGTGAGAAAAAACACTGTAGCAATCAACTGTAATTTTCGAAGAAAGTTACAGTGCTTTCCTCACATATTATAACTATAATTTTTAACTAGCTCAATATTAAAAAGATAAAATAACAAAAGATAATTTCGGAGAAAACCATTAAAAAAACCATGCAGAGAAACACTGTAGCAATCAACAATGTTTTAAATAAAAAAATTATAAAACTAAATTCTCAATCAGCTCCATATTAAAAAAAATCGACGAATATAATTTTAAAAAATAAAGAAATAAAATAGAAAAACTATGTGGAAAAACATCGCAGCAATCCACAGTATTTTAAAGAAAAAAATTACAAAGCAAAAATTTTAACCAGGTCAATATTTAAAAAGTAAAATCAACAAAAATAATTTTGGAAAAAACAAAAGAAAAAATAAATGAAAAAAAAGAAAAAAATAGGAAAGTTAAAAAAAAAGTAATTTTGAAAAACAAATTTGAAAAAAAAAGAAAAAAATGGAAAAGTTAGCAAAAAAAAAGAGGAAAAAGCACTGTGAATTATTGTTGTAATCCACAGTGTTTTTGGGTGTAGGGAAACAGTGATTTCCCCACACCCTTTAGTTATATGCATGCATATAATAATATAATGTATTCTAGAAAAAAGTTTTCAAGATTAAAAAGAAAAAGAAATTAGCATAGAGAAATATTGGTTTTTTTTTAAATGATAGATAAAATATGACCAATAACCTATTGGCTAGCATTGCCAAACCATTTATCGAAGATATATTATGTAATTCATGTATTTATTATTATTATTATTATTAATGTGGGTGTTTGGATCAGCTTGTATATGCCTTGACTAGTTCCACGGGCCCTGAAGTTAACGACCATATAAGCTTTTAGTGGCCATGAGATTTGTGGGATTCGAACTAGTGATTTCTAGAAAACAAACTTATTGAGTGTTTGGAAACGCGGTTGTACCTGCGTTTTCAAAAAATTTAATTTTGTTTTTGCTAAAAATTAATTTTTTTATGTGTTTTGGATCATTTTGATGTGCTGATCTCAAAAATAATTTTTTAAAATAAAAAAACATTATTTTAATATAAAAATACTTTAAAATATAACCAAAAGTGCTTCCGGAAGTAAATTAAATGAAATCTTCTTGACCACAAGTTCCGATAAAGGTAAGAGAGGACTTGACGTTTGAAGGCAAACCAGTAAATCTTACGCTCATTTTTGCTTTTTAATTCGAGCTGAAGGACCTTTACTATTTCATACCCATATTAACCACACCACGGGAAGATCCTAATTCTTTTCTGGTTTATTTTTTTTTTTTTTTATTTCTGAGTGCATTTTATTCTTCAATTTTATATCAATACATATAGCTAAAGCTTCGTTATCTATATAGTCTATAATTTCTCCATAAATTAATGCTTTATAAAGTATAAAATCATTAATTACTTGGTTCCTTATTATAGATCTTCTAGCTTTTTATGCAAACAATCAAGTAATTAATTTAAAGATAAATCCTTCTTTTTTAAAAAAAAAAAGGTGATTATAAGCGGTTCTAGTAAATATTTTGTCTTCACATTGTTAAAAGTTTTGCATAATTAGACATGTTAAATTTAATAATATTTATGAGGATCTTTATTGAAATTGGGTTAGCTCTCCAATAAAATGTTTAGTTATTATAAATTGCTTGATTATTTTTTGTTTTTCCTATTATTTTATTATATTTATAGCTATATTTTTATCATTTTTGTTTAGATAATTACCCCCCTGTATTTTAAGTTGATATATGATTCTTGATATTAAAAGAAAATTTAAAAATGCAGTTCAATTCGTATTTTTTAAAAATTTGATCTTTTTAAATTATATTTTTATGTTTTAGATATTTTAATATACTAATGATGATGAAAATAATTTTTTAAAAATAAAATAAAATATTATTTTAATATATTTTTAAATAAAAATCACTTTAAATTATATTTACAATCGCATTTTTAATTGTAATCATTCTAGCCCTAGCTAGTTTTATACGATTTCGAGGTCATGATCATCTTTTATAAAGAATTGCATAATTGATGCTCGCTCACTAATTTGGGTCCCATAAGAAGCAACTTGTCCCATTGAAGACTTATCTCTCATAAATATCAGCTTTAGGTAATAGTGTTTTAAATCTTTGTTTTCTAATTTTATCAAGGAAAAATTAAATACTTTGACATTTGAATGCGATTTCACTTTCCCTTTAATTATATTTTAAAAAACAAATTACATTTTATTTTTATAAACCGATCGAGTCAAAATTAACATGATTTAAATTTCAAAAGAAAAGATGAAAATAACCTTTTAATTATATAATACCACTCCAATGACCAAAATGACATTTCAATCCATCTGAAAAATCTTCTCTTTGTAGCTTAACTTAGCTTGTGAAAAAAACTTATGAGGAACACTCATTATAGCATTGTTCATCGCAGCCTAACATTAAAATTCTGAGCCTCGGACATTTATATATATATATATATATATATATATATATATATATATATATATATATATATATATAACACCAATTTATCTGGAAGTTTTTGCTCATTAACTTGGGTGAGTAAAAAACCCAAAAAATCAAGAAAATTAAAAAAAATAACCAAAAAAACCGAATTGTGAAAAAAAACTGATTAAAATTTTGAAAAAATTGACCGGTTTGGTTTTGATTTTATAAGTCTAAAATCGAAAAAACCAAACCAAATTTAAATCTAAAAAAAAACCGAGTCAAACCAAAAAAACTCAATTTCAGTCACTACCATGTTCTTGTGATGTTATCTGAATATCAACTTCTCATGCATTAATTTTCATATAGTCTTGGAGGCTATAAGCATCCAGCAATTATATAAGATCTTTGAATTCAATGGACTTCAAGTATTTCTCTCGATAGATTTGCGAATTGTGGTTTCATATCTTCTAGCTTCCTATATATCTAATACTTTATATATGTACATATTTACATTTTATGTTTAAATCTTGAGTTTGATGTGTGATTGTGCTTGGATCTATAGATTGTTTTTGGGATTTTTTTTATTTCATTTAGATTTTAAACTTCATCGTTGTTATGTTGATGATGTGAAAGTATTTTTATTTTTATTTTTTTATCTTATTTGCTTGGTTTTCATTAGATTTGTGAATTTTTTATTGTTAATTCGATCTTATATGCTTATCATTGCTTTCAAATTTGTTTAATATCTTTAGATCTAAGTATAGTATTTATTGTTAAACAAATATTCAAATTAAACAAAAAAAATACAAAAATAAAATAGAATAAAGGCTAGAGTTTTATTAATATTGTCTGATTATTTTTATTTTAAAAAATAATCCTGTTAATCTAATATAAAGAAATTATATATAAATTAAAATTAAAATATTATTTTACCTTTAATAAATGAAATATATTTCTTAACACTTATATATTATTTATCAACTTTGCTTTTACATATAAGTTATAATATTCATTTCAAAATCTTAGCTATTGTTCTTTATCAAGGAATATTATCATGACATAAGTAATTTATCCTTACAAACTAATGCTTGAATTATAAAGTATTACCTTCGAGTTATTTTATATATATATATATATATATATATATATATATATATATATATATTCTTAATAATATGAATTGCTGATAAATATTTTCTTGTCTGCTTTTATTATGCCCATTGAGAATCGCACGTTTATATTTAGTTTTTTAATTTTTACGTATTAATTTAATGAAAACGTTAGAATATATATATAACTTGTAAGGGCTTTTTAGTCAATAATTCAATTATAATGGCATCTTATAACAATTTTAAAAAACTTTCTTGACTGAGTTGGCGTGTGCTCAACTCGGTATATAAAGTATAATAAACATTATAAATAGTAGAATGTAAAGAATAAATTTTAAAACTATAAAGAGAGAGTGAGTCAGAGTAATTTTTCCTTTTATTAGTAGATATTTATTTAAATTGTTCTTAGACAAAATCTATATTATAATTATTTTGATAAATAGTGTTTACACCAAATGTATGATCATTTTTTTCTTTTTTTAATCATAACCTAATTTTAGGTTAAATAATAATAATAATAATAATAAAATAATAATGCTTTAGATTACAATTAGGCATGCATTTACTTCTCAGCTATTTATAACGCCTGGATAGATAATTTTTTATTTTGTTGAAAAAATTATGAAAATAAAGTGAAATTTATTAAGACTGCACAAATCAAAAGTTAAAGAATTAATGAATAAAATTGCGAGTTTAGCGATTTAATTTTGATAGATTTAATTAAAAATAAAATTGTAAATTAATTAGAGATTAATTTTGATTAGAGATGATAATTGTCTATTTATAAAAATTAAAGACTATGTTTCTCTTCATGATTAGTTCAAATAAATTGTCATGTGATCATGGTTATCCTTTACAATTTTGATTTTAAATTTTAATAAAAATCAAATTCGAAGGAAAAGATAAGTTTGCTGGGGAATGGGAATTTTAGATGCTTTGGACTCCTGCATTTTTACAGGGATACGCAGATGAGAGCACAAAAAAAGAAGGGAACCTCCAAAAACAGCGCGCGCGCGCGCGCACACCAGCCACCAAAACCTGACCCAGCAGCTCCTCCTCCACACCTCAACAACGGTGTCCTCGCTCTTCTCCAGCCGAGAGCCTCCCATGACAGTCCCTCATCTCTCCACTGTCAAATAAAAACCTAAACCACAGCAAACCCAACTCCAAAACATTCTGGACGTTGAAAAGATTGAGAAGAGGGGTTAGCAGTTCGTATACTTGAGTGGCAGTTTGATTTTACAGAGGGAGGGTAACATTGTAGACCCGATAGTGGTGATTAAACATCAAGACAATTCTGATCAAAGCAGCATAGCATGTCATTGCCCTTCTCTTACACAAAAAAACCTTAGCCATCGAGCATCATCATCAAGACTTCAAAAAGAAAAAGGTTCAGTATCCCATCTGAACAAGAAACATCCCTTACTATCATCAAAGGAAACTAAAGCCAGAAGAAGAGGGAGGGGCGCATAAATTTTGCGTTGAGCACTGATACTTTCATCCTAAAGCCAGCTGCTTGCTCCTGGTTGATTTGGGAAGAAAAGGAGGCTGCCGGGTGGCGTAAAAAAGCTTAAGACATCAGGTATATCCCTTTTTTTTTTTATGTCTATACCTCTCTTTTCATGTCTGTTGCATATATTACCTTAATTTCAAGATTGTAGATATAACTCAACCTAGCATCTCCTGGTTATTTAGTAAGAACTGAGAAGCGTAGAAACTGTAGGCTTGGATCTCTTAGGGGATGGCTCTATAGAGTGAGGATGGCGCCCTTGTTTGTTTTCTTAAGCCCTACTGTGGAACCTACCTTTTAACGTTTATGACAGTCTTGATGCGTGGATGGAAGAGGTTCGACAGTAAACTCATGACAAGAAAGGAGATTTATACATGGCTGCTTTAGAAATGGCTTCCTAAGGAGACAGAGGCATGCCAAGGTGTATGTTAGCTTGCAAACCATGTTGCTCGAGCTAGGTTAGTGTGTTTTGGTTTTCAGCTGAATGGCGTGTGAAAAGGATATGGAGGGGGGTTGTTTTTTTTAGTGTGTAGTCTGACCTCATTGATAATAAAGGAAACCTTTGGTTTTGCTCTAAACGGCAGTTTACTGGTTTATTTTTCATGCTAATACTGGGCTATGACTTTTATTAGCCTATCCTTCCCTTTAGGAAAGGTTTTTTTTTTTTTTTTTTTTTTTGTTATTTGCAGGAGGAATGGAAGAACCTCGCCCTTGCCGTGAAAAGGCCTTTGTATTTGTATTTCCACTCGACGTGTTTTCTTTTCTTCCTATATTGTTACATGGGAGTGTCATGGTAATATTATTTTAAAAATATTTTTTATTTAGAAATATATTAAAATAATAATTTTTATTATTCTGAAAAAATATTTTTGATATCAATATATTAAAAAAATAAAAAAATATTAAAAAAATAAATTTTAAACAAAACAAAATAAATTTTCATGAAATATTATTTAAAATGCAATTCCAAACAACATCTTAGTTTTTAATTGTTCTTTGAGCTTGCATCTTGATTGGCCAATGAGTTTATAAAAATTTCTCTTTTATACATTTCTTATTTTGACTTGATAAATATTTTTTAATTTATTTTATATTTTGCATGGCCAAGCCCTTTTAAAAAAACAATCATTGTTGCATGTCTTGATGTTGTACAAAACAAAAACCTTTCTGAAGATTTAAAAAATATTTTTGCATATTTTAGCACTTTTTTTTAGCATTATCACGAAAAAAAAAAATATTTTGCATGCATTTTAAACTTCATAACAAATTTATAAAATCAGTTAGAACTTAACCAAAATTAAAATACTTACTAGGTCGACATACCTAAATTTTCAAAAAATAATAATGTAACCTTGTTTTCCTTCTTTAATAAAAACAAAATTTGATATTTAATTTCAATTTTTATGATTAATGGACTCACAACGAGCCATTACATGAAACATCAGAAAGATAATAAATAAAAATAAATTCATTGATATCATAATTGAAAATATTGTTAGACTTTTAATCACCGACACTAGAGTCGGCAATACCAACTTGGATTGATATCCACTGGTCCCAAAATTAAAAATATTATTTTAATATTCATTGTGTCAGAGTTAGGAATATTCATATTCTTTAATGCTAAAATTGGAAATACTCTTAGCATTCACTAACGCTAGAGTTAGAAACATTATCACTAGATTTAGAAATAACTCTTAGCCTAATGAGTAACGTTAAAGTTAGAAATATCAGACTTTTTCTTCATGTAACATTTATCAATGCTAGAGTTTGAAGTATTTTTAGTTGAATATTCATTAATGCCAAAGTCGAAAATATTATAGACAGGTCATCAATAACATAATACAACATACTCTTATCATTTTAAGAAAAAATAAGCAATACAACCTACACACTTGAAGGGTGATAGTATATTTCATTTAATGTAACCAGTCTTGTACCATATAATCTCTGTTAATTAGTTAGGATGTAAAACACCGGATAATATTATTGATATTCATAAAAGTCAGGATTTCAAAAAAATGATGGAAAGTGATAAATTAAATTATAAGAATGATGATTCGAGAATCTGAATTAAAATATTTTGTTCAAGTGTTAATATATATAAATAAATAAACATGAAAATGTGAATAAAATTTTTTATAGAAGTAAATTTCATGAAACTAAAAGTACCAACGAATAACTTAGTGAAATTTGATATAACCCGAGCAAGATTTGGTATAAACAGGTACTAGGATTCAGGAAATTTTACCCAAAAATCATAAAAGTTACTGTTGAGGGATATAGAAGGCATTTAAAAAAAATAAAGAAATAATATGTGTGCTAAAGTGTGTGCGCGGGAAGAAAACTTTTAGGGACATAGAAGGTATTTTAAAAAAAGTTATATATATATATATATATATATATATATATATATATATATATATATATATATATATATATATATATGAGTGCAAGTGAGTGTGCTGTAAAGAAAAAAAAAACAAAACAAAACTTGCATTTCAAATAGAAAGAAGCATTCGGCCAGGGGAGGAGAAACAAATTCAAGCAAATTTTCTCAATTCAAAAGTGTTAAAGCTTTGGCTATTGCTTGGTAAGGTGCCCTCACTCTTTTAACTAAGATTCTTGAGGAATTAATGCTTTAAATTGATTAAACTTTGTGAAATGAGGAATTAGGGTTCATGATAAATTTTGGGGAAAACTACAATTGGTTGTGAAATTGTGTTAAGGTTGTTGAAGTGAGTAAAGAAAGTAAGAAATTATGGTAATTAGAGCAAAATTTCAGGTGTTCTTGAAGAAGGGATTTTTTTTGGAAAAAAATAATAATAAGAAGAATAAAATTTAAGAATTTGAATAAGATGAAATTGTATAGGAAAGAGATGATATGAATGTTAAAGAGTGAATAAATCATGAATTTTTATGTTTTCCATTAATTTAAATTTTGGTAGAATAAATTAAATAAATACATTTAAAGAATATATATATATATATATATATATATATATATATATATATATATATATATATATTGTGTTTTGAATGATGAAATGAATTGTGTTAATGTGAAAATTGAAAGAATAGGGAGGAAATTTACAAAAAAAAAAGAGAGAATTTTCATGTTTCTCTCTTAATTTTATTTTGGCAAATGAAAGGATAATTGAAGGGATTTTATTTATTGAGTGTGTTAATATGGAAAGTAGAATAATGATGTGACATACTTGTCAATTCAGGAGAGGCTGTCAGGCTGACACCACAGCAGGGAACTTCGACTCGAGCTCAGTCGTCAGGTAATTACACGATGCTCAAATTTAATATTGGTCAATATGTATCTTTTTATCTGATTAATTGTGGTTGATATATTAGAAATTATTATGTTGTTTACTTGAGAAAATAAGATATGCGATGTGATGAATTAATTCCTGAATTAATGGGATTAATGCCCTGGTGAATGGGCGTGATAAGAGATTAATTCCCTGGTTAATGGGATTAGAACCCTGGTGATTGGGCAAATCGTTGAATTAATTATTAAATTAATGAGTTTAATGTCCTAGTTAATGGGCTTGATGAGGAATTAAGTCCCAGGTTAATGGGATTAGTACCCTGGTGAATGGGTAAATTGTTAAACTAATTCCTGATTTAATGGAATTAGTGCCCTGGCAAATGGGCGAGATGAAGAAGTAATTCCCTGGTTAATGGGATTTGTACCCTGATAAATGGGTGAAACGTTAAAGTAAATTTTAGACTGATGACAATAGTGCTTGTTGAATGGACTGGTAGAAAAATTAGTCATCTATTAGTGAATGTAATGTCGTGTTAATTGGGCGATAAGAATAATTATATTTTGTTGACGTTAAGAAAAAAAAACAAAATCATAGATTATTCTGAAACTTAATTGATATGTAATACTAGATGAGCAAGTTAATTTAATGATCTTTTGACTAAATTTACAAAAAAAAGAAAGAAAGAAAGAAAGAAAATAGAAAGAACTTTATGAATGTCTTTTTTTTTCATTTGTCTAATTGAATTATTGTATTAAATCTATTTTCAGGTACATCCCCCTATCGAACTGAACAGTAGATTAATTTCCTTATATTTTGTTGGATATCATGTTGTAATGAATGAATTTATCCTTTTGTTTTGTAATATAATGCGTCTACAGTTTATCGAAAACTCTTTTGTGTAGTATAATCTTAATTATGAATTCCTTCTTTAATTATGAATTTATTTCGATTATAATTTTGTTAATGGTTCTTATTTGTAAATCTTTGAATTGTGTAATGTGGGATATTGAATTGTGTAGACATGTGTGAATTTGATTATTGAGAAGTTGTGATGTATTGAGAGGAGGATGTCCTGGATGATAGAACGAGTAAGAGATTTGTTAATTGAGGATTGTGGAAGAAGAGTCGATAACTTGGTACCTAAAAATATAGAGGAAACTCTGTCGAATTTTTATTGATTATATAGAAAAAAAATCCCTAATCTCAATTGAATTATTATGTCCTTGCTCTTTGTTTTGAATACAAATGTTGGGGTTGTTACAAGGGTTCTTAGTAACTATAATATTAGATGAAAACTCTTTAAACAAAACATTCTTTTTAAGAACAAGATGTTAAATATATTTTTTTAATTTATCGTAAAGTCAGATAGCAACAATGCAGAAGAAGTTAGGGCTTTAATTCTTTAATTCTTATCTAAATTTCAAAAAGTACTTTTAAAAGCAACCATAACTACATTTCCAGACAAGCTACAAATGTATCCATTACAATGCTATCAACTTGACAAATAAAAAAAATTACTAAATAGCTTCAGTTTATCCCTTACCAAAAGAAATTCAAGTAATCTATCAAGAAAAAATGGTGATAACATCTCCTTTTAAAATGATTAACATTATTGATGATGAATGGAAATCACCTTCATCGTGATATATTAAAAATGTATCCTATATCAAAATAAATACATAAATTAGACGCTCCACACTGCAGTTTCACTATTAGATTATATTCAAAATCTCCATTCTTCTCGCTTTTCTATTCAAAAAAAACCTCAAACTTGTTTGAAAGTGTTGTTGTAATTGTTTTTCAAAGTATTTTTTATTTAAAAATAAATTAAAATAATATTTTTTTATTTTTTAAAAAATATTTTTAATATTAGAGCATCAAAATGATCTAAAAAAATAAAAAAAAATTAATTTGAAGCAAATAAAAAATAAAAAAATTTTAAAGTTTTTTTAAAATGCTTTTAAAATGTAAAAACAAACAGATCAACAACTCTTATGTTGGAACAACCATTTAAAAAGGTAAATATGTTCTTCTAGACAAATCATAACCTGATTAATAATCTTGTTTTAGTAATTCTTTTTTACTAAATTTCATATTGAAAATCTAGTTATTGCATCCCATTTAATTTATTATTTATTTTTATTTATTTATGTATTTGTATGACTATGATTTGCTTCTGAAAGCAACGTTTTCCATTTGGGTGAAACTTTAAGGGCTTTTGATTTTATCATGTTAGTCATTACCTTTAGAAGAGTATATAAATAATAGTTATTACTTTAATATTGTCTAGCTAAAATTCATGTTAAATGTTTGAATATTTAGAGTGTGAATTTGTTTTTGTAATTAAAAAGTGTTTTTGTAATTTTTTTGTTTCAAACTAATTTTATATATATATATATATATATTTGAATACTGATGTCAAAAATAAATTTTAAAAAAATAAAAAATATTATTTTTATGTATTTCTAAATAAAATACACTTTAAAAAACAACTATTATCTCAATCTCAAATATTAAATTAATAACAAAATATTAGTCATTGAATTATGTAAGTCCATCTTCAAGATTAGATTCCATGACTACAAGGAATGATTTAAAAAATATTATATATTGTATCCCTTAAGCACAAGAGTATAGGTGTGCCAGCACTTGAGGGTCTAGCTGCTGTGGTCAACCGTGTGACTTGTTCCGCCCCCGTCCCGAGTTCGATCCTCTATGTGCACGTCTGTCACCCCCGCGGTGCCTTACCTGCTCCTGGGCTTGCAGGATGTCCAGTGGGCCGTGGGGAATAGTCGTGGTGCGCGCAAGCTGGCCCGGACACCCCACGTAAATCAAAAAAAAAAAGAGTATAGGTGTGCCAAATTGAAAGAATAACTCCATGTTTATTTTTACATTTTACATTTTAAAAGTATTTTTAAAAAAAATTAAAATTTTTTATTATTTTCTTTACTTTAAATTTAATGTTTTTTTAATATTTTTAAATCATTTTGATTTGCTGATTTTAAAAATAAATTTTTTAAAAATATATTTTTAAATAAAAAACACCTTGAAAAACAACTGTCTTCATAATATCAATACGCTTTCCTACAACTTTATTTAATCCTACATGTAGAAACTTGTGTTTGTCTTTTAAATGGTGTTTAATAGATTATGTTGGAAAAAAAATTATTGTCTCGTGTTTTCCGACAAATGAAGATCAACAATAAATAAAAATGAAATTGAAAAAACCAAACGAAAAGTAGAAATCAAGATATCTAACATCGCAATACGGGCAATTTATATGGTTATATTTAATTACTTTCTCTATCAAAATAAATTTATAATAGAAAAACACATAAAATTTGTAATAGAAACCAACATGCACATAAAATTTATTGAATAATAATTAAAAAAATAATGCAAGGTTGCACATATGAAAATTCTTATAAAACAATCAATATTAAAAAAATTAATCTATATAAAATTAAGAAAAATCACAGATGAATTATACATATTTCTTAAGAAATTAAACACATTCAATATCATTTAAAAATAATCATAGTCTAATTAAAATATAAATCCAAAATTTATTTTAAAAAATACACACAAAAAATGCAATTTTTTTTTAAAAAACTAAAAATTATAATTAAAACAACAACAACAACAACAATAAGGCCAGGTCATTGGACCTAGTTAACCATGCCCAGAGCCTTGCCCAATAAAGCAATGGCCCACACGCGAGCCTTTATTTTTAAAAACGTTTAATAGGGCGTTCATCCACCCCAAGCATATAAAAAAAGAGGATGCGTCATTTGTGCAACCACAATGCCTAGAAAAGCGAAGTCTTTTGGTTTTTTACCCAAAAATTCATTTTGACCTGGAACATCTTAGAGACCTTATTAAATCAATTCATGACCACCAAAAACTCAACAAACTGCCCTAAAACCTCAAATCCATCTAAAATAAAAACTCTTCCCGAGTTTATATATGTTTTTTAGGTAAAAAAAACACCTAGACATAACTTCCTTTAACATATGAACCATTTTGACACATAAATCAACTGTTTTTATGCCTGTAATCTTCCTCAACGATCACTTTTTTTTTCTAAGCCGAAATCCGGCGACATCCTCTCTCCTCCCAACAAAAAGAATTGAAAAAAAAAAAAAGTTAAGTACCAAAATATATTTTCTTATAATTTAAAGGACTGGTCATTTAATATCTAAAAAAGATGGGGGATTAAAATGAATATGTTAACGAAAGTTTTAAACCGCTCTCTATATTACTAGAGACTTTCACTTCAGTACCCTACCTTTCAATTCAACCCTCTATCCTAAAAAATATGTAATTAAAAGCTAATTTGAGCTAAAAAAGATCAAATAGCTCAAAATAAAAGCTCAAAGATGAAAGTAAAAATTATGAAAAATGCATTGTTTTAATTCACAGTGTATTATAAGAAAGTGATCCATAGTAATTTTAAAAACTGATGTCTTTTGGTATATTGGATAATATAATTATATTAATGTTTTTCGAAAGTATTATTTTAAAAATGTAGTGAAATATTTTTTCTTATTTTTAATATTAACAAATTAAAATTATAAAAAGAACTAGAAAATTGAACTTTTAAAACTCACCCAACGCAGTTAAAAAAAAAAACAAAACAAACGTTGCCGTGGGTGGCTCCTAGAGAGAGAGAGAGAGAGAGAGAGAGAGCAGAGGAAGGCGGGAAAGAAAAGAAGAGGAGAGGAGAGGAGAGGAGTGGAGAGAAGAGAAGAGAAGGAGAAATCGGGAATGGGGGTGAACGAGAGATACACACAATGGAAGACTCTGGTCCCTGTCCTCTACGATTGGCTCGCTAATCACAACCTCGTCTGGCCCTCTCTTTCTTGCCGGTCTCTCTCTCCTTTCTCTTTTTTAGGGTTTGGACTTTATTTTATTTTTCTTTATTCATGCTATATAATAAAATAATTGTAAAAGCAAAATCATTTTTTTCGATTCCTATTGCATTGCCGAGAAAATTGAGTGTGACATTTTCGGGGATTGTATTTGGGTTTAGATATGTTAATGAGGGTTGCCGGATGGTAGAGCAAGAAAAAGATAGTCAAGCTCCTTAGCCCTCTCGCCGAGAATTGCTGCTCTAGGACTGGACTTGCTATCTTATTTTTCTTCCTTCTGAGAAGCTAGTTTAGAGAGAGCCGATGGAGATGATAAAATGAGGGTGATAGCGTGTTCTCTTATCCTACAGGTTTTTTTTTTTTTTGGAGGGTTATATCACAATAGGGTAGCTAATCCTGGTCTTCTGCCTGCTGGCAGGGAGGGAAATAAAATTCTTTGTTTATTGAGAAATGCTGCTAGGGACTCTTTCACGAGCAATCAATGGGGACCTCTGTATAGTTGATGTAGATTGACATGCTCTAATGCGTGAGCATTTTTTGTAGAAATAGTTTTAACTTTCAAATGCAAGGTGATTAATCCTTTACCTGACTTGTTTTTAACTGACAGATGGGGTCCACAGCTTGAGCAAGCTACTTACAAGAATCGTCAGCGCTTGTACCTCTCTGAACAGGCAAGATTGCTAATGTTATTGAAGTTGCCAAATGCCTGAGATTCATCATTTTACGTATTCGTTGTATGTGAGCTTGTCCATGTTGATGTATTCTGTTCATGGATTGTTGATTTGTTCCACTATCTTTTATTCAGACAGATGGCAGTGTTCCAAATACTCTGGTCATTGCTAACTGTGAAGTTGTTAAACCAAGGGTTGCAGCTGCAGAACACATATCACAGGTGATGTCTTTATGATTTGTTATTTTCTTTGTTCCTTTCACTTTGAATTTTTACCCCTTCATCCTTTTCTTTTTACTGATTGTATGCATTATTGGTTGGTTGCTTTGATCTTTCAGTTCAATGAGGAAGCGCGCTCTCCCTTTGTAAAGAAGTATAAAACTATTATACACCCTGGCGAGGTACCTATCCTGTCTTAGTAGTTTCTTTTACCTACCCATCTCCTTGTTGCATGACTTATCAATTTGAAAGAGGAACTAAATTCTATAAATTGTGAATGCTAGAAAAGGTATACTGGTCGCAAGATTTGTAATTTGCACCTAATGTTTCCAAGGGATATTCATCAGTGTGAAACTTGGATTCATGTGATTTTGGGAAATGATACACTTCACTTTCCTGAGAAGGAAATGATCCCAAAGAGGAAGAAGTTTTAAAAGCCTCATATGAAAATTTAATTTAATTTGTAAGGGTAGATCCTTTTAATTAAAAACTCCATTTAGTTTCATTAGCTCTAGTTTGAAGTGCAGAAATCACAGTTGAAAGTGTAACTTGCTTATTGCTTGGTTACCTAAACATCTGCATATTTATTATTGAATTACTGTGATAAGAAAATATTCAAACGTTTGAGCACGGTTGAGATATATGATGCTCCACAAGCACATTTGCTTTATTGAGTGAAAACTTGAAAAATATCTCATCTTTGTTATTATAACTTCTGTTGTGAATTGCTCAATTCATGGAGCCTTGTGTTAAGTAAAACTGTCATAGCATGATGAATCCTTTCATGAAGGGGTTGATAGAGGGAGGTACATTCCACAAGGTGCCTGGGATTTATTTAGGATGAAAAAGAATTACAATTTCATGACTTTGATACTGATAATTACAGGTTAATGACAGAATAGCTTGTTGCTTTTGTTAAGGAAGAAAAGGAAAGATTCTTATGCTGCAGATAAAACCAAATATGAAGGGGACTTTGCAGCTTAGGCTACAAACATGTCACTGATGTGTTTATTTTTTGTCTCCCTAATACTTTTCTCTTCTCTTTCTATTATTTCTTCACCCCATGCTTTTCCTTTTTCTCCCTCTATATGGTTCTCAGGATTTCTCATTTTTGATATCTAAAAGAATTATTTGGAAGGCATTTAAGGTGTTCCAATGAATTACCTTTCTGGTTTTTTTTAATTCATTGGGGTAATTATTTTACTTTTTGAGATAGAATCCTCCAACTTTACTTTTCTGTTCCTCGGTCTTCAATATTGCATGGAAATAATATTTTGTATTTTTTGTTTGGAAAATATTGCTTATATGAGATGTTATCAGCTAACATAATCTTCTAAGTTGTTCCCCATCTTTCAATGGAAGTATAGTGGTGGATACTTCATTAATCCTCAAATTTTGTATTTCTGTTTTTTGTTTTTCCAGGTGAACAGAATCAGGGAACTCCCACAGAACACCAACATTGTGGCTACACACACCGATAGTCCTGATGTAATCATTTAGTTACCTTTCAAATAAAAAAAAATCAGGAGTTTTAAGCATTTAGTTACTGCTTAGATAAAAAAAAAATTCGATAGTTTTAATTGCACAGTTTTTCCAATTTAAATTGTCTGTATCTTCGAGCAGGTTCTCATTTGGGATGTTGATTCTCAACCTAATCGTCATGCTGTCCTGGGAGCTACAGAGTCTTGTCCAGATCTGGTTATTCCTGGCCCAGTGATTTTTTCTTTTTTTTAATCCTTTTATAACTCTATACTAGTTAAATATATTAAATAATTGTCACAATCCTTTTATAACCATTTTCTATGACATTTGTTACAGCATGTGTATTCCAGAATATACACGGTCGGTTAGAAAATTAATTTTTGTAATTGTATTTATCATTGGCACAATTCTCTGACAACCATGAAGAGTTCATTGATTTTCAGCAAAGTTTTGTTGTTCTTTTTAATTAAGGCACTTGTTTAATGAGATACATCTTCTTGCAGATATTGACTGGCCATAAAGACGATGCTGAATTCGCTCTTGCTACGTGTCCAACTGAGCCCTTTGTGCTCTCTGGAGGTTGGAATTTAGTTATAGTTTTTTTCTTTCAGTTCATTAGATTCTCTAACAAAATCATTAATTAAGCAATGTACTCATTTTTCACATATCATAACTATGGTTGTGTGAATTCAATTTCATAAAGAAATTAAACTTTTCTACACTAGTGTTGATATGCAACTCACTTTTCCTGTTGTGTTTTTTGTTGTTTGTTGGCAACTGCATTAATTAGAGTTCTCATAATCTTTTCTGTTCGGGAAAATTTTTGTTGCAGGTAAGGACAAGTTGGTGGTTTTGTGGAGTATTCAGGACCATATTTCAACTTTGGCAGCAGAGCCAGGGTTGTCAAAGTCTCCTGGATCTGGTGGCTTCCCTAATAAATCTGCCTCTAAGGCAGGTGGAGGTAATGACAAACGTACCAAGAGTCCTTCCATTGGACCACGGGATGTCTACCAAGGGCATACAGATACTGTTGAAGATGTTCAATTCTGCCCATCAAGGTAGGTCCTGTAATCTTAATCAAATGTGTTTAGCCAAGCAATCATGCATTTTTCACTTGTGTAATTATTATCTGCCATTTAGCAGGCACTTTCTTCAGATATCTATAGTTATTCTCTTTTCCATTTTTCAAGAAAAAAGAATTTCTACCAGTGTAACACTGAGGTCTTCTTAGAACTTTTATTCTTTATGGTTTGCTCACATTTTATCTATTTCCTTGAGTAGTGCACAGGAGTTCTGCAGTGTGGGTGATGATTCTTGCCTTGTATTATGGGATGCAAGAGCTGGCTGTACTCCAGTTGTCAAGGTTACATTTCTTCTTTCCATGCTCTGGTTTCATTCTTTTCCCTTTGCACACTAGACTTTCCTAGCTATGGGTGGGTGAGCAAGAAAAATTGTGGATTGAATTTACTTGACTGGCAAAGTAACAGTCAGAAAACATCCTGCTGTGCATTGTCAATGCATGAACAACAAGTGTGGTTTCTATCACACTGGGATATCATTGTTTATGTGAATGGTAACATAGCATGGGTAGGAAGCCAATGTGACTTTAATTCCCTGCAATTTTGCTTTTGGTAAACAGAGCTGAATATGTCATCCTTCATGTAACAATTTTGCATCCTAGTTGATTTATTTATGAGAGTTTTGTTGTTATTTGGCAGGTTGAGAAAGCTCACAATGCTGATCTTCATTGTGTTGATTGGAATCCTCATGATGTGAATCTCATTCTGACAGGGTACTTGTATAATCTATCCTTCTGCATGTTTTCTCATGAGACTGACAGTATCGAATCTGTATTGATGCTTCTGCCCATAGTTTGGGTTAAAATTACATTTATTTATTTTTTCTTTTACTTTTCATTTCTTTGTACCTGTATTCCACTTGTGATGAACTTTGGCCTGTGTCTTGGATCATGTTGCCCTTACTTTAGGTCTGCTGATAATTCTGTTCACATGTTTGATCGTCGGAACCTCAATCTTGGAGGGGTAGGAGCACCTGTTCATAAGTTTGAGGGTCATAATGCTGCAGTCCTCTGTGTACAGGTCTGAAAATTATTCTGTCTCTTGGCTCAATTTCTCATTGTTTCTATCTATCTCAGTACAAACTTTATTTATTTTTGGTTATTTCTAACAAAGCAATTGTTTCCAGTGGTCTCCAGATAAATCGTCTGTCTTTGGCACTTCTGCAGAGGATGGCATTCTAAATATATGGGATTACGAAAAGGTTTCAAGGCTATACTTTGATCTTTCTGTGTGTGTGTGTGTTTCTACAAAAAACCATAAAAAAGGTGGTTTGATCTTTCTGTGTTTGAGTGTGTGTTTCTACAGAAACCATAAAATAAAGTGGAAAAAAAACAACACCATGAGGGAAAACTCAATCAAATGTACAAGGGACGATCTGTGAAATGGTTTGGCGTGGTGTATTTTCTGCCAATGGGTTAAAAAATGATGCTGTTCCATTTATGGGATTGGTCACAATTAATGGATTGGGATGTTATGACGATGATGGTACCATTAGAATTGTTCAAAGTGGCACTTTTCTGCTAAATTCTTGAGTCTGAGGAGGTCTTTAGGGAATACGATGTTTTGTGTGCTAAGTAATTATTTAGAAACTGTTCCTGTTACTTTGAAGTGACAAGATTGAGGACAGGACTCATTTCTAGGGCTATGTATTCTTTTTTTTAAAAAAAAAAAAAAAAAAAACAGGGTTCCACTTTTCACAAAATGCATTTAACATTTATACCACATTATAGGATAATATTGAGACCTTTTAAATGTTTCATCAGAGCAAGTAGACTGGAGTATGACATTCTCAAATTAATTTTTTCTATTGTCATGTTAGCATTCTAGAATGTATAAATGCCAGCACATCCATGACTATCTGCTTTACTAGATTGGTGTGTTTCCAACCTAATGGACCTTCTGAAACTGGTTTGGGGCCTTGATGTTTAGCCCTGTAATTTTTTAATTTTGATTATCTTTTTGAACTTGCATGTTTCTAACGAAGGTCATTTTTTTTTTTCAGATTGGTAAAAAACAAGACTCTACTGGACTGAAAGTGCCAACTGCTCCTCCCGGATTATTTTTCCGGCATGCTGGCCATCGGTATGGAGCCTATCCTGCGTTTCTATTTGTATTTTGTGCTTTTCCATGCATGGAAATTGCAATAATTACTCAAAGTTGAACTCTTATGCTTATTCAATTCAAAGATGATCCTTAGAACAATTATTTTTTGATGCTTATGGATCTATTTGAAGGTTGGGGATTGATGATTTTGCCCCCGAAATGCTTCCTTTAATGAGGTTTTCAGAGTAATTGCTAGACTATGTACTTGTGTAGGGATAAGGTTGTTGACTTCCACTGGAATGCATCTGATCCAT
The DNA here is from genome assembly GCA_007827005.2 of Populus simonii. Taxonomy (NCBI): domain Eukaryota; kingdom Viridiplantae; phylum Streptophyta; class Magnoliopsida; order Malpighiales; family Salicaceae; genus Populus; species Populus simonii. Next base: position 5,441,049 of record CM017466.2, on the reverse strand, counting down.
GGACAATTGTCAGTGTGTCTGACGATGGTGAAAGTACAGGAGGAGGCGGCACTCTACAGGTGAGAGAATTTTCTTGATATTATATTGTCTTTACTGTAATTCGTGACTGTGGTTTTAAGTCAGTCCATGTCATGTTTCTCTAGTGATATTAGTAGCATGGCTGTATAAATGGAGTCTAGCAGCAGCTAGCTACTTGCTTTCTGCAAAACTTCTTTATCAAGAACAGCTTTCTACAAGATAAAAATAATGAAATCAGAATGAAGAATGTACACCTTGCCCGGGTGGAGAGAGACCCAATTGAATGCTGTGATGTTTCATTATCTGAGACATTTTAATTTTGATGCAGATATGGCGAATGATTGATTTGATTCGCAGGGCCGAGGAGGATGTCTTGGTTGAGCTTGAGAATTTCAAATCTCACATTCTCGCATGTGAAAGAAGTTAGGTCTGCTAGTGTTTTTTCTTTTCTGAACAGTGTTCATCAAAGACTCGTACTAACATAGCCTCTCCTTCTCCCTCGTCTTGGTTAGTGTAGTTCATTTACTGGGAGATCTCCTGGAGAACTTTAGATGTTTTTGAAGGTGGACATTGGCTAGGGTACAAGGTATTGACTAGCACCTTTGTGCAGGCTCTGTTGTGTTTGGTTTCATGGGATTCAAAGGCCAAAAAGAAGCCCCACTGTAGGACCATTGTTTTTTTTTATTTTTCCATGATTAAAGGAGATTTTGGAACTGCTCGCGTAGACTTTAGCTGCGTTGTCGACTTGCACAATGATTAGATTAGATGCTTGTAATTTCCGAACTTTGTATTTTGATAATTAATTTTCATTTTTTCATATTTCTAAACTTGAAATATTAGAAACTTCAATTATTCTTTTTATTTGATTTGATTTTGAAATCTTAGACGTAATAAAATTGGTTTTTGGGGTGCTAATAAGGCTATAAAAATTCATTCTTAGAATGTTTTTTTTTTTTTTTTTTTTTCTCATGATTTTATGGTAAAAACAAGTTAGATTTTAAGTTTTTAGATCAAAAGAGTCCACCATCAATTTTTTAATCGTTAAAGATGCTCAAAAATTATATCAGAAAATGACATGTTATCTGTTAGTTTATATTTTTTTAAGATCCGGCACGTGGGCTAAATTTTTCATTGTGCAAGTCGACAACGCAACTAAAGTCTGGAGTGGCTTAGGACTCCCTTTACCCTTTCTCTTTTATTATTTTAATTTTTATTTAATTGCTTTACTTTTTAACATTTTAAAATAAAATATTTTGAAATAAAATAATCACCATGACATTTTAATAACCATCTAATAATATTATATTTTTGAAATAAGATTATAATATCTTATAGTAATAGTAGATAGATGGATCGGGCTATGTTTTTCTAAACGTAAAAAAAAACTCCATGCAAAACTTGAGACTTAAAAAAAATTAGAGAATTGAGTTATTGAGTTGACCAGGCTTAATAACCTCAACTACTTTAATAATACTTAAAAAAAAAGGTAATGAAAGCAAGTAAATTGAATTAATAAAAAAATTGACATCCAGTATGTGTATATATAAAAAATGACAACGGAAAAAGACTCTGGTCGATCCATTAAATCTGCGACTCGGAACATGAGATTAGGATAACCCTGAAAAAAGAAAAATAAAAAAAATAACAAAGGTTAATTCGTAACCAACCAAATGTTGGAAAACAAAATTTAAAAAATACGCTAAAAAATAAAAGTCAATTAAAGCTAATTTTCTAAACTTGTGATCCATTTATAAAACTTGAAATATTTTATAGAAGGCAAACCTGAAAAAATCATGAAGCAAAATCCTCAATAAACTAAATGTTAAAATATGAAATAAAAAAATTAATTAAAAAACATGATCAAAAGAATTGTGACTAAATTTTTTTGTTAATTTTTTTTCAAAACTCGTTGATTTTATTTCCTAAATCTTTATAAAAATAATATAATTTTGACATTCTTGCCTAATAAAAAAATTAGTTTATCCGGATAACCCTTGTTAACCTCGACTAGTGACCCGGGAGCTGCTTGGGGTCCACTCTCGGGCCGGGTCTAAAAATCATGATCAAAATAATGAAGACCCGATTTCTTTGTTAAATTCTTTTAATTTTTTTTTAAAAACCTGATCTTAAAACCCATTGATTTTTTTTTTTTTTGTAAAATGTTTACCAAAATAATATCATTTTTATATATTTTTAAAATAAAAAAATTAGTTGCCTGGGTAACCCTAGCTAACCCACTCAACCTGTGACCCTAGACTTGCCTGGGGTCGATCTTTGGGCCGGGTTTAAAAACCATAATTAAAAAAAATAAGGATGCAACTTCTTTGTAAAAAAAAATTAAAACCCATTGAATATTTTTTTAGGTCAAGTTGATATGGGTAACCTTGACCAACCCACTCGATTTGTGACCCAGGAATTGTCCAGGGTTGACCCCTAAGTCGGGTTTAAAACCTAAAATTAAAAAAATAAGGATCAAATATGGCATTAAAATCAAATAAGATCAAACAATGAAGGATGAATCTGGGAAAAAAATTCAATTAAGAAAATAAACAAACAAAAGAAATTATAATGAAAAGAATGATGATCAAATTAAAAAAAAAAAAAAAATTAGGTATGAAATTGAAAAGAAAATCAATTAGAAGAAGGGTGAAAAATAAAATAAATATCAATTAAAGAAAAAAGACTAAATCTAACATAGAAATAAAATAAAATAAAATAAAATGATAAAGGATAAAATTGAAAAAAAAAATTAAAAAAATTTAAAGCAAATACAGAATAATAATTGAAATAATACAAAAGTTAACACATTTTTTAACTTTGATGAGTGGAGGAGGAGAGAGAAAAAAAGTAGAGAAAAAGAAATCCAGCTGCCACCTAACAGCGGCCCTTATATCAACACGTGCCGGTCAGGAAGAAGCGATACCCCGCGATGCTTCTTTTGAGATGGCGATTGAGTATTTTTGGATACCAGAGAAGGTGTCACACGCTGCCCAAATGGCGTGGGGACCTCCACACACTAGCGTGTTCTTTATAATATGTCAACAATTTTTTTTTGTTTTTTTTTTTGGTAAATACTAAAACACTCCTACCCACATAATTTTTTTTTAAAAAAATACTTGAGTTCAAAAGATACCAATACCCTAAAAACAAAAACATTTGTTTTAAAATTTAATGTTATTTTGGTAATCTCACTTGAGAAAAGAAAAAATCGAAAAAGCTCTTCTCCCAAAACAAATCGAACTTATGCTTTCAATGGTATCTAGGACTTTATAGTTTATACTATGCAATAAATAGAGTAAAAGATATATATACCCCCATCAATTCTACAATATCAAAAATATCCCGTATAAAAGTCTAAAAAATACCTCTAAAGCCAGATTTTGTCTTTCTCTCTTTTAAGGACAATTTAGTAAATTTATTGTTTGAATTCATAATGAATTATGAGAAAAATTACAGTAAAAAAGGCTGAGTTCTTTTAGTATTATTTTGTGATTAGAAATTGTTTGATAAGTAATTAATTTATGATTATTTTGAAATAGTAGAATTTATTGTAAGAAATACTTGAAAAAATCACTCGTTTAATATCTTTTATTGTGTGTGTAATATTTAATGGGTGTTTAATTTTTTTTGCCTCCACTGCTTATAATAACTTTCATGAACTTAAAATTTTTTCACTTTCTTTGCTGAATGGCTTCCAGGTTAATTATAATATTTTCATTGTTTTTTTTTCTACTTAAAAAATATTACTTAGATTTTTTTTTCTCTTTAGACTTGACATATTTTCTTTTTATACTTGCCCTAATTATCATTATTTTTTTATTCTTATCTTTATCTTCTATATTTTTTAGTTTTTCTAATTTTTGAAAAAATATTAATTTTATTCTTTGTTCTTGAAATATTTATCACTTTTTAATTAATCTATTTATATCATTCTTTTTGTTTTTATCTTCATTCTTTTGTAATTTGTTTTACACCTTTTCCTCTAAAAAATTATTATACAAAGACTAAAAGAAAATGATGTTTCACTGTAGCATTGCAACATTATTTTATTTTTTTACCATATTAAAAATTAACTTGAGATTTTACATGTTTTTATTAACACATATAATATCCATTTTAGTTTATTATATGCAAGTGTCAACATTTTAATTCATAATTATTTTTTGACCTAATAACAAAAAATATGTTAATAACACATGCATATTCATTATTTTATGCTAGATGAAAAAAAATAAAATGCTTGACCCACAACGAGACGAGTTGAATAGATACATTAACATATTTGTTTTGTATTTATTGACATAAATGATTCTCAATTTATTTAATTAAATACATATGTAGGCTTTCGATTTACAATTAGAATTTTTTGTAGGAAAGCGCATTAGAAAAGCTTGTATATATATATATATATTTTTAAAAAACAATCCAACCCACGATAAAGTGTGAGTCAAA